>JAKTVX010000011.1:0-214381 GCA_030581755.1 Crinitomyces ghanaensis
GTCTTTCTTTAATCTATATATGATATAAGACTTAAATAAATGATTATAATAATAATAACCGTCCTTCTGGGGACTCGCCCGGGATTGGGAGCGGTGATGGAGTATCTACGACGCGACGCGACTCAATTCCTTTTTCACGATTGTGCTAAACTGGGATTATTCCTTCGCCAAAAAACTTGTCGGAGGTCGCGAAATTAGTTCTCGGCCGATACTCTAGGAGCATGTATACAAGATTGCGGTCTAGTGCGTTGTTGAGTCCAGCTGATGTTGAACTGACGGCGTATTATGTGATATTTTTATTTTGTAGGCGATTATATATAGCTATCATAAGACGAATAGATGATATTAAAAAAAAAGCGGCGAGTGTATTTTTTTTTCCTGTAGCACATTTATATAAATGCATTGTGCAGAAGCTCTTTTAGCGCATTAGATGGCTGCGTTCATTTATCCTTTATCCAACTGACCTTGAATCAATGTCGTATTATAGGTGATTACACCATGCGTTCAAAATGCAACGTGTATAGAAGAAGAAGTCTTTCCGTTGTTGGACTCTGGTCGGACCGGAAGTATTGGTATGGTCATCAACAACAAAGAAAGTATGTTCCTGTATGCCAGCTATTTCCACTCTATTCGGCCATGCTGCCACCGATACGGGTTTCTTAATCCATATATATATGATCTAAAACTTGAATAAATGATTAATGAAAAAGCCGATATAAGTCCAAAGCCCTGGATGACGCCGGGTCCATCGCGAGGTGAGCAAAGTCTTAACGTCTCTTTTGCTCGACACGTCGTCACACAGGAGTTAAAAGGCTATTCCTTCATTTGTTTCCTCAAAGGGGTGGTCATAAATCCATATTGACGGCTTGACTATATCCACGCCAAGTTTGTACGCTGATATCTTTTAAGCTTTTATTTCTTATTTCTAATGGCGATCAAGTTGCGATTCTGTCAGGCGAATGGTTCAGTATCAGCTGCCGAAAAGGCAGACTATAATAAATCTTGATATTATTTATCCAGTAGTCTTTTTTCAAATACATATAGAGCTTCAATAATTGATCACAAAAATCTATTAACTCTGTGGCACGCACGCATATGGCCGGCAATATACCTGAATTACGCAGCGCCTGTAACAGGGGTTCTTAAGCTTGAAAAAAAAATAGATGGCTGGCTCTGATGAACTTCTACGTTATAAACCTTGCGAAGGACGTGAAAACCAGGATAGCATTTGTAGGCCTCGATATTTCTTTGCGACATAAATCAACCACACATTTGGAACCCTTCAGCCTGACTATATGCATCGGACACTTAAATTGCGTAGAGTTCCATGTCCTTGTTTACAGCTGAGAACATATTATCGGCTCTGCAACATGGTGGCTTGTCAAAGATCAACTCCAAAAGTAAAAGTGCTAGTATATAATGCTAGCTACGCTTTTGAGGTTATCATAAAGATCTCCTTTAATCCTTTCTCGTCAGCCATGACAGCCCGCTTTGATGCGATAAACCTCGCTCTGGTTGCTTGCCGGCCCCTCAATTTTGCCGGTAGAGGAACAGGGACTGTTAATCGGTCGTTGGACTCTTTATCTTTTTTCTCGTTTTCGACACTTTTGGCCTTATCATTTTTACTTTTTTTATCTCTTTTTTCTTTCTTCTCTATCTTTTCTTTGTCTTGCTTTCGCTCCTTTTTATATTTCTTCTTGCTCTTATCTTTCTTCTTATTCTTGTCCTTCTCTTTCTTTTGTTTCTTGTCCTTTGTGTCTACTTCACGTTTCTTTTTTGGTAGCGCTTCACTATCGTCATCATCATCACGGTCATCAGATCTTTTCCTCTTTTCGAGCACCACAGGCTCAAATTGTGGTGGTTTCTCGATTGATCCCTCCAAAAGCCCTCCATACACAAAGCACATACCAAATTTGGTACTTTGTGCAACAACTCTTTTCTTTTGATCCTGAAGCTGCCGCTCAATGGCACTATCTTCCTTTCCATTCAACTTTCCTAGGATACGCTGAAATACATCCAATCCAGTAGTAATCTCTCCATCGATTCCGGCGGATCCTGACTTACTGCTTTTTTTGCCAAGCCCTGTATTATCTGTTTTTATCGTGATCTTAACATGACTAGTCATAGCTTCGTGACCGCTACTACCCAAGCCTAATCCTTTTCCCGGGCTCCAGCCTAACCGTTCCAAATGACGATGGCCAAATCTTGACTTGTCGTTGGACCAAGCAGTATTACGTGGGTCCACTCCAATTTTCGTCTTAGTCTTAGTACCTGCTAATCCCATTTCTATCTCTATTGTCTTCCAGGCACGTCACCGACAAAAAAAAAAAAATAAAAAAAAAAAATAAAAATTGAAGAAAACATGTTCAAATGTGCAGAACTTTAAATTTATTCAGCCCTTACCCTATTGATCTCTTTTTCAATAATGGAGCCGATAATCCTCGCTGTGCCAAAAAAAGACTAAGAAAACTGATATCCAATCATCTATATATTATCAACTCACTATGGTACATCTATTAGAAATAAGTTTGAGCCACTTGTTGACTCTCAGCAGGAAGTTTTTGAAATAGCTCAAGAGCACGCTCCTGTCCAAATTGGCTCAGCAATTGCTTTGTAGTTTCAATAGTCCGGTCTCTTGTCTTTCCTTGAATGGAATTGGCCGCAAGAGCCTGAATTACTGAATCAAATACTCGGTCAGCTTTTGAAATTACTGCAGGATGCTGATGTTCCATCAAATGACATAAGAAATGGTATACAAACGCCGCTGCCTCCTCATCTGCCACGACGGGCAAAGTGCTAATCCATTCTTCGATCGCGGCATCTAAACTTGCACCCAAATACGAGCCGTTCTTATGAAGGATCTTCGCAATCGCGGCACAAGCATTTTCAGTCGCTTGAACGTTCTCCTCGGATCTCGCATCTGGGACTCGGGCCACATTGAATAACGTCTGCAACGTCTCAGCAGTAGCTTGAATGTAGCTGTCTCCCCCGTATTGAGCAGCCACCCCAATACCGTACGCTGCAGTTTGTCTCACAGAAGCATCCGCGTCCAATAAAGCATCGATCATTTTGGGCAAGAAGAGTTCATGGTAATTCCAAGAATACGGCCCCAGGTGCTCCAGCATGTCATCAAAGGCGCACAAAGCAAACTGACGGCAGTTGACTGAATTACTAGTCAGGAATTTTGAAATCAATCTCAATAACGGTTCAAAAGCAGGTAGACACGCTTCCCTGCATGTTTGGAAAATAGAGTGGATGGCTCTATTAATTTCAGCCATTAGGTCTTCATCAGCCTCTTCCGCATCGTCTTCTTCGATCTCTTCCCTATAAGCATCATTCTCTCCAACATGCCTGGCCTCCACTCGCTTTGTCAAGTCTTCGAGATTCAGAATAGCTGCCGCGACGAATTCCTCAATGTCCTTAGGAGACATGACTTTCGGACTACCAATCAGCTCAATGCATCTGGAGAGACAACTGTACATGGCAGTTACAGTCTCAACGAGTGTATCAACCTTGAGAACGTAAAGGATTTTCTTAAGAATTAGGACCCAAAGTTCCAGAACATGGGGATCGTCTTTCGCATTGGCTGCATCGTTAGTTTCACGAGCTATAGCTTGCTGTAAACAGTACAGTAAATGAGGAGCAGCTTGTGCTGCAGCATATCGAACACCATCGTGATAAAAAAAATCCAAACTGGGTGCGATAATAGTCTCAATGATATTTTTGACATAGGGCGCGAAATCTGCTCCTAATTCGGTTGCGTACACAGAAATTAAATCAATAGCTCCAGATTTCTCATCAAGCAACGCGCTATGGATGCCAAGGTACTTTCCTTGTAGGGGAATTATCTCCCAACCATCACGTTCATCAATTTGATCGACATCTCCTTCATTCTCAAACAATTTCAAATCAGGCTTATGTGCTGCAGTCTCCAAAAGCTGAGGCATGACTAGAGGAAGGTAAGGCTTGAAATCTGAACCAAGGATATGACAAAGTCTTCCCCAGCCATGCACTAAATAATGCAAACTTGGGTCGTCCTCATCAGTGATGGAGTTCTGAATGCTAGCAAATGTCTGCGCCATTTCCTCGCACTGAGGCATAAAATTTTCTTTGCCAACTGCCTGAGCAATAAGACTTGCACACTCAATGGACTTGGCCTTGAGTAACCGATATTCTTTGCCTGTGTCGGATTTCATGACATTAAACAACAGAGACATTAATGTGTCGTAATATTTTATAAACAAACTCTCCGCTGCATCGGCAACAATGGCAATGGTAGTCACGCATTGCTCTTGTACGTACCTCTTCGGACTTCGCAATAAGATCAACAGACCATTAAGTAACGAATCCAAGAAAGGATCGAGCATCTCCTTCGTGGCATTTTCAGAGAAGTTTACCAACGCTGCAGCAGCGTGCGCCTGTACTCGTGGAGTAGAATCATTACCAAGTTTTTCGATCAACGCAGGAAGAATGCGGTTGCCACATGTTGCCTGAATTTCCGGGGCAAAATCAGTTGACATTTGTCCTAATGCGTTACAAGCAGCCCATTGAACCCTGCAATGGTTATCATTAAGAGATGGAATAACCATGTCTAAAAGTTTATCTAATTCAGGCAGAAGAATATCTCGACAACCTTCAACTGCGTTTGAAATCGCAATAAGAGCGGCATGGCGTTCTCTCCATTCAGAAGACTTTATAAGATTCACGAGCCAATGAAATAAAGGCGGAACCATAACCTTGCCGCCTAATTTCAGACATATTCTATCCAAGCTCTGTTTAGCTGCTCCATATATTTCATCTTGATCTTCCGACGCGAAAACGTCATCTTCATTTTGCCACTCAGCCGCGTCATCGTCATCTTCTCCAATCTCAGTCATCATAAGTAAACATTGCAATGCCAGCTCATTGGCATATGTAGGCTCCTTTTTACACATCGTAGGAGCTTCATCTGCGAAAGTAGTTATCAGTTCAAGGGCCGTCATACGTGCATTATCATCCATTTCCTTGTTTTTCGCGACACTCATACAGAAATCTAATATATCCTTGAAGACATTTCGAAACATTTTGGGAGCAAGCTCCGTCAATTCAACTAAGGATTCCAGAACCGATGTCAACTCAGTACTTTTGTCAGGCGTCCCAAGAGGTTGTAAAACGCTGAGAAGATTAGGTAGAATAGCTTGAAGAGTTGGCCAAGTTGACTTGGGTAAGGTCTCAAAGAAAGACGTAAATGCAGTAACAGCCGAGATTCGAACGGCCTCCGACGAATCTTGGAAAGCCTCCGCAAACACCGGTACCACGCTCTGAATAAGATTCTCACCGATAATCGTAGGAATCGCACCGAAAACTCGGAACGCTGATTCCCTAATCTGAGCATCGGGGTTCTTGCTTGCCTGAAATATCACCGTCAATAATTCCGGCCATTCAGCTTGTTAGAACGCTGTCATTTTGCGTTTACGAAAATAAAAACAAACAAACAAACAAAAAAAGAATAACTTACTAGATGTGTACTCTGGTCTAGCGATCTCAGCAATCGCATCCGAAATCTTGTGTCGTACGTCAGCAGGCTGTGGAGCGACAAAACCTTGAAGGAGAACAGACTTTATAGTTGCTAAGACTGGGGGAGAAACAGTATCAATGATTCGCGCGCTAGAATTCTGGCTAGAAGCTGGTTGCCTACAAGCAATTCTTCGAAGCAGAACAGCTGAAAAAGATCTGATCGATTCATCTCCGCCGCAAGATTGCTCGGCCAATCCAAGCAAAAGCATTTCGACATGTTGAGCTTGACCATCAACCCAATCGTCGTACAGGCTCTTCTCAGCTGCTGATCGGATAGAATTATCTGGCGAAGTTAGGCTTAAAAGAAGCTGTTGTAAAGCTTGAAGTGCATCAGGTGGTAAACTTGACATTATGACTCTCGCTGTTGTGGTTCAACTCCTGAATGCGTTAAAAATAAAAGTTCAGATGACTGTGTATATATTCTCCAGGAAAAAAACAAATAATAATTCTGCAATTAAAAATCAGGCCTCGTTGGACATCCGATTAGATCGCCTTCAGCACTTAGGTCGGAAATACCAATAAGAATTTTACTAGCGGGCTATTTGAAGGTTGACGTGTGATGGAGAAAAATAATTTCAATTATCTCGTGTAGGTAGGGTGGAATGGTGAAGAAAGCCGCACCGAGCCCAAGGCTGACAAGAAAAAAGAATTGTAGCGAAAAGCGAAAAGGAAGTAGATTTGGAGTTGAACAAAAAACTAATTAAAAATTTATTTGCCGACGCATGCATGCTCTGGATGGATTGCCAGAGGTAGCTATACAGCCGCTCGGCTCTGTGAATGCCTAATCAGACGTGACAGCCCTTTACGAGAAAACTTGCATTGTCGTGCATAACACCTAATTTTGCAATTGCAATGTCTCTTAACTGAACAGCACAAAGGTTTACCCGATCAAATTGCAGTGTGGGAAAAGGGTCGTTGGTCAGGAGAGTCAGGGGGAGAGCAAAATACAACGTCCAACCTTAACTATAAGTTACTTAGGAACTAAGTTTGAAGGATTTGGCTAATATCTGAACATTAATATGGTATGAGATGAAATTTGCTCTGTAAGTACAATTTTTCTTGATTTTTTTGATATAGCAAGGCCGACTTCTAACCAGTCATTTGCGTGAGAATCTGGTAAGTTTTTATTGTTGTTCCTAATTATTGTTGCTTTTGACGCTTGTCCTTTATCGTGATGCTAACTTCAATAGGTTCCAGAATGGAGAGATCAATATTTTGACTACAAGCTGGGCAAGAAGAAGCTAAAACGACTAGAGAGCCATATTATTGAACAAGAAAACAACGAAGGCTCTCGATTCGGGCTTGTTCGACGTGCAACTCGCAGCCATTCTCTAGCAGGAACTGCCCCACAGACTCCCCAGCCGTCAGCATCACCTGCAGTAGAGCGGCCGCCAACCACGGCTATCATATCCCCTGAAGGAACCAGAAGAGATCAAACGGTGGCGGAATTCAGCAGCAACCTTCCATATTCGGTGAAGCCAAGCAGAACTTTGAGTGCTCAAAGCTTGTCGTTACCTCCACCAGCGATCAGCCCGGTACCTTATTCAGACTTAAATAATTCTTCAGGAGATGAAGATGCCGCGCGTATAGAGGCACTTACAGATAAGTCACCATTATTAATGGCGGGGAATGAACCAAATGGTAATAAGAATGCGTCGTACCAAGCCACTTGTGATTCTCACTCAGCGGAGGCTGTAGCGGGAAAAGCGAGCGGCTTGCGCAAACGAGGGCCTTCAAGAAAGTCGACATTTAAGTCGCCATCAGGTATTGAATTCCGGCATCCTATTTTGGATGTAACTGAGGAAGAAGACGAATTTTTGTATTGGGTCGATAGTGAAGCTAGCAAAATTGAGAAATTTTATGTCGACAAGGAGAAAGATGCAGTGCGGAAGTTTTTGATTCTACAGGATCAATTAGTTCAGCTTCAAATGCACCGGTCTGCATTGAAGCGGGCTCTTGGCGAGGATAACAATGACGACAGTCATAGTGGGGCTGTAACGGGCGTACCCCCAGCGGCCTGGAAAATCACAGCCATATTAACAAAATTGGATATTAGCATGCCTATTTTGATGAAGGCGAAATTAACTGGCCGGCTGGAAAGGGATAAAACTCATGAGCAACATGGCGATTATAGCCGTAAAAATAATATTAAAATTCCATACACTGTTGCGAGACATCGGTTAAAGGCTGCAGTCAACGAATATTATCGATCTTTAGAACTGCTGAAAGGTTATCGACAGTTGAATGCCACCGCATTGCGAAAGATTATGAAAAAATTCGACAAAAGAACTCATAATGACGCGGCTGCTAAATATATGGCGCATGCCAGAAAGTCGTTATATTTTATGAGAAGTGATTTGTTGGCAGATCTTATCCCTCGGACGGAAGATCTATATGCCTATTACTTTGAAAAGGGCAGCCACAAAATGGCAGTCGAAAAACTGAGGGCCAAAGACTACACTCCTGAGCGGACTGGCGCGACATTCAGAACAGGATATTTTATTGGGCTTTCTGTTCCTTTATTTGTTCAGGCAATTATTGCAGGCGTTCGTCACTTGAATAATCCGGCGTATCCTGATACTCGTTATCTGTTCCAAATATGGGGTGGATTTTTTATGGCCAACTTAATTCTTTGTTTGTTTACTATAAACTTGTACGTTTGGACGAAATACAAGATTAACTATCCATTCGTTTTTGAGTTTAATCAGCGCCATCATCTTGACTATAAGCAGTTTGGTGAAATCCCCGCATTTACAATGTTTCTCTTATCGTTCCTTGGTTGGTTTTCTTTAAATGACTTTTGGCCGAATCAATTTCCCGGTCGATACTATCCGCCAATCTATTTGGGAATTTGTGTAATTATATTTTTGGTACCAGTTCCGATATTACATTGGCGCGCGAGAAGATGGTTAGCAATGGCAATTGTCCGACTGTTTGTATCCGGTCTGGTTCCGGTGGAATTTCGAGATTTCTTCTTGGGAGATGTGTTTTGTAGTTTGAATTATTCGATTTCTAACGCGTCGTTCTTTTTTTGTCTATATGCTACTCATTGGGAAGGAGCAGGGCAAAATACGTCCAGATGTTCTTCAAGTCACTCACGACTTTTAGGATTTTTAAATACGTTGCCAGGAATATGGCGGTTTTTGCAGTGTTGGAGACGATTTGGAGATACAGGAGATTGGTTTCCGCATTTGGCCAATGCTCTGAAATATTCATGTCTAATATTGTATTACACATTCTTGAGCTTGGCTCGGATTGATCGGTCTTCTGTAGCATATCATGCTTGCTTCATCTTGTTCGCGGCTCTTAATGCTACCTATAGTCTTATTTGGGATATATTTATGGATTTTTCTCTCGGCCAGTTTAATTCTAAAAATTTTCTTCTGCGGGATGAGCTTGCCTTCCCGTCGAAGATACCCTACTATGGAATCATGCTCATTGATCCGATTTTACGCTTTAATTGGGTCCTTTACGCTATTTTTTGGAACCAAATTGAACAGTCTGCTAAGATCAGTTTTTTTGTCTCTTTGATTGAAGTATTTCGCCGATTTTTATGGGTTTTCTTCAGAGTAGAAAATGAGCACTCATCTAATGTAGGCAGATATCGTGCATCTAGAGATGTTACGTTGCCCTATGAGAAGACTGTCCGACATAAACCGTTCGATATAGGAGCGCGAAGTTTTGCAGCCATGGATTTTGGCGTTACCCGACGGGAGGGCGAAGAGTCACAAGGAAAACCTCCGTCAACTCGAGAGTCTGATGAAAATGTTGATATTCATACTGGAGCTGGAGCATCCACATCAATGGGTCCGCAAAAACCTCAGGAGTCTCCTGGCATGAGACGTAGGTTTTCGCTTGTGTCCGCTGCCACTCCGGTATTAGCTGCCGTGAGTTTGGCAATGAAGCAGGCACATACGGCGGATTTTGAGAGACGTAGAAAAAAGGAGGAGTTAGATGATGATGAGGATGGATCCGATGAAGATTCGGATAATGAGAGTCAACATCATCGGTCTGGAGACGATGATTCTCACTCTATGGTGTGAGGGAAAATGCGGACGCATTTATAGCCCTTATTAAAACTATTTATAGAAAACAATTTATTGTATTATATTATTATATTGTATTGTTAATATTATTAATGTATGATGCTTGAGATGAAAATGTGTTAAATTCGATTATGGCTCATTTGATATAGTTCTCAAAAAAATGGCGCAAATAAAATGCAGACTTCTTGTATGTTCGCTGCTGCGTTCCATAATCGACATGTTGTAGACCGAACCGAGTTCCAGTGCCTTGTCTCCATTCCACATTATCCCAGCTACTCCAAGCAATTATTCCAGTGATGTTGACTTTGTCCTCATTCACCAATTTTAATACTTGATTTAGATATCCTTCGTAGTATTGAACTCTTGGATCATCATAACGGGCTTGATCCAATTCCATTTTCGATTCCCCCCATACACTAAATCCCATTTCAGGAATGAAAAATTCCGATGGACCGAAATGGTTCCAGGCCCACAAGACGCCCTGGTAGAATAACAGGGGCGTATCATAAAGCCAGTTCGAAACACCTACATCGGCACGATTTCCAATGGGCCACCCGCCAGGTAGATTGAACACTTCCTCAAAGCATCCGGGCCATGATTCGTCCGTCGGATCTTCGTAACACAATTGAAATCCATCCTGGGTTCCTTGGACTGGATGGCCACTGTAAGAATCCCAAGCATAAAAATCTGTTGAACCGAGGACTAAAGATTTTTCTTCCTCGGTAAAGTTGGGCAAATATTTGCCAACAAGATCTTTGATAACTTGAGAATAGTCTCCGTCAATGTAAATCGGATTCCCGAACCAGCCGGCAGAAAGTTCCAGCGACCGGACCGATGCCTCCAGATCCTCTTGACTATCAGAATATGGAGGAGTGAAATCCCATGAATTGGCAAAAGATATTTTCCCTTTTCCATAGAGTGGTTCGAATTCCTTTCGATAGATCTCTACTGCTTTGGCATGCGCCAGTAAGGCATGATGGCCACACCTATATCGCCTTTCTTCAGTAGAGTAGCCAAATACGGGAAACACTTCATCAGGCACTCCAGCATCGGGCCATGACGCGTAATCATTGCAAAAAACTTGCGGCTCATTAAGAGTAATCCATATATTCACTTTAGGTGCAAGGGCATGAAACACCACCCTAACGTACTTCGCAAAGTCGTCGATTACCGCCCGATCCAGCCAACCTCCATACGCATTTTGAAGAGCCTGCGGCATATCCCAATGATAAAGGGTGACGATAGGCGTAATTCCTTTGGAAAGAAGATAATCGACTTCATTGATATAGTGTTGAAGTCCCACCTTATTGACCGTTCCCTTGCCAAATGGGAAAATTCGTGACCATGAGATTGACATGGAATAGTAAGGGACCTCCATAGCAGCCATCCGATCGATATCCACTTTGTATAAATAGTAATGATTAGTAGCTATATCAAATGAATTCGAGTCACTAACAAAGCCCGGTACTTTATGAGCTACAAAATCCCAAATTGAGGGTCCCCGACGATCATCTTTGACGGCGCCTTCAATCTGAGGTGCAGTGGAACCCCATCCCCAAATAAAACCATCGGGAAGTGTATAATTGCTAGTGAATTCAGGCAAGTGAGGCGGAACGTAAAGTTCCGTTTCTGAAAAGGAAGCAGGTTCTGTGATGGTTTTGTCGGCAGCCTGATCGACGTCTATACCATCCCACAATGAAGCGATTTTGCCTTCGTCATTTTCGCCCGCTGAGCTGTAAACTTTTGGGGAGATTCGAATTCCTCTGCTTAGGGTAGAATTAATATTATTGAAAGTCAAATTATGCCAACTAACCAGGCGAAGCAAAAAATGGTTTTTAAATATCTGAGCTTCTGCAAAAAGAAACGTCAGGCAAAAGCTTAGCCATGTTTTATTCCAAAAATTTGCCATCTGCAAGAATGACACCGGGACGAAAGAAACAACAATTATAAAAGCAACAGCAAGAGAAGGAGCATTAATTGACTTTGTTATTGCTATGTCTTATACCATTATGATTCTTTAGTTTTTGCTCACCATAAATCCAGATGATAACCTTGTTTACTTTTTCCTTCCATGCGCCATGTTGCATGACAAACCGGTGCGGAGAGATGAGCAACGCCAACTTTATATGGGTCTTGAGACTAATGAGCAGAGCCCTTCTAATCCTGGCGAGCAGGATAGTCATGGTGACGAAGGAGAAGAAGACTATATGAGAATGGCACTGCCGAAAGCCATCAAGCTAGGCGATGAGGATGAGATAAAAGCAATAGCAGGTCCATATGATTCGACTGTTGCCAGTGTCGGTATCTCATTGATTAAGAGTAATCCTGGTAGCAAGGGGTTGCGCATAATGGAACGCATGGGATTTAACCCAGATGCTGATCATCGAGAGCCTATAATATTGGAAAAGATATCTGGCCGTGGCGGTATAGGATATAAATCGGCAAAGCGTAAGATAGAAGAGGAGTGTGTAAGGGCCGAACTTGAACAACAGCAAAAGAAGAGACGCGATTTCCAGAATTGCGTATCACAAAAATATTTGAACCAAAAGCATCTTAGCATACTGAAAGCTATGCAGCAAACTTGTTTGCGTCTTGACGCGCAGGCCCAGCATGTAGACGATGAACATTTATTCTTGAAGCGTGCAAACAAAACGAATGTTTTGTACCGAGAGCTATCGGTTTTTGATACTGCTAACGATTATGAAGGAGCGACCAATGACGCCTCTGATGATTGGGATTTTATTGACGATGGATTAAAAGCTTCTCTCCATCCATCTGTGCCCGAGAGAATTCAAATACTTAACGACTATTTAAGGGCCCTCCATTTTTATTGCTATTGGTGCGGTGAAAAATATGAGACTGGATATGATTTAAATACGGACTGTCCCGGTCCCGTTGAATCTGACCACTAGGCCACTACTCATCGAGCCTTACTGGAATAAAATAACTGTTCTCTTAGCGCATACGCACGTCTATGTATTCTATGCCTGCTGAACTTTCGCATAGTTTGGAGGCTTCAATTTTCTGCGAAGCGTCTTCCCAATCCAAGGAGGGATTAAGGCTGTAGCCGTAATTAGTGCAGTCTTCCAATAAAATGCCGGAGTACGTATATAGGCAAAATCGAAGTAATCGCCTAAAAACGGAACAGAACCAACATACGCAGCTATCGTCAGAACCTCCGTAATTACCATCACACGATGCCATGTAATGATTTCTAAAGCCACCATGACCAGTTCATTCAACAACAGAGCCGTAAAGCTCACGGCTACCATTTGTGTAAATAGCTTGGTCTCGAGTCCTACCAAGAATTGACTCAGGCCTTGAATTACACATCCCTGATAGATAGATACTAAAACCCAAATAAAAAATGTCTTATAAGAAAGTGAACGACCACCTACTAATTCCTTGTAAAGTTCTGGATAAAGCTTGGCAAGCCCCTCATCCACGTCTTTGTCAAGAACAAGCGAGAATACTGGCGCCATCGTATAAATTGTCGCATATCCTACCATCAACCAGCCCTGATATAATGCGAGCGGCTCGAATGATGAGGATATAGAATAAACGGTTTGGCACACGCTAATAATTAGACCACGATGAATGACAAATTGCGCTAGTTTAGCTGACCGCTTATAAGAGTTCCTTCCATGCCATACAAGTAGCTTAGTCAAATGACAAAATTGTGTAATAGAAAAATCAGCAGCAAGTGACGCCTGTCGACCCTCCTTACCTACAATGCCTACGCCAACATCTGCGGCCTGTATCATGCTAACGTCATTACCTCCATCTCCGATACAGCAAACTCGCTTCTTCGTTGATTCTTTGATCAATTTGGTGATATCGGCTTTCTGCTGGGGAGTACATCGACATGCTATAACCACTGGCAATTTGACCGCGATATCTACAAACGCATCCTTGCATTGATGAAGCATCCACGAAAGTGATTCTCCATCAATCAAAAGGCAAGTTTCGGGCTTCTGATTCAGGTACTCAATTCGTTCATAAGCTGCATCAGCTGACTGAAGTTTAGTCACAAATAGCATGTTTTGACCGCGCGACACAAGTTTGGAAGAAACCGCCACGCAGCTCGCAGTTTCCACTTTATCTCCAGTCAACATCCATATTTTGATACCGGCATTGCGGAGCAGCTCTAATGACATTTTGACATCCTTTTGCAATCTATCCTCGACACCAGTTATGCCCAACAATTCAAGGTCGTGTTCTAAATGCTTCTTCACAACTCTCGCCATTAATGTATCTCTATTCCCCAACACCGCAGAAGCCTCGTCATATTCCTGTTTAAAACTTTGATATGCAGCAGCACTCAGCTTTCGGCGTCCAATTACCAAAGTACGCAATCCCTCGCGCGCCATATTGCCTATCTCCTCATCTAGCCAGTCGTTTTCCTGTACGATGCTTTTCATAGTTACATCAGCTCCTTTCTCATAAAACCAAGTCTCTTGTTTGGTTTCATCATAAACAATTATACCCATTCTTTTGTTATCAGAATTGAAAGGGAATAAGTTGAGAATCTTGTACTCAGACAGCTTTCCTGACGCGTTATGTTTCAACACCAAGGCGTGCCTATCTCTACGGTACAAGGACAATCCCATTTCTCCGGTCCACTTAACAATGGCAATTTCATCCGGGGAAGCTGCTTGGTATACAACTTCTCCGTCCTCGAATGAAGGAGTCACTGAATGGCACACTGCCAGACATGTGACGATATCTCGCACCCGCGCCCCAATTTCTCTTCTAGCTCGTGGCCCAGAATGACTTGCTGCAGTTCCTTCGACAAAGCTGGAAACTTCGTCCATAGCATCCCCAGCATATGAAACAGTTCCTACATGGATTTTCTTCATCTCCATATCATTTTGAGTTAGCGTGCCTGTCTTATCTGTTAGAAGATATTCTATGCGCCCCAGGTCTTCGGGAATTGTACTAGTTCGAACAATAGTCTCCGGAATAGACTTATCATGTTCAATTTGATAAGCGTAAAATGTTTTACCCATGTCCAGGTTTACGCGAAGACTGACGGGTATAATGGTCGAAAAGAGAATCAGGAATCTCATGATGTCAATATACCAGTCAGGACCAAACCCATGCACCGCCACGAGCCCGACACTCAACAGAAATACACAAGCACATAAAATTTTGGAGAGGTTATTGATCTCATTTTCTAGTAGTCCGACTTTCGTGCCGGCAGTCGAGGTGTTCATCGCCTGGCGCGTATCTTTTCCAGTATATATGACCATACCAGTCGCAATTCCAGACGCAACAACGGTGTTGGCCCATAGAGTATTGTCTAGATTTAATCCTGCGGATTTACCATCGAACTGCAATCGTCCTTGGAAGTCATGGATAGCCTTTTCCGGAGGACCTGCAATAATTGTAACTTTGGACAACAACTGGTCATCAGAAACATCGTCACGCTGAGTTAACGGACAGGCGATTCTCAACTTCCAATCAGTTTCACCGTCTAGTTGATCGGTTCTAATAAAGCACTCACCGGAGTCTTCTGACGACCGAAGCAGAATCATATCTGCAGGGACTCTCTGATCTTTATGAATCCTTACTAAGTCTCCGACCTTTAAGTTTCGGCTCTGTACTAACTTCTGACTATTTACAACGTCATATAATTCACTGTTAGCCTCGCTATCACGACGTCTTCTTTGAATGTCATCCCAGGCCTCTTTAGCCATAGTCACCATTAACACAAATGCAAGAGGTACAATATAAGAGGAGAGATAACCGATACGAAGAGCTGGAATAGCTTGAGATAAAGCCACTAATAGAAAGTACAGGTTAAAGAAAAAGCGAAATTGCTCAAACAAGATGACCGGGATAAATGTAACTGCAGAGTACTTCGCATTAGATAAGGCGTTACTCGAATAACTGTAGGAATGGCTTGACGGCGTTAATCCCGAAATGCATCGTTTTGAGTAGCTAGCGCTTGAATTACCTCCGCTATTCGTATTGCGGCGTGAAAAAAATTGCTTAATACTCCATTTCTTCCTTTTGGCGGATTGTCCGGCTGATGACGACGCAGTCGGTCTTTGATCTACAATTAGCGGAACAGCGCAATCCAGCGCATCAACCTCGTCTTCCTCATCTTCTGACGCTCTCATATTGTGAAGCGGTATGGCGTCGGCCATTCGGAAATTTCGACGATATCCAGGTCTTGATGGTGTGCTTAGAAGCGCATACCAGACGCGGAGGAGTTTTCGGGCGCTCCTCGTCACAATCTTCAACTTGTAAGTCAAGACTTACCAAGATAAATAAATAATAGGAATATGCAATAGAGTATCTTTTGGCTCTTGCGCTGTTCACAAAGGGTCCTGTGACTTGGCTATTTGGAGTTACGTTACACGGCGAGTGAGGGCTAGGCTTCATTTAAGTTTAAAGTTTTAACTTACAATGTTATCTCAGTTTCGGGCTATATAGGTACAACTTGCTCAATCTTTCTTCCGACTGGCTTTCATAGTTTAGACATTTGGCTGCCTATTGACAACTATTATTGGTTTTGCTTTTCGCAATTTATCAATCAAGGAGATATATTATATATGAACCAAATACCTAGAGCGAAAACCAAAACGCCAGTTTCTGATAATGGCGGCACACATAAATTAAAAGGCAGCCTAATTCAGGCTAACATGGCAGAAGTGAATACTGCCAGAGATATCAACAACACAAAACTCCAAATTGATTCCAGCATTAGGCGCTTCGAAGCTGCGCTGTCAATATTAGTCGAGTCTTTAGGAAAATTTGCCCCGGATCCTCGTCATGCTCAAGAAATTTTAGCGGCTGATGAAGAACTTAATGAATCAATTGAACAGCTTTCCCGTCACTACGAAGCGGGGCAGAAAATAAGAAAATTGACCGAAATGTCTCAGAAACTTGATGGGGTCCTTAGTGAAGCCTTATTGGGATTAGCTGAGAGTCGAAAGAAACTGCTATCCGAACCTGGAATTGAATCGAGGAAAAATGACACGCCCATTTCTGCTGAATATTTATTAAGATATGCTACAAGGATCACTAAATTCACCCATGCTCCGCCCGGATATAACCCGAATGTTCCAAATGAGCATGCAAACTTTCCCTGGCCGTCTGAAGACGAGTTAAGACGAGGGGTTCTTACACTGTGTGCGATGGGCGAATCGCAGGATAGAGAAAGGTATCAGACAAATGATCAGTCAGCTCTTAGTACTGTTAATAATCATGACTTTGCCACCAATGATAACATCAGTGACATTGGTGGTAAAATCGAAGGAAATATAACTGACGGAGTTCACCTGCCCAAGGGTAGAAGTAACTCAATGGTTTCTTATGGAGAACGGCCTTCACTGGGAGCAGCTTCCGAGCCGTCTGGCGGACCCGCAGTCCTTGATTTGGATCTGTTTGATCCCGACGCGGAAGACGATGAAGACGATTCCTAATAGTTCACGTAAACCTGTAATTAGTCTGCAACATAAATCTTCAAGAAAAAAAAAAGTAAATAAAATAAAAAATAGGCAAAAAAACAAACGACCCCGGTGAGGGTTGAACTCACGATCTTATGATTAACAGTCATACGCCTTAACCAACTTGGCCACGGAGTCTGAGATGTAAGTTTTCATATTAAAGTATATGTCAAACTCTAATTCAATTGTCTTGGTCACGTGATATTCACGTGAAAATATTTTTTATTATGTCATAAACCCTAACCCTATTCGCCGAACAGATGATTAATCAAATTCGCCCTTACCGGTTGGATTTATCCAAGTGATGCTGAACCAATGGCGCATATGTGATCTTTTATATTATAAGTGATTATGTAGCTACCATTAGGTGAATAGCTGATATTAAAAAATGCCCGAAAAAACTCAGAAAAAAACACAAATTCTTAACAGTATAATCGCGATTTTGCGCGATAATATCTTAGATGGTTGACGTAAGGATTTCCACTAAAAAGATATTATAAGTACATTTTTCGCAGAAGAACAGAAAGACTCACCGATTGATAAAAACTGCACGCGTGGCAAATTAGAAACGGTTGTCCACATCAAGCTGGCCCTGGGACACTGCCGAATGATCAAGGAGAATCGTCAGACTCAAGACCTTCCAAAGAAAGGGCGCGTCGTGAGAGCCAAGTCAATTGCAGATATGGCATGTGCTCAACCTGGTATCGTACATCCCAGCCAAAAATATAGCCCACAATGGAAGCACTAGCCCGACACTGCGCATGCGAACAGAGATCCTACGAGGAGGTATCACAAAACCAGTCATCCAAACATAGCCAGTATCAACTAAAAGTCAACTGCCTCTTCACTGATAAGGCACTAAATGATATAAGTGACAAGATATAAGTCAAATCATAGACTGTGTTGGAACCGCCGCTTCTAATATTCATGTCATATGGGGAGTGTTTCAGGCGACGTTTAGAGTTCGGTTGCCTTTTTCCGATTTTATTTTTATTTTTTTTAAAAAAAGAAAAATGAAGAAAAGAAAGGGAATTAAGAAGTCATTCAGCCTCATATGGTGAGCAATAGACCACCCTTTCCAGCGCATATACATGGTGGGGTACCCCGCAGACGGAGGCCGAAGCCAGTTTTCATTTTGTGACATACTAATAGAATCAGAAATTAAGCTCTGAACTATTTCATGCTACAAATATGGTCACGGGATTGAGCTTTTGGTCAACGGCTCGCCATGTGAGCCATAAATGTGAAGTACGTGCAAATGCAATTTGCAGTACTAGGTCTGTTATAATTTAAGAGCAATTTTATACAAGTTGTTTTGTTATTTTGGTAAAATATAGCCATTCCTCGATTCGTATTTTGCTTTGTTTCCAGCTTTCGGAGTCCGAACAATTAATTGCTTTTTGTGGAATCGCCGGAGCTAAGTTCAACAAAGACTCAGATCAGTGTCAAGTCAATGGTCGTCAGTCTATCTATTATTCATATTGAAACAGATTGCTAGCTACTAATTTTATTGAGGCACTTCTGGACTTTTTTTTTGGTTTGTTGAGTTTTCCCGATTTTCCTATGTGGGGTTTTCCCCGCATGTCATTTTATTAAAGAGCCAGGGTCTTGGCTAAATTAACCGTTTGTGCGGCTTCACCCACTGAAAGTCCCAACGGAGTTAACTGACTTTTTTATATAAACGGGACCATGTCCCGGTAAATTTTTTTTTACACTTTCGGAAATGGTTCAAGATGAGTGAAAATTCCAAAGACAAGTCTAATAGGCTAAATGAATATTCTAACGATATGTCTTCCCGCTGTTCTCACATTAGTGAAGATCCTGCCGAGATGTCTCCTCAAAGGCTCACAGCTGATCTGCTTGAAGATGCCTATGAACCTGATGTTCCTATTGAGAACATGAAGGTGCTCAGCAGACTATCCTCAAGGGCTCGAAGTGTTCTGGATGACGACGAAGAAGCACAGTTGGAAAAACAACTGACTCACGGAATTGATCCTGATATGTCCGAAAAGTCACCAGATAGCGAATATAAAGAAGATGAAGATGGTACGCGGATTGTTGCATGGAGAGGTCCCGATGATCCTGAAGACCCTCATAATTGGAATGATAAACAAAGATGGGCCAATACGATGATGGTGGCTTTTGTTGCGTTCATCTCTCCCGCGTCATCATCGTTGGTAGCGCCGGGGGTGCCAAAAATCGCCGAAGAACTTGGCATAACCCAGGAAGTGCTTCAGCAGATTGTTATTTCGGTTTTCATCCTGGGATACGCGATTGGACCATTAATCTGGAGCCCTTTCTCAGAGATTATTGGGAGAAGGTGGACGCTACAAGGAGCAAATATATTTTTTCTTGCATTTAATATCGGGTGTGGTTTTGCCCAAAATAAAGGCCAATTAATTGCATTTCGTTTTTTGGCGGGTCTTGGAGGATCTGCCCCTTTATCAGTAGGAGGTGGTGTGCTGGGTGATACATGGAAAGCGCATGAAAGAGGTAAAGCAATGGCCATTTATTCATTATGTCCTCTCCTCGGACCTTCACTTGGCCCATTGGCTGGTGGATTCATTGCTCAGAACACTACCTGGAGGTGGGGGTTTTGGGCAGTTTCTATTTTTGACGGCATCATCTTATTCATTTCGTTTCTACTGCTACAGGAAACTTATGGTCCTGTCCTACTAAGAAGGAAAGCAAAAAAGTTGACTAAAGAAACCGGCATCCTACATTGCTCTGTTTTCGACGATCGTTCTTTGACCTTACTTCAGAAAATTAAAATTAATATGATCCGTCCGTGGGTGTTACTATCAACCCAGATAATTATCCAGTGTTTAGCATTGTATATGGCGTTCCTTTATGGATTGTTATATATTCTGTTGACAACATTTCCGCGAATGTGGCAGGATCTTTATCATGAACAAATCCAAATTAGTGGTCTCAACTATATTTCTATTTCACTCGGATACGCCTGCGGAGCGCAGATCGGTGGGTTTTCTATTGACATTATTTATAAACGCCTTTGCCGAAGCCGAGGTGGTCCAGAGAAAAAAGGTCGTCCAGAATTCCGGATTCCCACAATGTTTGTTTCATCCGTTGTACTGCCCATTGGACTATTTTGGTACGGATGGTCTGCTCAAGCGAAGGTATTTTGGATCATGCCAAATATTGGTGCTGTGATCCTTTGTATGGGATTGATAACCTCATACAGCTGCATTCAGACATATATTGTCGACTCTTACGGTAGGTATGCCGCATCTGCGCTTGCTTCAGTGGCATTTGTGCGCAGTTTGTGCGGATTTGGTTTCCCGCTTTTTGCTCCCTATATGTTCAACGCATTAGGGTACGGCTGGGGATCTAGTTTGCTTGGATTTCTTGCATTAGCAATTGGAGTACCGTCTCCGTTTATCTTATGGAAGTATGGCCAACATTTGCGTGCACGTTCAAATTATGCTGCAGCTAAAGATGGTGCGTATTAAGATCATACATTCAACATTGCTATAAATACTTAGTGCATATAAATATTTAATTAAAATATATTAAAATAAATATAAATTGTTATCTGCCTGTAGCTGCAGCCAATAAAAGGCTTAGCAAAGCATTGATTCCATCCAAGCTCCATGTTGCAGCCGTTCGAAAGCCTCCGACCGAAATAGTGCAAACGTCTTGTACTTTGCCATCTCGCTGCAGCTCGTGAGCCCAATCGTAGAGAGAGCTATACAGATCCGGAAGAGAGTCCTGGCCCTCAGGAGCGACTAATAGATAAGACACAGGGTTCTTAGCCATTTCTACGCCGAATGCTTGTTCAATCGCATTCGCACCAGTCAGCTCCCTAGATGAAACTGAAACAACCCCATTGTTCTCTAACTTAGCATGAACGGATTCCGAACCAAACATATCGTTTATATGATTGACGACCTCGCCAATGAGCGTTCGAGCACGATCAGCGTCATCAGAAAACATGGGACGAGCATCAAAATAAATCGCAGATTCAGCCACTTCAATACGACAGCCAGGATCCCTGTCTGCAGTCAACCGGAGAACTGGCAATACTTGTTGCTGCCATTTTTTTGACTTGTTAGTATCAACGAAGGAAGTCCACTTCGATTCTGGGCCAGTCGGCCGCAAGAATGCACCATTCTCGGCGATCAATCCGACTCCTGGGACCCGAATATATATTCGTTCCATTGATCTTCGAGATTCCCTAGATAAAACGTAAACTCGATTTTGAGGGTCTGAAACCAACTCTGAAATAACTGAAATCCTCCTTTGAATTGGGACGTAAGTAGATCCCAGGCGGTCAAGTCCGAATGCTTTTACGCCAGAGCTGCCATTAATACCCAGCGCGGGATCCAAAAAAGAGCACTTCTCAACAGCCGGAGTACTTGTACGTGATCTTTGCGAAGTCGGCGACAAACCTGATCTAGGTGCGTACATGGAGTCAGAAACACCGTCCAGATTAAGAAAAAAGATTCTTGTTCCTGCTCCCACTTGTCTATACTTTGAGCGAAACAAATCGACATTCAACCGCTTGCCACATTCATACCTGTGTCTTAGCTCTTCTTCGAATGAATATTCAAGGTCCTGAATGAAACGTTCAACCCATTCACTACAAGAATTTGAAACAACATAGGAATGAAGTCTATTCCAGTTCATAACTTTTTCGTGCTCTGGCATAATAAGGGCCTTGTGAAATGCACCGGCAACTTCTTTGCGATCCCATGGATTGACCAATAAAGAACCAGAGTTCAGTACAGCCGCTGACCCCGTGAATTCACTAAGAATCAGAGGACTATTCTTTTTGTTACAGTACACAAATTCATGACATGTCAGGTTCATCCCTTCCCGCAGCGAAGTCACCGCAAAAACGTCGGCCTCACATAGAAGTGCTACATACTGATCGAAATCAATCAACTGCTGTAGGAACATAACAGGCTGAGCCTCCGCAGCAAGATCACCCCTAAGGGAGTTTATACGCTCGACGATAGCGAATATTTCACCTTCAAAATCTCCACTATCGTAAAGATCATCAATTCCGATCTCAATCAACGCACATTTGTCTATCCACTCTGGATGACTTTTCAGAAACTCCTCGTATCCCAGTAGTTTTTGTTTAACGCCTCGGATGTTGTCAAGCTTATCTCGTGCGACGATAAGTTTAATGTTCGGCCATCGCTTTCGTAAAATCTCTCGCCATTTCTGTACTCCAGGATATGTCAGCCATGAATCCAAAGCCAATTTGTCAATTCCAATCGCACAGTCCACAACAGATACAAATTTGTTTTCCGTAAATTTAGGGTCCAAACTGCCGCGTAAATTATCCTTGGAAATAAATCGCAGCGTGTTAATACCCTCATCGACTGCATCGACTGCAAGAATTCGGTTACATGTTTGTAAAAAATGCCGTGAATACTCAGATATCTGGAAGCCAACACAGTTAGCTCCAAGGATTCCCGACAATAACTCTTTTCGCTGAGGCAGGCATCGAAATACCTCGCTTGATGGAAATGATACATGAAGAAAAAAACCAATTTGAGCCTCGGGGAGTTTTTTTCGAACCATCTCTGGAACAAGCATTAAATGATAATCATTCACCCAGACAATGTCCCCATTCTTGTATGCCTGAACAACGGCATCGGCAAACATTTGGTTCAATGCTTTATATCTCTCCCATGAGTGATGAAATTCGTGGTATAAACCATATTTGGCTTGGTTACTGCCATGGTCCTCTGGGGTCTGATAATGCATAGTGGGCCATAAGATTTGTTTGCAGTATTGAATATAGTGGCCCTCAAAAGTCCGATTATCGACAAAAACAGGAATGCAGTTATGGCCCAGCTCCATTTTAGATGCAATTTCCTTCAGAAGATCTTTGTCCATACCATCTACGGGCTTCGCAATCGTGCCTATCCATTTAGTATCTTTCCCAATAGTACCGTCAGATTCTGCTCGAAAAAAGGCGTTTCTTGCTCCTCCGTTACCGCCTCGAAATGGAATGACGGAATATCTTCCATATTGCAGCGGCCCATGGCCAAAGATCCCTTTTGCATAAACCGAGGCTTGCCGTCGACCAGCAAAGGAAAGTGACCGAGTACGATTAAGTCTTCTCCAGCTACTATTGGATGACAAAGGATTAGTCGTTCCACTTGCCGCGGTCGTAGAATCTGAAGCACTGTGTTCAGGGAAACGTCCGGATATTTCACTGTCACCCTCCGATTGTGCAATGAGTTCGTCATGATTTAACACATCCTCATCAACGATAGCCTCCTCTTGAGGAGAAGGGTTGACGTCAATGGTATTACTACGTTTGACCGCTCGCTTCCGGTGTAGCAATGGAGTCCTGTACTGAGTTTCATTCCTTAAGTCGTTGCTATTAATTTTGTTATTACCGGGATCACCAGTACTCTCGAAACTGGTAAAACTATACGCGTCATCACTATCTTCGCGAGAATTCGCTTCTTCGGTAACAGAGGACGGAGAATGAGTGATCGAAAACGGTGAAGAAGGGATGCCGCTTAATGGAGAATAGGAAGAATCACTAGAGTTTCCATGTTCTTTAAAAGATCTGCTCGAGACAATGCGCGGACGGTCACGTCTATCAAAGGTAGAAGATTTAAAGATTTGACAAGAAGAAGATGGCGGAGACGAAGAACCAGGAGCTGCTGTTAAAGAATCATTCGTCCCAGGATCCACATCTCCTTTGCAATATGCAAACAAAGATCTTGTACTTGCCGACTGTTTGGCTGTTGACTTCTTAGAATCATCTTCCCTACCCTTGGCCAAAGATTCTAAAATGCTGGTAGATTCTTGGTCCTCGATCACAGCATTCCTAGAAGCTTTGGCCGAGACCTCAGCAATGCCAAGCTGAGGCGTGCCTTTACCATTATTATCGTCAACATGTTGATTGACCAGAAATGATTCCTCACAGTCAAACTTCACGGTGTACGGTAGAAATCTGGTTCGTTAGTCAGTTTTTCATATTATACAACCAATTACTTACAAAGAGACTAATATCAATGTCATCTTCAAATTGGGCAAAAAGAAGTATTATCCATTTAGATTATTCTCTCTCACAGTCCAGTTCATCAGTCTTCGACCGTCGAAGAAGCACAATGTATTGCTTAACTTTATTTCTCCAGTTAACTCAACTTGGAGTAAAAATCTAGGGTTAACCTCATGAACATCCCAATGCGGACGAAATGGCAGGGTTGCCTCAATTCTTTGTTTGTCTGTATTGATCTATCTCGTTACCCCTCAATAATATATTTGCTGCTATTCGTCATAAAATAATAGCAAAGTTAAAAACCGTGCATTGCCATGAAAGAAAAAGAAAAACTAGTAAAATGAATTCAACTCAAGTACATTAGTTTAGCCTAGATATTTAAAAATATAGTGAATCAAATGCTATAATTGTACACATACACACAGCACATATAATATAATAATAACTATCAATGTTAAGCCTATTGCAGGTGAGGAAAGTTTACAAAATTATTCGTTGACTTAATATCCATTCGAAGACTTTGTTCCAAAATATCGTATGAATCCATATGTGTCATGTCGTCTAACGACGCTAATCCGTCCGCGATATCTGGTGTAGCTGAAAAGAATTTGGTACTTATGACCGTGTTCCTGTCTGTCTGTTTTTCACTAAGCTTAGACATCTCAAATTCGGGCCGCTCTAGTGCTGAAAAGTATTTGTAACTTACTAATGCCCCAGTCCAAACACTGGAAACCTGATTAAGATATTCTAAAAGCATTGCAAAGTCTCTTTTGTCCTTCAAGTTCGCTCTAGTACCCCCAACTTCATTCAGGTGTTTACGAACTAGAGCTGCCAAACACATGCTAATATAATACTCAAAACTGGGTGGGGCCTTGCTCAACATTGTTCTTTCTGCCACAAAGATGGCTTCGTCAACCAACTCCTCAATGGTATGGATACGAGGCTCATACAATGCTATTGAATCATCAGTCAGTTGTAGCAATGCGCAGAACCCAAAATACGACATCGCCAAATGAACCTTGTGTGGTTGGAGTGAAGTAGAAGAATGAGACCGCGACGTTACAGATGATATTGTGACAGCCGGAGAACTAACAGCACTTCTCGAGCTTGACGGGGACATCTCAGTGTTGCTATTCGGGCCACCGCTACCCACCATTTGCTCGGATTGATTACTTGACACGACGCAATGGTCCTGCACGTTGCTAACCCAATCGCCTAATTTGCGAGCCGTGTTCTCAATAATAGATACGCGCTTTTCTTGCGAGATTTGTGTCATGAACTCCCCACTATTGGCTTCGGTGATAAATTCATTAATGATCCGAGTTAGCTTATAGCACTCGTTAAATGTCGATACGACGCGGCAAGGCGCCATGGACTGATCATTTTTCCATATCTCCCATTCTTCAGGCGTTTCTGTGCATTCAGAAATCTCTATATAATCGTTTTGAGAAACTTGTGGTATATTCCCTAATCGGCATGAAATAATTGTGTCGATCATACAACAACATTTCCATGTCCTCCGCTTAATGGTGTCATTGCCATAAGTGTCTTCATCATGCAGTCCCAACACCAGTGCCATGCGGACGGCGTTTCCTACAATGAGCCAGGCATTCGTCCAATGGCCCTTGCCGAAGAAATAATATGACTGCAGCAGCAACGCTTGAACAGTTTCGACACTATACTTGCAGTCAAGAGTGCATATGGTCAAATCGTGTATCATTTGGGAACGATCAACGTCTCTTTCCCTGTCTCCGTCGTGTTTTAAAATATGGTTTAGACCTGTCATTAAAGCGCTCCACAACAGGCAGCTTGCTCCTGTTTTCTGTTTTGCATCCGACGAATATAAGAGTTGAACCAACTGACCACGGTCAATCATCGGAATAATGCAATGGGTATAAGCAAAGAATACATCCAAAAGTTCAATGGAAGTGTATGGAATGAGAAAATTCATCCAATTATCCGGGTCAAACATCACCTTCGTTAGCCTTAACCTCTGGAACGAAGCAATAAAGGACTGGTCAAATCCGCTGGATAATCCCATGACCTTGACCTCACTATTAGCTGCAGCAGGATTAGTATCATCTGAAGGACCAACAATCTGTTCTATGTCTGCTGATGATGTCTGTCCTCGGCCGGTCATGGATATGGATGTGCGCATTGATGAGATGGCAGTTTGCGGTCCCGGCTGAGGATGTTGCTCGTCAGTACATGAAGGATTGTTACTGCTGCCACTCAAAGGATTGCCGCTATTCAATGATAATGTGGATTTCCTTGGAGCATTAGTGACGTCTTCTAAGGCGAGGATCTCCATGATGGTCGATCTAAGAGTAGCATTTCGTCGCTTAGTTTGATCAGTTTGCTCAGACTCAACACGCAATGCAGCCTTTCGAATAGTATCTTCGCCGTCTTCAGCAGTCTCGATTATGACTGATAAAATGCTAATCAGCTTCTCATTGATAGTCTCAAGCTTTTGAATGAATCCTGTCGGCACCCCGCGTTTCCTCGGAGTAGTGTACGTACAGACTAAATCTGCAGATATACACGATCTACACGGTTGCGTTCCACAGCATTTTGATCGCTTTTTACGACATGAATCACAGGCTTGCCTATTCCTTCTTTTTTTCTCTGATTCCATAAATTAATATCTAGAGTTTGTTGTACCAAGCGGGGTCTGCAGGCATTCGGGGTTTTAAATCCCGCCGCATTTTGCAGCTGTTGCCGAAAGGAGATACGGATCGCTAGGTTTAGGTCTGACGTTGTGTGGCTAATAGTTATCGTTGGAAGTATATCGCTTTGTCCTATCACGCCGGAGAAGATTACTCAACTATCATCCGAAACAATTGTTGGAAAATATAAAAGGGAATAAATGTCGAGTGGTAATGATATCATAAAGCCTCTCAAATCGGGACACGCGCCTTTTATAAAAAAATAAAAAAATTACATGCATGTATTGTATTGTAAAATTGCTAGAGTATCTATGTATTTATGCAAGACAATGCCGCCAAGCAATGCACGGACCATCCCCGCATGTCCCTCTGACTTGCAGTTTTTCATTACCCCTGTAAAGAGGATGTTACGCCTCGATTCAACTAATACTAGTATATAACATCAATTATATAACTTTGCATCAATCGAATAAACGATTATCCGACTACCCCGCGTTAGGATATTTGTTCTAGCACCCGTTCTCGCTGAGATGCGCACAATGCGGGGACCTGTATTGTGGGGCTGTAGTGGGGCTGAACCTATCTTGGACAAAAGCAAAAATTTCATATCTCCAAGGATTGTTAATATAAATATAGAAGAAAGAAAGAGAAAAGAATAGTAATCTAGAGAGCGATCTAGAACGCAATTAAGACACACATGTCATCATCAGACAAAGAATCAGTCCACGTGGAAGAAGTAGTTGGAGAAGATCAATCATCCCTGAAATATGCTCATGATGGAAAACTGCTAGTCCCTCAGCCTGCCTCAGATAAAAACGATCCCCTCAATTGGAGTTTTGCTAGAAAACATGCTATCTTACTCACCATCTCATTTGTTGCCTTGTTACCAGATTACGGTAGCGGAGCAGGTGCAGTCTTGCTAATCCCGCAGGGCAAGGAATGGAACTTGAGTGTAGACAAGATGAACCAGTCACAAGTGGGTAACGTGTTCATGTTGGGTGCCGGTGGGCTCTTTGCTACGGTGTGTGGAGCTTATTTTGGAAGACTGCCAACGCTCTTCTGGTTTACGCTTACTGCTGTCTGGACAGCAGCATGGTGTGCAGGAGCCGGAGATCTTAGTCAATATATGGCAGCCCGTATTTTGAACGGTTTTTTTTCCACAGTAGCTCAAGGAGGTGGAATGATGTTTATCGAGGACCTATTTTTTGCACATGAACATGCACGGAAGATCAATATTTTCTCGTCCTTCGTTGTCATAAGTCCATATCTCGGCCCTTCATTAAGCGCATTTATGATTACAACTCAAAAATGGCAAGTTGCCTTTGGTGTGTATACCGCTATGACTGGTCTGGCCCTTATCTTGGTAATACTACTTGTTGACGAAACCTACTATGATCGTCGAATCGCTCCAGAGGAGCAACCAGAGAAAAAGAGCAGAGTTTTGCGAATCATCGGAGTTGAGCAATGGAAGACTCGGTATCTGAGAAATACCCTTTATGAAGCGTTTATGCGACCTGTCAGAGTTATCTTGAAACCTACTGTGTTTATTTCCACTCTGTATTATATAATTACGTTTGCTTGGGTGGTTGGAATTAATAGTACACTGGCCGTATTCCTCACACAGGTGTACAATTTTGGCCCAAAGCAAATTGGATTTTTCTATTTTACACCCATAGTCGCGGCAATCTTAGGAGAGATCTGCGGTCACTGGCTTCATGACATGATTGCCAACACCTATATGAAAAGAC
The DNA here is from genome assembly GCA_030581755.1 of Crinitomyces ghanaensis. Taxonomy (NCBI): domain Eukaryota; kingdom Fungi; phylum Ascomycota; class Dipodascomycetes; order Dipodascales; family Trichomonascaceae; genus Crinitomyces; species Crinitomyces ghanaensis. The sequence goes on from JAKTVX010000011.1 coordinate 28,468, forward strand.
ACGATGGCCGTCTTATCCCTGAAGCCCGACTTATTGCCAACATGTTTGCCACCCCCTGTATGATCTCCGGATTAATCCTAGCAGGATTTGCACTTCAAAGAGTATATCACTATATGCTAGTTAGCTTAGGGTGGGGCCTATACGTATTCGGCGTCATGATTATGACTGTCGGTGTCAACACCTATAATTTAAATTCTTATCCTGAAGCATCAGGTGAGGTCACCGCCTGGGTTAATATGGCAAGAACAACTGGAGGATTTATTGTTAGCTATTTTATGATTGAATGGGTTTCCCAACAGGGAGCAGCAAGGGCCTTTGGAGAAATGGCAGCCATTGTGTTTGCCGGCTTATTGATGATCCTTGTTCTTTTCTTTTTCGGTGAAAGGATGAGAAAGTGGTCCGGACCCTTAAAATTGGCAACCTATTAGTTACTAACAATGTCCTTCCTTTTAGTATTCTTGTTATACTAGTACCACGATTAAATTATTTATTTAGTTGCTTTTGACAGCTTGTTTCTTGTTTTTTTTTTTTTTGTTAATAATATAATACATTAGTTAACTATCAATGTTAGCACGGCTGAGCGGGGAACATGAATTTATATACTGTAACAGGAAACCAGATCCCGGCAGAAACATTAGCGCGCATGATAATGCGCGGCTAAAATGAATCATATTTAAATCAAAACCGGTCGATAGATCACAATAATGACTGTCACAATTAGACCCATTGAAGAAAGAGATAAGGACCAATTCTATGGATTGTTCACTCAATATCTTGCATTCTACAAATCTGAACTTCCTGAATCTACTAGAGCAAAGACGTGGACTCGGTTTTTCGATCCGTCTGAACCAGTCTGGGCTGCAGTAGCTTACGATGATGGAACACCAGAGACTCTTATTGGATTTGTGACCTGGGTGTTCCATAGATCCACATGGTCAGAGACTGATGTGATTTATCTTCATGACCTATTTGTTGATCCTTCTGTCAGATGTTCCGGAATTGGCCGAAAGCTTATAGAATTTGTGTATACTGATGCTGATAAGCATGGCATCAAGAAAGTTTACTGGCACACTCAAACCTTCAACCACAGAGCTCAATTATTGTACACGAAAGTTGGTCGCAGGGATGATTTCGTCTCCTACCAACGGTATTAGATTGCTATAGTCCTACTCTAACGATTCAGTAGTAGCTGTTTTAAATAACGTCGTTTTTTTATTTTTATTATTATTCTTATCATTAAGTAGCTCTATTGTTATATCTATCATTGAGATTCACCACCATTCCGGCTTATCGTATCCGTTGGGTCTGGCTGGCTCATTGAAGCGATTGTCTGTTTTATCCATAGAGACCACCGGTTTCAGGACAGAAATTTCCCCATGGAATCCTTCAGAATGCATTGAGATCAAATATTTGCCAATATTTTTGAAGGTGTTACCATTAACCAATGAAGAAAGCGCGGATCCAGATATGTGATCCACGGAGTCGTAATATCTGACCTTTTTCATGTTCTCCGATTGACGACTCAGAATTCCTTGCCAGATCTCCTTAGGGTATTCTTTCTGAGCCATGAGCAACAAATCATATTGGACTAGGGAAGTCTTGGCCCAATAGCTTCCTCCTTTCGTAGCTCGCTTGTAAAGTGCGTCCATGGCTGCAATGGCACCCATACACCCAGTTCCATAATCACTCATAGGGAAAGGAGGGATGATAGGTTCATCTCTACCCAATGCTCTACCTTGAGCCCAGGCAAGTCCGGAAACACAATCAGCAATTTGTTGCCATCCAGGTCTATAAGACCATTCTCCTGAAAACCCGAAACAGTTCTCCGAGACGTACACATAGCCTTTGCCTCGCTTTTTGCCAAACTCAGCAAAATGTTCTGGTCCGTAACCCAATTTAGATAAAGCATCTGTTCTGTATCCATCCAAAATAACGTCTGCATCTGCCACCAGCTTTTCAAATTGAGCTCTACCCTCTTCTGTTTTCAAGTCAAGATCCGTGGTATGTTTACCCATGTTACCATCCACTTGGAAAAAAGGAACATCGGAGAGGTTGGCCGCAGTGACCTTGATTACCTTAGCACCATATTCTGCAAGAACCCGGCCCATAGTTGGTCCGGCGATAATGCGGCACATTTCTACAACTTTGATACCTTCAAGGATTTGGGGCTTTTTGGAATTACCGTTGCCGGAGCCATTGACGGTGCCATTGACGGTGCCATTGACGGCGCCATTAATGTTGCCATTAATATGACCGTTGCCGGCGGTATGATTTACTTCATCAACAAATCTAGCAGCAGGAGTCGATTCTTCCAGAACGTCGCATTCCCAATACGGCCTACTGGAAATTTCCTTGCCATGACTAGTTGAAAGAAATTGTTCCTCAGTCAAAGCCGTGACACCGGCCTGTCTATTCTGCTTGTTCAATTGTTCCAGTTCATCAGCAGTATACTTGGCTACCGCGCCGCCAATGACTTTAATTATCTCATTATAGTCCGTGAGGTCACTGTGACCAGGCAATCCAATCATATTGAGTGTGGTAGATGCCTCAAGAGATCCATGAATATGGAAATATTTGCCGTCTTTGGTTTTATACAAATTGGCCGACATCCGTCGATATAGGTTAGATTGAGCTTGCAACAAATCTGTATCTTTTAGCTTCTTTTTGACTTGTGGATCTAATTTGGTCATTCCATCTACAGACGCTACATAGGCCATCAATAAAAATAAAGTCGCGTGCTCGAGATCAATGTCCGCATGCTGATCAAATCCATAGCGTAGACTTCCAAGGGCATTTGCCACACAGGCTTCGACACCCTTCAAAGCTGAAATAGTCTCACATTCCTTAAAAGGGCATGCTAATTCAAGTTGATTCGGCGAATCAATTCCATGAAATGAAACATTCTTCGCCAGTTGACGAGCCTCGTCGGGAATAGACAAGCTGCTGTCATTTATAAGCTCCCGAAATATTTGGCTGGTTGTATCGAGTACACTATACATTTAGCTGGCGCTTCGTTTTAAATGATTTATTTTTTCTTTCCGACAGTAAATTCTAGACAGATATATATGTGCCGGCTTCCTATGGATGAACGTAAATGCGTTGACGGCGCCCTACATATGTATATGTATGCATGTACCGCTATCCGCAATCAGATTTACCTCTATCCGACCGGTTAAGTTTCGGATAGAACATGTTACCGACATTAGCAATCCGGCCAAGCAAATTGGCTCGGCGATCTGAACGACGTGATAATCGAAACAAGCATCCGACAGTCACTTTTTCCCCCCGACTTGCAGGTACCGACTCCCGATTTCCTCTGCAGCGGATCGAAGTATATTTTTCTACTTTTTTCTTTTTCCGTTCTTTTCTTTTTCCCATGTGGGGTGGGGCCGCCTCAGCCGTTCGCTTGACTGTAGAGCATACTTAACCAAGAACCAGGCGGCGGAAACCTGCGCGAGTCGCTGTGCCGTTCTGAGTTCTCAATGAAGGTCCAAGGTAAAGAAATAAATATATGGGTATGTGGTCGTTCAACGAAAGGGCAACTGGGGCTCACCACTTTAGATGCTGCATGCCCTACATTGTTTTTCATTCACGGCTTAGGATCCAGTCATAACTTTTATTATGGAATTATCTGCGAGCTAGTGAAGAATGCTAATTGTATCTTAATGGACACAGAAGGAGCTGCTGCGACACCGCTGACCCACTCTATGCCCAGCGTAGATAGTGTGGCCGCAGACATTATCTCCGTAATGGACTCTTTGGCTTTATCACGTACTGTGCTCGTAGGTCATTCAATGGGCGGAATGATTGCATTAAGAACTGCAGAGCAGTACCACGATAGGGTCGTTGGTGTCATAGCAATTGGCGCTGTGCACCCTACGCCTGTAGTGAAGTCGGCTATAGAGAAGCGTGTGGATTTAGTAAAGTCATGTAATTCCGTTGTCGGCATAGCAGACGCGGTATCAAGTAACGCGTTAGGCGCAAGAGCACAGCCAGCACACCGAGCGTTCGTGAGGGCTTTGATTTGCCAACAGACTCCAGAGGGTTACATGGCTAACTGCAAAGTTATTGTAAATGCACCTATTCCCAACTATGCTAAAGTTGATCAACCCGTAGCCTTAATTTGTGGTGAAGACGACAAGACGGCTCCATTTGAGGGATGCGCCGACCAAATTGCCAAGTCTGTTGCTGGAAAGAAGGCTCTTTTTAATTTAACTGGTGTTGGCCATTGGCACTGTATTGAAGCCGCCAATGAGGTAAGCGGAATAGTCAATGGATTAATCGTTGGAAACTTTTTTTCTCATTAAATATTGAATACAAATCTCATTAAATATTGAATACAAATCTCATTAAATATTGAATACAAATATAGATGTATATATTAAAAGCCATAAGCCATCAAGGTAGAATCTACAGGAGAAAACTCTGATAAAAAATAATCGGAATATCCCGACCCATCAACCAACTGATCCATAACCGGACCTAAGGACGTAAATGACCAGGCGTTGTTCGCAGTATTTTCAATATCTAGATGGTCGATATTGAACAGCGAGTCATGTGAGGGCGAAGAATATTGAGATGCTACTTCTCCAAACATCCCATTGTTAACCACCGGTTGCTGACTAAACTCTGGTGTGCTACCACCAGCGGTAGAAGAAGCATCCAGAGATGGTCCTCCCAGGGGACCAGGTGGGACTGATAAAGGCGGCGGTGGTCCAGGACCAAACGGGCTACTAGGAGATGGCTGTTGCATCGACTGATCCCGCAAATGGTCGAACGGAAAGGGTATGTTAGAATTGGCAGTATTATTGCCATTGTTCTCCAAAGCGGCGTTCATATCGGATAGAATACTGAAATAACGTCTTGCAGACATATCATACCTAGAGTAGTAGGACAAAAAGTTGAGACATGAATCGCTAGCCCACATAACATTTGAAGAGCTTGTCATATTGCAACATTTCGCGCGAAACTTGTCCAAGCTGATAATTACTCCACATGTAAACATGTAACTTATTAAAGTGCACGGTTTTGCAGAGGGACTACTACTGTAATAACTCGCGACCACTATTCTGATGGAAGTTATAGCACTTTGTATACATGCCAACGCCAGCCGTTCAAAGGTTTCCAGTGCGGCATCGGTATTTTTCTGTTCTGCTCGCCATGCTACTACATAGAAGAAGAACGGCCTAGTCAGCAAAATGATACCATTCAAATATGTCATGCTCATTATCATTTCCAGCTGTTTACTGCATTTCAACGGACGGCCACGACCCAGAAGCCCCTGAAGTCTATCCGAACACGGCTTTTCGGCAGCTGTGCCCGGTGCAGCCCCGCGGCCTACTCCTCCGTTTGTCTTGTTCGCCGCCGTAAGATTCTCAGGAAATGACGCCGACCAAGTCTTGAGACGCACAATCAGGCTTTGAGCCTTCGAACTAGAAATACTTCCGGAAGTATAAATGTCCTGACAAATATCGTTATTAATAGATACTAATTTGCTCAACTGGCGATGAAAATATTCGTCTTTGTCGAAAGCAGCAAGGTCGCCACCATTACTAGTTTCACCAAGCCTAGTGGTAACTATGTCGTTTTCATTATATGCACCCATAGTACTAGGGCGTCCAAGCATGGCAGACTTAATTCCATCGTGAATATACAGAGATCGCCATAATGCAGCGCGATGAAGTTGAATCTCCCGAGGGAGGTGTTTATGAGAAGTTGGCCTATGCATACCAAGGGCTTGCGCGTATCTAACAGCTTTGCCTAATTCGATCCAAGATGAGTTTCGCTTGCATTGTAGCTCGTAGTAAAAGGAAACTAATAAATAAGCTTCCACTATCCAAATATCTCCGACATCCACCACCGATTCTCCTAGAAAAACCAATGCACTTTCGAAAAACGTTTTGGAGTCATTGCTTGCTTTTATAAAGAAATCAATATCAGCAGATGTCCTGGTAGCAGAAGAACCAGACGTAGTGCTACAAACATCAGCAGCAACTGGAACATTAGGCATATTTACAGACGCGTTGTATGCCGAGACAGCGTCAATAACACCCGCTATAGCAAATATAAGATGAAGAATGCACAGTGTGGCATTTGATGCACGAACCGGCTCGTTATATACCTCTTCAACCATTTGGCGGATTTGAGCCATACTTTTAACATACAGGTAGCTCGCGACATTGATCTCGTAAAGTAGGACCAAGCGGTCAGCCGTCTGCCGTGAAGGTAACTGGGCAGGATGACTAGCCACTTTATTTGGAGATCCATCGACGATGTTGAATCTGCGAGGATCCTCTGTGAACTTGGAAGGTCCTAAGACCTTCCTAAAAAGCTGACGGACTTGTTCTAGCAACGATAGAGTACAAGATTCACCAATAAAATGTAGCCGACCTTCAGGATTGATGAGTAGGCGGCTGGCCTCTTTCGAGTGCGAATCCAGTTTATAGTCTGCACCACCATTACTATTGCCATTATTGGTAGCAGCCGCGAAACGACTGCCATCTGTCAAAATAGATTTGCCCATCGTGCTATTATTGGACGTCATAGTCATGTCGCCTATGCTGTATTCGACTTTAGAGTCTCTGGGCTCCCGGTCATATTCACATACAGTACCGCGTTGAACACACAGACTACACGGATGTTTCCCGTCGCATTTCTTCTTGCGCCGTTTACAAGACACGCACGCAACCTCTGCACGTTTTCTTTTATCGGGATCCACTCGTCTTTTTCGCTTGGCTTTTAGTTTTGCATCGTCGTCAAGTGCAGCCATTGATCACATCACTATACTGAACGTCTTAGGTGGGGAGTTTTAACCTTTCATCAGGCCGTGCCCGTACCCTGAAATCAATACGCGGGGAAAAGCGTGTCCTGAGGTTGGTCACGGAGATTTTTTTTTTTTTCTGAAATTTTCCGTAATCCGCCTAAATGAACGAAGTTGTTTACGGTGTAATGAGTTAAACTTGAAATGGAACTTTGAAAAAATAAAAAGCCTCGTATGTATGTAAAAAACAAATTGTATTTTCTTGATTGCATCTACCTTTGAACAATTATATATAAATAGGCCAACTAATTGTGCTTCACATGGCCATTTAAACCGGCCTCAACGTCACGCAACCGTGCTTCACGTTTTTCGCGCTCTTTGATGGCCTCGCTCTCTGTCGGAAGTGAAATATCATAGATCAGTTCAAACATGGCACCGCGTGACTTTCCCTCGGAAGTGGCATCAATGAAGGTTACAACCAGATCTTCCTTGACAGCAAATACAGAGTCATCCTTGCAGTAGGGATCTCTAGAGTCGTAAATTTGTGTAATTAAGCTTCGGTATCCTTCACGGCATACTCTCCAATGAATGTGAGATGGTCTGTTAGGGTGTCTATCCATCAACTGCAATAACTGGCCAGCAGGTCCGTCGTATGGAATAGGATAACTGGTAGGTCTGAGGCAGATAAAGTCATAATTTCCGTTCTCGTCGGTAGTAAATGTGCCGCGGAGATTGTATTCCGGCTGGTCAGGATCTTGCTGCTCATACAGTCCATTAGGGGCCGTGTGCCAGACCTCAAGGGTGGCGCCCTTAAGAGGATTACCTTGAGCATCAGTGACCTTGCCGTGTACCCAAGCCTTCTCGCCACCGACATCCTTCTGGATAATTGATGCTCCGTTGGGGTACTTGGGAGAATTTTCCCGGTAAAAGGGTCCAATAATAGCCGTATCAGTGTGTCGGTGTTCTTGATCCGCTAAGCTGTAGGTAATGGTATCAACCAAAGACTCGAGACCCAAGACGTCACTTACAAGAATACCTTCGTCACGCTTGCTGTCCGAAATCTGGCCAATGCGGTTGATAAAATCAACACCAGCCATCCACTCATCGACGGTGATGGAGTTTTCCCGGGTGAAATCGTGAATATGTTGGATAAGTGATCCAAGAATACGTCGCATCTTGGGGGTGGTTTTAGGGCCCATGGCCGCAATCACCATGTCAGTAAATTGTTGATCCATTATTTATTCGTTTGGCTGAGATAGCAGTGGTAAGAGTGTCAAATTTGCAAATGTGTGCTCGGTTATAGCATTTGATTGATGTTCCAATATTTTAATTTATATCTCGCGGTACGGCGGATACATCTACCCGACATGTGGGGGGCCTGATTTATGGTTCAACGTTACTCCGCTGTTTGATGGCGCCCCGCATTATAAAAAGAAACTACACAACCAATAAACAGGAATGCATTAACGTTATATAACATATAAATAAAAGAAACTGACGACGATACACCATCTGATGGTCGCGTTGTGGTCTGATTTTTGGCGGCTACGGTTTTGTGCTGCTAGCCGTCCTTGTAATTTTCCGTCGTCGCATGTTCTATTCACCTCCTATCAACGGACGCCCGATATAAGAACTGATCTCTGGCAGATCCCACTATGGGCTCCTTGACTGGGGCTAAAACTGCGCGCTTGGCTTTGGCCTTGAGAACCCGTACACTGACGGGACCCTTATCAAATACCGTTTGAGGTTTCTTATTACGTAAGGCATCTAATTTTATATGGCGAGCCTTGGCGCGTTCTAGTTGCTTTAACTTGAGTTGTTCTAGATATTCAAGCTGCTGCTCTTCTTCCTCTAGATCCTGCACTATAGTGTCTGGCAGTAGCTTTGATGCTGCAGACGACTTCTTGTGTTCCTTTTGAGCCTTCAACTGTTGGTCTTTTTGCCGTCGTTTTTCCTTTTCTCGTCGGGCATGCTCTTGTTTCTGTCGCTCGAGCTGTTGAGCTCGCTGTCTAGACTGTTGTTTAGCTGCGGAAATGCTTTCTTCTTCGGGTGCCTCGTCAGAGTCATCCGTGTCCACATCGTCATTCACAGCTTCTGGAGGTCTAATAAATTCCTCGTCATCAGATTTCTGTTTCTTCAGTGGAGTCTGCGGAGGTTTTCTCATAATGGCCATTGTTTATACACCAAAAAACTGCGTGAAAATAACGTAGAGAAAGAGAAAAAAAAATTATTTTAGATAAGATGCGGCGCTTGCGTAACGAATTTTATTTATTATTTAGGTGCGGCGCATCGGATTGGTAGCTATGTTTAACAGTGGACGAGGAGATTTTCGCATGAACTACCAGCTAATACTAAACAATGGGCGGAATTTTATCATTACTACTGGTGTGCCTATTTATGGGTATTGCCTCCTTCCTTGTTGGGTTGATTCCGATGTTTTTTGAATTATCGCCAGCCAGAATTAAAGTAATCTCTTCTGTAGGTGCTGGAATTTTGGTCGGCACGTCATTGCTAATGATCATCCCAGAAGGTGTGGACACCTTATATTCCATTACTAACGAGATGATACAGAAGGCCGCGGCTGCTGCAGACACAGAAGAGCAGCATCCGAATCTGCGCAGTTGGACTAGTGCATCGTGCAGACACGCGGTAGGTCTGGCGTTACTGATTGGATTTGGACTGATGTATCTGATAGAGAAAATACCGCGCAAGCTTCTTTATAAGAACCGCCATTCAAAGCTGGGTATGGGCATTGACATGTCGAATCTGCGGTTTCCCAGTCCCGCGAGGGAAGACGGCAGCGAAAGCATGGCAGGTAGACGTGAAAGAGGAGACATTACAGGTGCCAGCGGCGTTCCAGGCTCTGACAACTCCAAAAATTCTTCGATGTCCACCTCGATTGGACTTATTATTCACTCAATTGCTGATGGCGTGGCATTAGGGGCCTCAGCGTCTACAGATATTCCCTCCCTGCAGTTTTTTATTTTTATTGCCATTATGGTGCACAAGGCCCCAGCATCATTCGGATTTACTTCGGTGCTTCTCAAAGACAATTTGTCTTGGAAACGCATCAAACGACACCTGGGCCTCTTTGCTTGTGCTGCGCCTGTGGGGGCTGTTCTAACCTACATTATTATCAAAGTTATGGCAGCTAGTGACAGTGCGTTGATCCAGTGGTGGACTGGCGCATTGCTCTTGTTCAGTGGCGGTACTTTCTTGTACGTGGCCATCCATGTAATGACTGAGCTGTCTGAGGACGATTGCACTATCACAGACATCGGTTTGACATTTGCAGGCATGTTAGTACCACTTGTGACATTATTAGTGCCAGATGTTGACTGATAGAGATAGTATTAAAACAGAAAAACAAACATAATGACTAGCTATATAAGACATATATTAAATATATTTAATCTTTTTATTAGAATATCTTGTTTTTGAATAAATTAGTATCAGCTCATCTTCTCTGCTTCTCATACAAATATAGTTATTATCTCCCTTATGGTATGATACACTATTCTTCTGATGCAAACAAGCGCCCACCCATCATCTTCCATCATCATGCTGCCTTCTTTTCAAATCTTTCAGTCACTAGACCGATTGGTCGTGGATATCAATAGCTTGCGCAATTGCACTCTTTCCTTCGCCGGAGACACATTGTCGCTACAAGCCTTCATCAGAAGATGGTCCCAACTCTGCAAGGTATTAACGATCCGTCGCCGTGCATCGACTTTAGCATAGTAGTCCTTGTTCATAGGAATTTTATCAGGTGGAACCAAAGATCTTGAAATTGACAATCTGCGAACTGATCCTACGAGACACCCATCGTCTTGAGGGTGCATGATTGTCCGCTAAATTAGATTAGACCCTATAAGCCGCACCGCACGTCGTATAAGTTATGACTTACTTGTTACAGTCTAAGGTTCCTATAAAGCTGGTTTGGTCTCCACGTAATTAAGCACGCTCTTCTGTTACGAACATAGTAACTAATAATGGATCAGCAGACACTGCGGGAGCGACGCCGCGCCAAGATCCAGGCGGGCGGAACATCGCGACTGGCCAAGATTACTAAGACCATGAATCCTGATGGCCCAGATTATAAAGACCACAAAGTTCCTCAAGCGGCCATCGATACTAGCGCAGAGCCCGTAGTCGGAAATGAACCAAGTACTCCAAGGACTCCCACCAGCCCGACCCCGAATGCATTTAGTTCCCCGACTAGAGGTAATGTGTCAAACGTTCCTTCCCCCTCGTGGTCAATAGATCCCTCAAATGGCAAGAACTCATTCAAAGATGATCCGATTTTCAAATTTTTGAGTGAAATGAACCCTAATTCAGTCAATGACGAGAATATGGGCAATCCGTTAGAGGCCTTTAGGAGTATTTTTGGCGCCGCCATGGATGGCACTAATCCCGGTCCGTCTATGATCCCTGGAGATCAACAGACTGGCGCTAGCGGTATATCAGCAGACATTAAACAGCCACGCGAATACTATGTTTGGACAATTATTCATACTCTAATGTCTATATTGCTTGCTATATACTCAGTGGTGCTGATGGGGCCAGTAGACTTGCTTTGGGTATTTGCGACTGTGGAAGTAGTCTTACACACGAGTCGATTTATTTATGAAAAAGGCGCGCCGCCGGCCAATTCATCTATAGTGACGCTGTCGTCATTTTTACCTCAGCGATTCCGAGTGTATGCGGTCACGGCAGCAAGGTATGTACAAATTGTCCGGGTCATTGTAAGGGACTTTTGCGTTATGATGTTTATAATTGGGATCTACAGTTTCTGTAAATAATTGCGGAAGAAGTCTAAAGCAGGAAGATAATGTGGGCATGAAAGACATAGGGGACGAAACAAGAACGAGAAGGCAAAATAGCAGCCAGACAGAGAAAAAGAGAGACTTGAGAATGATCCAAATAATTAGAGATTTAACTTAGGAGCCAATCAGAGGTGATGGCTGAAAGTTACTGCAATCAACAAGCGAAAAATACGTAAAATATAAACAGGTAATGTAAGTACAATAATAATGAAACTCAGCCGTACGCCCACGTGACTTTGTCGACCCTATTTAGCATTAGCGAGAGTTCTGGAAAAAGTCACCATCTAACTTCCAATGTGAACTAACCGATGAAACGTAGATTAGAAGATTTCAGCTATGCACAAGAACAGCGATCCAAGCGTCAATTGATCAATAACCTGGCGAGGCTATCGCTTGATTCCAAGCTCAATAAGACCAAGGACGTCAATGTGATGGACACTTCGGATCAGTACACCGTATTTATTCCTAATGTTGACGAATTCCTTGATGTCGAAGACAATGATAACGAGCCATTATTTTACTCAATTCCGGATCAAGTGTTGAGCATGTCAAGACCCCTTCATCTGCATTATTATGAGCGACCCAGTGTTGCGCTGATGAAGTACGAGCCTGCAGCTTATACTATATGGCGGCACTTGTTGACCACTACGAAAACTAAGAGTAGTAATAATTCGGGCAATCCAGGCTTCACGGTAGACATTGATGTGGACGGTAATTGTGATTTTGATTATAGTGAGCCAACAGAAGTAACCGAAGATGAGATGGAGGTAGATGGATAAACCATAAATAATAACCGCAATGTACAGTACAGTAATTTTAGATCATGCAACTCTTGCGCTAGCAACGATTCGTTATTGACGAGTGCTGTCGCTCTTACTTATTGGTTAAAGATCAACGTAGAAGTTCTATTCAATCAATCAAATTCGTTTACCAAGCATATTTAGCATTCGGTACGCTGCGATGCCAAGAAGCTTTGCATGCAGTCAGTAAAGTAACAACTAAAGTTGGACTGTTCCCCAGTGCATGCGCCAAAAAGAAAGTTAGCAGTAAACCGTTGCGAGAGGGTTAGGGCAATGCCACACTTATTATTGTGGCTACTGCTGCAGACCGTGTAGTGTAGTTACTTGGCAGACAGGTAAACCGTATACGGTAAGTTAGGATCAGGGACCCTGCTAGCTTAGTTCCATTTGCGCACGCCATGACGGAGGACCATCGCACTATTAAGGACCAGATCCCCAGAGTGCTTGCGGACCGCCAGCGGAGTAGCGATAGTTTATCTTTGCATACACCACCGCAGGCGCGGAAAGACCTAGAGTCCGTTGCCACTATCGCTTCGTATGATAGAGAGGATGCTCAAGAAATTAATAATACAGATAATTTGGGTAACGTGAATAACACGCCTACTATGGACACACTTGACAACGCTAATAATAGCGACGTCGACAACAGGGCAGTTAGTAGCCAGACTAAGGAGGACAGCGGGGCCCGAAACGGAACAACTGACAACATTATTCTTCCAAATGGATCATTGGAAGAGGATCTCCCGGATATGTTAAATCGCTTAGTAACAGATTTTGTGAACTCACTTCGAGAGCCGCGCTACGAGGCACCACTGTCTCCGAATGCCATTGCTGATCTATTTCAGGGCTTCTATGCTCGGTTCGAAAATCGAGCCAAGGATTATCTGGTATCGCAAACTGCGCAGAATAATGATGGTTATAATAATGAACTACTGGCATATAATGAGATTGCGGCGCGTCGCGCCAGGCGGCAGGAACGGGCGCTGCAGGTAGTCAAATTAACCGTGCAGGCCGAAAATGTTGCCTGTGAAGAAGTATACGCCAAGGTTTTCCTAATGAGCAATGCCTCACATGACCGCAGCCGGAACGATAGATTGAATCAGCGAATCGGCGTGATGAAAGACATTGGAGTAACGCTTGAAAACCTAGACTTTACTGTACCTCAGGATTCTGGAAAAGCCGATGACGACTCTAATGCCAAGAGTTTCATGTCCCACATTGCGGCTTGTGAGTCCGTATTTGCCAGCCTTCACGACTGCCATACACCTAAAGGCAAATTACTATCTCTGATAGAAGTTCACCGCATTATCGTTGAAGCGATTGGAAAAAATTCAGAAACATCAGGAGCCGATTGTGTGCTGCCTTTGCTCATATATACTACTATGCAATTCTGTCAGGATCCGTATCTCAACATGAAATTTATCAAGCGATTTCGCAACAAGGCGAATATGACCTCGGAAGAGTCCTACTGTCTGACCAATTTAGAGGCTGTTGTGGAGTTTCTCAGCACCATCACTTTGTCAGGATTAGATATAAAACCACACTCGATTCCGGAAGGCTTAGATATTTCAAGCTTTGATGTCATTAATCCGTTATCTGCGTCGGCCGGGCCTCCTACCGGCCCCAAGAACCGACGACGAGCTGCTTCTGATATGCGACGCGAATATGACCCACTGCTTAACCCAATGGCATCGCCATCGTCATCTTCCAGGTCTAGCCGTAGTAATTCATTCCAGTCGGCTTCGCAATATGAGCCTCACCAACAGCAGCAACAATTTCGGGGTAGAATGGGTCCAGATCTCGGATCCTTTAGTTCTAGCTTGGGATCTTCTTACAAGTTTCTCGTGGGACGCTTTATGGGCAAAGATGAAGCCAGCAATTATCCAGACACTCTTGATGATGTGAGGCATGTCCTTGAGAAATCCCCTTCGGCCGCGACGTTTCAAGAGAGAGACATTAGTACGCCGTCTGTACTAGGGAAGTTTGTCCGCAATTTACGTATGAATGCCCAACAATCTGGTGGGCCTGAACTTAATGAATCCGAGCCGAGTCTGTCTGTCTCGCCAAATAATAAGATCAGTATCACGCTGAATTCTCGATTGCTGGATTGTCCCACTGATGACCTCAAAATGTCCGATATTCGGCAATTGCACCAAGATTACAAACGACTGGTTCGACTTCTTAAGGACTCGAATATTTTGGAAAGCTAACTAAATAATATTAATGTTATTCTGATTATTACACTTATTCTTCTGTATACTGGTGGCTATCATTCCTCCGCGGGCCCGCTAAAAATTCCTGCCAGTCAACTTCGGATGTTGACCATGACTCGCCGTTAATCAGATCTGTGCAACTGGGATTAGACACGGGAAATGACAAGTTTCGTTTAATCCAATCAGTTAAAAAGCGAGATCTTCCGTTGTCATTGACTGACAGTCGACGAATTGGCCGGCGCGGATTGGCATGTGACTTGTTGCCTAGAGCAGGTGATGACCTGGTCCGAAGAGAGAAAAGCGATGAGGAGTGCTGGGAACCAAAATAGGAAGATCTGGAAGATAACCGTGAGGACGCCCTTAGTGAGGACAATGACTGGAGAATAAGGCTAGTACGACTCCGTCTGCTGCCTCGGCGCTGGCCGGCGTCAAATGAATCTTGGAGCTCAGCAGGTCGACTTCGGCTTCGACTTAAATCAATAAAATTGGACCCCTTTTCCAGAGTGTCTGCTTCATCGTGCACAGAAGCAGATAGAAAGTCTTGATCCGGAGCTCGTGCCCGGTTGCGCTGGCTTAAAGTTTTTTCCCTTATATAGAATAGCATGGCGTTGACGAATCCGGTGAATCGGATTGACCATGATGCCAATGCAGCAATCGCTGCACGCGCAGCGGATTTTTGTGGATCAACTCCTACTGTATATATCATACATTGATCGGCCAAGGGGAATGCCCACAGAAGCAAATATGCTAAAGGATATACAAACATGAAATGCATTTGGTAGAAGATATAATGTTTTTGAGCTTGGAAGCGGCTGTAAGTGCTGAGACAGATTGAATGTTGGATTTCTCGAGAGGCCGTCATAGCAGGCAAGGCACTGGCTTGTCGGTCTGTCATATCGTTATCAGGTGTAATATTTTCAGGTATGTCGTCACTGTGACCTGCTGTACCCATGTTATTGAAGGTAAAATTACCTACTTGATCATTTCCATGCGCCGTCAACCATGTCGAAAATCTTTTGACGCTGGCAGCAGACTCGCGACCGGCTGAACTGGCGACGTTATCTGTCGAGCTTCCAAAATAAGGAAGGAGTGATAGCCAAAACAGATTCCTGTGTTCTGCTGTCCTGGAAGTCCTCCAAGAGCTGCGTGGGAAATGAGGTAACAGACTCTGGGTAGCCGAATTGACATCAAAGGCCTCAATCGGGGATCCCACGTAGGTCCCAAAAGTCTTAAAAGCCAGGTCCACTGGTGGTACTCTCTCGGGTTGAACCCCTCGATTAGTCGCAGCCGGTGGAGCGATTGCGGATGCGCCGCCATCAGCAAGTTTTGACCGTTGAGACGCGGTCATCATAGATTCAGCCTGATCCACCAAAGTCTTGTTGTCACTCAAATGGGTATGTCGATGGCCCATACGAGAAGCACCCCTGTCGGGGGAATCTTTGCTGAAGGCGGCAATGATGTTGCGTTTTCGAATATTTGAACCACCCTCTTGCGACTCGGGAATTAGGGACTTAAGTTCACTGTCCACTGCTTTCATTTGGGCTGCAACATGGATATACACGGCTATGTACATGACTACAATAGAGACCATTATAAAACCGCGCGGAATCCAGGCAAGTGCTAAAACATCCCTCGCAGGGAATGGCCGGATATAGCACATGTCAAAAATCGGCCCATACGTGCCGTTAATGAATCCACACCCTGCAAATAGTCCTGGCAACACTAGAGAGAAGAGTACTAAGAAACCCATGCGGTAAATGACGCTTTGATGGATGCGTTTCTCACGACCGAAAATTACGACAGCTGTATGCATCCCCAGGAAAAGGCTATTGAAGTCGCTTCCTTCAAGTGCCAGCGCCGTGAAGAAGCCCAATTTACGGCAGAATGTTCTGCCGGCAGGCGAGCTGAACTCATGTTGTTTGTAAACAAACCGTATGCCAAAGGCCAAGAAATTGATTGCGCGAAATAAATCAAAGAAAATAATAGTGGCAATAATACGATGGCGGTCTTTGCGGCCAATGGATCGCTGGAATGTCCACCATACGAGAACTAAAATAGTCGCACATATACTGAGTGAGCTACTGGCAATCCCAGAAATAAGGATATTATTTCCAACGTCTCTTTCATTGGATCCTGTGTCCATCAGAGTACCTACAAAGAAAAATGAGAAACAAAATTTATTATGAGTAACTTGACATAACAAAGCAACTTGCTTACGCGTATCTCGAAATGGCAATTCGAAGCCATCTAGCCGAACATTCAACTTAGTAATAAATAAATAATTTAGAGGATCAGTAAATTTAAATGAAACCTTTATGGAATCGAAAGAAAAAGAAAAAAGAAAGAAAAAAAAAGGTGTCAAGTAAGCTCGGTATGGATTTTCCGCGTTAGTTATTGAGTATATAATGTGAATCCCGCTCTGTGGTCGGTAATAGAGAGAAACCCAACCCAAGCAATCGTCACTAACATAGCAAACGGGTAAAAATGGTCAAACAATTTGTACCGCTTGAGAGCTCTCCACAAGTGTTCAACGAATTCATGTACAAATTGGGAATTTCTCCTAAAGTCGCCTTTAATGATGTATTCTCACTAGATCAAGATATGCTCGGGTTTGTACCACGACCGGTATATGCGTTGGTGTTAACATTTCCGATCTCAGAGAAATATGAGACGTATCGTCAAGAGCAAGACGAAAATTTAAAGGACGATTACTACGACGAAGTCTCAGGCAGTGATAAGGAACGCGCATTGTGGTTTAAGCAAACAATTAGAAATGCTTGTGGTACGATGGCTTTATTACATGCAGTCGCTAATGGAATCCCTAAAGACGCGATTGAATCCAACAGTGCGATCGATAGGCTACTAACCCAGGCCAAGCCAATGAGCTCAAAACAGCGCATAGAGTTACTGGAAAACAATAGCGATCTAGAAAGTTTACATGGACAAGTTGCTCAGATGGGAGATACCGCAGCTCCTGAAGCTGATCAACAGGTGGAACATCATTATGTATGTTTAACAATAGTTGATGGGCATTTGTACGAGTTGGATGGCCGCCGGAAGGGGCCTATTGATTTAGGGCCAATCAGCAGTGCAGATGCCGATGCTTTATGCGCTGAGGCCATTCAAAAGGTACACGAGTTTATGAATCGGGAGACTACCCCAGCATTCAACATCATGGCACTGTGCGAGAATTCATAGAAAGATAAATAAGTGAATAGATCAAACGGAAACGTAAGCGAGCTACAATTGTCCTTTGATGTCAACTCTGTTAAATGCTGTTTTTCGCGCGGATTCTAGACCTTCAAGTGACTGTTTGGTTAGCAACTTGTTGTTTTCCGTTTGACCATTATATCTCACCAGGAATTCCACACAGGCCTCAACAGCTGGAAATGCTAACTGACTGGAAACAAAATCCAAGTTCAAGTCCGGACGATAGCCACGACACATTGAAGCCAACGCTGCTAATCGCTCTCTGTCAATGAAAGAGTCCATCACATAGCCTCCCATATTTGGAGCTCCCATATAAAGTTGGAACAGTCGTTTATAATTTCCGCAGGTCTGAGCGGTGTTTACAGCTAAGGCGTGAGAAATGCATTTCTCCGCAATACTATCATGACCGGATGCCATTAATTCGGTTAGAATATGAGCAATTTCTGCCCTGTTTTGAGTGTGGACTAAATACAAGATGCGATAGGCTAAAAATTCTTTGTCGTGACCCTTGATGCCTTTTTTGTAAAGATCTTTTAATCGACTTTGACACTGATTGTATTCACCTAAATCACCCTTCTCTAGTGCAATTCTTGCATGTATCTCGTATACCGTCACGGTAAATTCATTTTCAATATGCTGCACGGTCAAATCTTGACGCATAGATTTGAATTGGTCACAGATATATGGATAATTCTGTTGCTCTTTCCATTTCTTCTTTAACAAATCTAAAGTTTGTTTTAGTATTTCCAGCGGCCGGACGTTCTCAGGATCTGGTGCAGATGTCAGCCGTAAATATTTCTTTTCAAGTTTAGTGCTACGTCCTACTATGGGCTGCTGTTCTAATGGAGTCGCCGACGCGCTACGCTCGTCGCCAGTAGTAGGGCTACTACTAGGACTAATATTACTGGTATCGTGAAACCGTTTCAACCTCTTAAGCCTGCTTTCATTGCTAAATAAATCACGGTCTTCGCTAGAAGTCGTCGATAACACTTTCGGATAGATACTTCGGTATCGCTTCTGCTGTTCTAAAAAAGGTAGCTTATAAGTTGTCCAGTCAATGGTCCACATCGTTCCTTCAGTGTAAATTCGAGCCAAAAGCTCCTTTAGTTGCCTCTCCATTTCTGTCTTATCATCAGGATGGACTTCGCTAAAGCATCTCGCCAAAAATTGTTTCAATGCAGGTGGCCAGTTGAGCCCACCCTGTGTACCCGATTCATCGGCTTGGCCTTGTTTTCCTGTTTCTTGTCCTTGTTCTTCCGTTTCTGGCGGTTCTGGGACATCAACAGATATGGGCGGCTTGTTAGCAGGTCTTGTCAACGTTTTCGTAGTTGCCACAGATGTAAAAGCATGTTTTGTACTTTTTCCCATGCTTGTTTTATCAAATGATGCAGACTAATTTATTCACAGGCAGCGGCTGAGATTCTCATGTTGTCAGCCTGAGAGCCGCAGAGGTCGAATAAACCACAACGGCAGGAAAAAAGAGGGTTTTTTTTTTAAAAAAAAAAAAAAAAGAACAATTGGAAACTAGTCGAGTGCTCAAGAATCTACCATTACTTAGATGGATGGTTTTTATTGTGGTCCATTGTGGAGCTGGAAATCATTCGAAGAAAAAGTATGCACAATACCGGCAGCTATGTAGAGAAGCTTGCGCACAGGGACTTGAATTGCTCAACAAGGGCTCATCAGCTCGAACTACCGCTGTAGAAATATGTCGCATGCTTGAAGATAATCCCATTACTAATGCGGGAACGGGCTCGAATCTGAATTGCAACGGAATCGTGGAAGGAGACGCGACAGTCATTGACTCCGAGACTAAGGTTGCGACAGCTGTCGGCGCTGTTCCAAATTTCTCAAATCCGATCGATGTAGCACAATGGCTGCACGAAGATGTGATCGCTGGTCCCTCAAAGCTTGGCCAGACACGACCGCTATTCCTCTGTGGAGCCGGCGCATATGACTACGCGGTGAAAAGAGTAAAGAAAAAAATTGAAGAATATAAGTCAGTTGTTAGCGACCAAGCAATCGCCAAATGGAAGTTCTGGAGAAATCGAGAGCAAGAAGAGGACGAAACGTTAACATTAGAGAAAGAACATACAAAAGGGGATGGGCACACAGATCATGTATCGCTAGAAGCGGCCGAAGAAATATCCGACACTGTTGGAGTCATTTGTGGAGACAATAATGGAGTACTTTGCGCAGCTTCGAGCTCCGGTGGATCCTTGCTAAAACCGTCGGGACGAATTGGGCCTGCGGCAATAGTTGGGGCAGGAACAAGCGTCGTAAGGCTGGACGACGGGACCATCATTGGCGCATGCGCGACAGGCAACGGAGAAGACATAGTCCAGGTCAGACTGACAGAAGCAGCATGTGAATGGATTAGATCCGGCAAAGCCGTGGGACAAGATCTGTTTGTTACGCTACATAAGGCATATCCATGCTTACAGTGCGCGCCATTGTACGCCGGTATTATTCTAGTTGTATGGGATGAAGGGAAGAGTCCTGAGGTCATGTACTGTCATTCCACCGACTCCATGATTTTGGCTTACAGTTCTACCAGATATTCCGGTCCGAAGGTGGTCGTCTCATGCAGCAAAAAGACAAGAGTGGTCACTGGTGGGTCTATTTTGTAGCCTAAAGATATTCCAATTTACGGAACAGATGGCGTTATGCGCTATTTCTTGGTTTTAATATTTCTCTATTATTATTGTTACGTTGTTTCTTCGATGACTTCAGACTATTTTTTATTTTGTTTTAAATTTATAGTTTGTTTTTAAAAAAACCCTTATTTTTTTTTTTTTTTTTTTTTTTTTTTTTTGACAGGGAAATCACTAAGTTTATAGACATATACCAATTAGGCTCTCACAATTTGTCACAATTTTCAATTGTGCGGTTATAGGGGGTAAAGTTTTAGCCTCAAACTGGGGCCAAGAAAAATAGCGACACGAATTAGATGACGATCAAGAACTATTATGAACAAATAGACTCACATTCTTTCAAGTATGGCTGCTATTTTTAATTTCGACGAAGAACAAATTCCTGCGTCAAGAGCATCACAAGGACATAGCATAGTGGGACCGTTGAGAATTAACAGCTCGCGCAGCTCTTTGACAGACGATTTAACTTACTTCGACGAGACATTCAATAATTTGAAACTAGACGAAAACTATAATGACTTCAATCCACCCCGAACTGCTAAACCACGGCCAGGAACGTCCTACGAAGTGGGTATCGATGAGACGTACATCTCAAGTTTCGCAAAGAAGGAGAATCCTCTTCTTCCTTCGGTGACAACTACAACGAGGGACCAGTTAGCCCGAAAAATGTCACCAGAAGATTTTGAGCCTCTTAGAGTACTTGGCCAAGGAGCGTATGGCAAAGTGTTGCTAGTCAAGCAAAGAACGACCGGCCGACTGTTTGCTCAAAAGCAACTCAAAAAAGCCTCAATGATTGTTGAGAAACGCAAAATAGAACAAACCAAATCGGAACGGGCAATTTTGGAATCAGTGCGTCATCCATATATAGTGCGACTATTTTATGCCTTGCAGGATCATCAAAAACTATACCTAATTCTAGAGTATGCGCAGGGGGGAGAGTTATTTACACACTTGGCTGCAGAGAGAATGTTCAGCGAAGACGTGGCAGCATTTTATGTGGCAGAAATGGCACTGGCACTAGAACATTTACATCGGAATGTTGGCGTCGTTTATCGAGATCTTAAACCTGAAAACTGTCTTTTAGATGCTGATGGACATCTGGTTTTAACAGACTTCGGCCTGAGCAAAGTAGCCCAGGATGGATCGACTTGTAACTCGTTGCTTGGGACCCCAGAGTACATGGCGCCGGAGATTTTACTTGGCCAGGAGTATGACTATGCAGTTGACTGGTGGTCATTAGGTGCGGTGTGTTATGATCTTGTAACCGGGAGTCCTCCCTTTACTGGAAACAGCCATACCAAAATTGTTGAAAAAATCACTAAAGCCAAACTTCATCTTCCCTATTATTTATCAGCGGATGCTAAGAATTTATTGAACGCACTACTCCGCAAAGATCCAAGTAGGCGTCTCGGATACAAGGACATGGACAAAATTAAAAAACATCGTTTCTTTAGAAAAGTTGATTGGCAAAAACTAGAATGTCGCCATCCAGATCTGATTCCTCCAATCATTCCTATCATTACTGATCCAGCGTTAGCCGAGAATTTCTCAACCGAGTTTACCGATATGATATTATCTCCGGACGTTAGGGCCGAAAGTGGACTATCCGCTGCCAGCAATGTCAATGATCTATTCCAAGGATTTTCATACACAGCGAGTCGCAGCTTTTTCTAGCCATGACTAGCCCACACGTAACGTTTAATTTAAGATTTCCTAGGTTTCTTGAAGCCGTGTGAAAGTGCCTTTAAGTGAATTCCGTTTTAGATTAGGAAAAAGAGATAATTCAAAAGTCTCTGTCTCACTTCAGCACTCTGGTGGCGCGAAGGCTCAGTTTTACGGCGTATACGCCACGGTTCGATAAAAATTGAGTAAAGTATTCCATCTGAGTACGATTAAATTAATAGATGAAACGAATGAGTGTTCCCTATAGGTGTTATGGAACAATGAGGGATGCAAGTTCAAGGTGCGCAAGACAGCCTCCCATGAAGCTGAGAATTAAAAGAAAAAAAAAAATTTGAACGAATCATCAAAAATATGTAAGCCGCTCTATTTCCAATTCAATAAAGTCATCCATTAGAAAGCTTATGTACTACCTGTTGAAATCGCTTTCATCGTTATAGCTGGATTATGGCAGTCTTTTTATTAGTTTATCTTTAACTGTCTTTAGTTCAGGCCACAAGCATGTTTTTCCTTATCAGCTTGAGAGCTTCTGCTCTTTGTTTAAGATAGCTTTGGCCTAGGTCCGCCTTTTTTGTTTCATAACTCGTAGCTTTGCCGTAATGCAGAATTAGAATTGATGTTATTGGCCTAATTCAAGGCCGGATCCCTCGACCATGAACTATATCGATCAACGTTATTATCAGGTCACCGGGATGTTTATACACAAGGTCGCCCACAGATTTGAATTCTACTTATATAAAGAGTTATCTAGAGCGTTTTTACATAGAATCTGCAGGGCTGAAAGCCACCACCCTGTACCTGCGCCTGTTGCATTTTTCCTATTTAAATAGAGTAGAAACACGCACCGTACGATTTATCTTCTGCTCCTGTGGCAAAGTTAACTCGCTGTGCTTGACCTTGGGTCATCCCAGTAGCTAAATAATCTTAGAAATAAGCATTTCTATACTCCATGCTTGCCGGTAGGATTCCTTATTAAAACTGAATACTCATCTCAAGGCCTTGGTGACATACACGGCAGAAATTGGGCGAAATTAAAACTTCTTGAGACTCGGTAACATTTATAGGACTCATTCCGTGGTTCTTCAAAACTTTTGTTACAGCAGTAGAATTGGCGCCGGATTGCTTTCCAAAATATATGCTCCAACAGACGGCGAGTTGTTCGCTAATGGGAAGCGGCTAGATTATGGCTTAGCGGAACTTGTGTGGAAGTCTAGACAAAGGCTTTCTTCCTGATTTTTAGGCTAGATATACCAGATGTATTTCGGCGAATAGCAGCGTCCCGCCTGAGGTTGCCTGATATAACTGATCCCATCTACGGCAAAAAAGAACGGGTGCAACTGATATGGAACCATCATGTAGTGGACGAAATTTGCCAGCTTCATTAAAGACGTCCCAATTGTCAAAATCTTCTAAATGGTTGTTTAAGCACACAGTCTGATATCTAAATATAGTGATTGAATATTCAACAGCGTCAAATGGTGCAGAGCATAAAAGATTTACCGGCTTTTTGCAGTCAGTTATAGATAGTGACTTTCCGAAGATGCTTTTCTCTATGCTGGTCAAAGATCGTTTTGTTGCCTTACAGATAATTAAAAATTGCAGATGTACTTCAGTTGACCTTTGACTCAGAAGACGCACCTCTAACACCATCCTTTGTGACATTCATAAATGGAAGTAGGCACGTTCATTATTACTACTGTCATTTTCGTTCAGTAGAGGGTCCTTTTCTAATCAATGATCTTGAGCTATATGTTCAATGGAAATGATTTGCATGAACAGATACAGTATCGTCGCATTACGCTGGGTTTTACTAGATGCCATCATACATGAGCTATAAGATAAAATTGAACTATTGACTGATATAGGCCAATTAAAAAATTCTGCTCGCGATATTAGATTCATCAACTTAGTTATACTACAGTCCTGTTGGCCCCGTTTAGGATAAGGCCATGTTGCAGTTAACATTGTAAGTCAAATAAGAATAAGAATGATATTAAAGGCAAATTTCATAATTCGAAGGAAGATCCTGGTTCAAGACCCAAACGAGTAACTTCAAGGTAGTCATTTATTCGTACTATGTCATATATCATCATTATTATTGTCTTTTATTATTCTATTTTTGCTTTAAATATATTTTTCGTGCTCCTTTTTCCTTTATCTCCGTTGCGGTGGTCCGATTGACCACCTATCGGGCAGATGGTCTGACAGGAAGAGATGCATGGATACCGTTACCGTGCTCGGAGAAATTATTACAGAATTTCTCCGAGATCAGCCTAGTCCAGGCTTCATGCTCGGATAAACTTACATCATGTTGCCGAATTAGGAAACAAAAAGCAAAAAAAAAAGTAAAAATGAGAGGCTGACATTTCGTTGACAGCCATACCAAAGCATAATCCATGTCAGTATTTATTTTCTTCAGTATTCTTCGTTTTCCTCCTTTTATATATACCAAACACTAACAATAATAATGAACGATTCATTATCTGACTCGTCGATAGAGAAAGATAAACCAGAGTTTGTTCATGATTCGAGTGCTGCTCACTCATCGGCTTCTAGTCAGAACCATGACATTATAGCGTCGGCATTAAAAAATGTAGAGCAAGGGAACCAGCCAAAATCAAAATACCTATTGGTCAGCCTGCTTTGTTTATTTGCTGCTTTTGGTGGCTTTATTTTTGGCTATGACACTGGTACAATTTCAGGATACATCAACATGCCCCAATTCCTGTTGCATTTTGGATCAGTTCATCCAGAAGATGGCACATATTATTTTTCTAAGGTCCGATCGGGACTAATTGTTAGCATTTTTTCTATTGGCGCATGCATTGGAGGAATTTTTTTTTCAAAGGCCGGAGACGTATGGGGAAGGAAAATTGGCATAATTATCGGGGTTTCCATTTATATCGTTGGAGTCATTATTCAAATTTCTGCTGTAAACGCATGGTATCAGTTTATGATTGGGAGATTAATCGGTGGCCTGGGCGTTGGAACTATGTCGGTCTTGGTACCAATGTTCCAGTCTGAAACCGCTCCACAAGAAGTTCGTGGTGCACTCGTGTCATCCTACCAATTAATGATTACTCTCGGCATTTTCATTGGATATTGTGTGTGCTATGGCACTGGCATGCGGCCCGATACTGGAGCATACCGGATTCCATTGGGACTGTGCTTCGTATGGGCCATCCTGCTAATTGTAGGTTTGCTGTTCATGCCTGAATCCGCAAGATATTTAGTTGCAAAAGGAAAAATAGAGGAAGCGACCAAATCAATGTGCTTTATCAATCGCTGTCCTAAAGACGACCCAATAGTTACTAATACTTTGGCAGCCATTGTGGCCGCTGTCCATAAGGAGCATCAAGAAGGAAAAGCAACCTGGATTGAATTAATCACCGGCAAACCCAGAGTTGGATACAGGCTAATGGCTGGGGTAATAGTACTTGCTCTTCAACAGTTGTCTGGTGCAAATTATTTCTTCTACTACGGCACAACAATTTTTAAGGCCATTGGAATGGAGAACTCGTTTGCAACTTCAATGATTTTTGGAGCAGTCAATTTTGTGTCAACATTTTTTGGCCTATACTTTGTCGATAGATTTGGAAGACGCAAAGTTTTATTCTACGGGGCAATAGGCATGTTTGTATTTTTTATTATCTATGCCTCCCTAGGCGCGCGCTCGCTCTATCCTAATGGGAGCGATCATGAAGCAAGCCATTCAGTTGGCAGCGGAATGATTGCCGTCACCTGTTTTTACATATTTTCTTTTGCAGTCAGCTGGGCTCCCTGCGCTTTTGTATTGGTTTCCGAATTGTTCCCACTTCGTGTGAAATCCAAAGGCATGAGTATTGGCTTAGGAGCTAACTGGATTGCCAACTTTCTCTTGGGTTTCTTTACCCCATTTATTACCGGTGCCATTAATTTTTACTATGGCTTCGTATTCAGTGGATGCTTGCTTTTCGCCATCCTTTTCGTGTGGTTCTGTGTTCACGAAACGAAAGGACTTAGCCTGGAGGAAATTGATATAATGTTTGACAGTAATGTCTCTCCTTGGCAATCGCAAAAGTGGACTCCCCCTTCATTGAGCAAAATTGTCCAAGATGAGATAACCACAGTATGAAGAAATTTTATAAACTTACGCTTGCATGAATAAACATACCGAAACAACATACAGCAAATAGTAATATATAATGATTATTCCAATGTGAGAAGGAAGTCAGATCGCTCGCAATGACCAGGTATTTAGGGATTACAATAGCAGTTCTTTAGGGTCACTCGAGATCGACCATCATATAGACTGTCCTTGACGAATTGACAAGGCCTCATATTTTTCAGACCATGATAACGGCAACGCATATTAATGAGGCAAGCATGACAGTATTGAAAATTGTGGAGATGATAATGAAGATGCTTTTGTAGCCAATTGGCCGTGTACCTCATAACATGGTTGAGCAGACTTCGTAGGAGTAGGCAAATAATCTCTCTTACCTTCTTTAACTGAAAAAAGGGATGAGGAAGTCGTTAGATTAAAATGTTTTTCTTCCCCTCGGCCACTTCACTTGTATCTTGATAGCTGTCAACGCCTCTTCAGGCCAAATCTGAGCTTCATTGGCCAGCCGCTGATCACCGACGAGTTGACTGCTTCATGCTAGTAGATCGCATCTGTTCGCAGCTACTGTTATTCGAAATTTGCTACGTCTTGCGGAGCGGAACTCCAAACCTCAAGTTTTTGAGGGACAGCCTATTTTTCTTTCTCAGGATAATGCCCATTCGGATCTTAATTACATATTCTTGAAGCTGCTAGCGGAGATGGCAAGCCTACAAATTAGTTCTTTCAGAATAAGCTGCGCAAGAGGGTTGCTGTAAATCTTGTTCGCCGTCATCCGCACTTTTTCGTGGTCCGCCATGACCTTCAATAAGCAGAAAGCACCACTGACGTGTGATACGTGCGTGGTCCATTGCATCTCTAGCATTAGCATAAAATTCGAACTACGCACTTCCGTCGCACAATCTTTATGGGCACGACATGTGGCTCCATATGGCATATTTGTTCTATTATTGTCAGAGCAGATTGTGTAAAAGATCATTTGACAATTCCCACGACTGAAACTTGAGAACGCATATCATGTCTTCTTCGGGGAGCTCGTGTCCTATTCAGCTTGCCGCGAGTCGAACCTCTTTACACTGGTATGCATTGCTCCAATTTTCCAGTACCTCTTCAATTGTGGTCCGTGCTTTGTACAACTCAAGCTCTCCCCAATTCGTAAAAGATGGCAAAATTTCCTGCGCGAAGTAAGGTTGCATTCTATTCACGCGTTTTCTCTCTTTTGTGGCATCTGTGATAAGATGGTAGGTATCGGTGACAATATGTAGTATTACAAGCTTGCTTGTGTACTATTATTCGGCTACAAATTGGACGCAGATTATCAACTATGCGTTGAAAAACGATCCATCAAAGTATAACTGTTTTCTTCTAGTTTTTACACAAACAGCTGAAGACACATGTGGCTTGGTTTGGCAGATCTTTTTTTTTAAAAAAAAAGATTCTCGGTTTATTTATCAAACCTTTGTGCTCTATTATCTGCTTCCCCAACTTTTCTGAATTTTAGCTCAGTTGTTTAAAGTTAATAGCCGTACTATATGTCTGCACGATAAGTCGTCGGCGACAGCCTGCCTTCTCGCCTCAACATGCCGAAAAGAAAAAAGAAGACCCCTCGCACCAACAATATTTCGAAAAAGATAAAGTCCTCTTCGACTTCATCATCGCAGGCCTTGTCCCAACTACGGAATGAAAACGAATATTCTTTTGTTTTACAACAGGCAAAGTTATCCGCATTATTACGAACAAAACAGAATAGACCCAACGACTTGGATAAATTACTTATAGTGGCACTTGCTTTACAAGATTCAAAAACAGAATTAGACTACGCGATATGGGAGCCGCGGGAAATCCCATTACCGAATCCGTTAGATGTTATTTCGCAGACCCCTCCTTCACTTTTGCCCGACTTATTCAATAACTTATCGGAATTTGCACATGCAAAAAATCAAAATGCTCTAGTACGAGAGTATTGGCATGCGTTACGCATGGTTATCCAACAAAAAGAAGTCATGTTCTCGTTTTCTTCTGTGCCCTCCGGTTCACCCGCGTCGCTATCTGACCCATCTACGTCGTCTATCGTTCAAAATGATGTTGATATAATGCTGAAAGACAAATCGTTTGTTGAATTGGACAATTTAGAGTCACATGCCAACAAAATGGTCCAATCTGCTGACTGCGATCCATCAGTTGATTTGGACTTTTGGATACGTCTGTTGCCAAAGTTGTCACTGCAAAAGTGGTCGCTTAAGATTCAGGATCTCTACCGAAAGGCTGAGTTCAGGATAGCTAGGGATCGATTATCATCAAATCCGGCTTCTGCAGATCCAGGCATTAAGCATCGAGATAACTTTCTATCAATTCCCGTTTCGCGGGTCGAAAATCTGCAGACGGGCATTGTGGGTAATCCAAAGTCATCGTCGTCAACTGTGGCTCTGTCACGTGACGGGCAGGGATATCCTGACCCGCCAGGTGAATCTTCTTTTGACGATAAAATTTCTGAAAAGCAGTTCCAACTACTAGAGACAATTTTCCCTAAGCTTTTCTCCTCATTCAAAAACCGTCTCTTTGTGCCTGAATATGACAACCAAGTTATTTTAGAGATCAACTGGTCTCGATATAACAGGATTCATTTCACTCCCAACAATCCTCCTCCGAGATCGGTCGTTGGCTACAAATTTGATATATCTTTTAAAGACATGAAACCATCCGATCCAGCGCCCGCTTTTAAGCTGATATACAACAACGAGTTGCACCCGGAATCATCAGAGATAGACAGTGACCGCTGTGTTCTGTTATTTTGTTCGCCATATCCATACCGTCCAATTGCATTTAACATCATTAACCGTCCCTGGGACCAGTCATTTCGCAATGGGTATAAGTGCACCTTCAGCAATGGCCGGCTGCAGCTCTACTTCAGATTTAAGAAAATGGTCTACAAGAAGTAGGGCACTTATTTATTATTATCATTATTATAATGGAATCTATCTATTTATCTATCCATGCACTAATAGAATTATAATTTAATACTGGCAGCTTGAGCCGTTTGAGCTTCTTTAATTAGTTTTCCACTCATATCTCGCTTTTCTCCCTTATTTCCAATTACCGTCACCTTGCTTCCACTCTTCTTCAATGTCTCAATTACGTTAGCTTTGCTTCCTTCTTTTGTCGCCTTTGACCGCTGTTTCTCCTCCCTTTCTTGCGCAATCTTAGCCCGTCTGGCCTTATCCTTTCTGCGTAACTTCTTCTTCTCTTCACTGGTCATTTCAGACTTCGCCACAGGAGCTCCTGCTTTAGTTACACGCTCACCTTCGACCTTTTCAGTTCCAGGTTTGTACACTTCTTGAGGAGCCAACATTGACTCTGCAGACATGCCTGATGGCTGTGCGTCTTCCATAGAAATCGCAGGGGCACTACTGCTGATAACTGTAAGTGACGGTTGAATCGGCTTGGGCGTGTAACTCCATGCGCTCAAAGAATCAAGTTTATAGGCCAGATTTTGATATAATTGTTCAATTTCTGCGTGAGCTGTGTCTAATGCAGCAGATTCTTTGGACACATAATCGGCATTTGTCTTTTTAGCATAATCCTCTTCGTATAGTTCCGCAAGAGATTTCTGAGATTTGGTCTCTTCAACCGTAGGGAGCTCTCGACTCTTTCTGAACTGAGGCAAATCTTCCGGTAATACTCGAGCAAGATCGTCAAAGTTACCGTTTTTAATTCGATTTTTAATCATGTCCTCCAATGTGTCCGTGACGTCCTGCGTGATCACTGGCACAGGCTTATTATTTCGTTCAAAGTCAAGTTCTGTCTCCATGAGTGAGTCTGCAGGACGATCTCGAGCCTTAACTTCTCCTCGAACAGCCCATTCTTTTTCTGCAACATTCTCTTCTTCTAACATCTGGATTTCCTCCATGAGTGCCCGCTGTTGTCTTTCAAAGGCAGACAAGCCCTCACCGCTGTCCTTCTCATCAAGCATCTCAGCATCGTCCTCGTCAAAAAGGTCCTTTTTGGCGGTTGCCATGGCCATTTCTATTTGATCCTCATCGAAGTCATTCCCAAAGCCTTCAAATGATTCTTCCTCCTGTGTTTGCGCTTCATGAACGCGGATTCGTCTTGCTGGCTTCGCTTTCCTGTTCTTCTTCGGCTTGGAGAAAAAATCCTCATAACGAAGATTGTCATCCTCGGAATCAGACCCCTCATCGCCCGCTCCAAGTTTTCCTGAGAAATAATCAATCACCTCGCCATCTCCATGGTCGTTATCGTCTCGTTCAAGCGCCAGCACTTGTTTTTGAAAGTCTTCCAAACGGAATAGTCCCTCGTCAAGTTCCGATTTTTTCTCTTTGTTTTCGTCACTGTCCTCATCGCTTGATACCTCCTCATCTTGTTCTAGCTCTTCTTTTTCTGAATCCGCACTCTTCAAGCCGTTGAACTCATCTGAATTCTCGTCCTCTAAAACGTTCTCTTCCTCGGAGTCCAGCTCTAGCTGGCTGTCTTCCTCTGAATCTACACTCATCCCGTCTATTAGATCATCGTCGTCCCCCTCCTCACTTGACTCCGCGTAGTCACGTTTCATCAGCTTTTTGAGGGCCCCGTCCACAACCATTTGCGCCTGTGCCCATATTTGATCCACATCCAATCCGTCCACATGAACTTCCTTGAAAATAGAAAATTGCTTTGCAATAGGATCAAAGCTATCCTTAATAGCCACAAGAGACTTGGCTCTTAGCTCCTCACTAGGCGCCAGGACTTCATGCGGTCGGTCGGTAATAATATCAACCAGCGAAGACATGAAAAACTAATAAGCACACTGAACGAACTGGGAACTAACGTTAGAGATTTTTCTACACCGCACATCGCGAGGCTGTATTTCGTGGGGCTTAACCTTATTTTTATCTTTTTTTTTTTTTTCTTTTGGGCAGTCTGACTATAATTGCTTTTTCCTCTCCCGTCCCATTCATCGGTAGGTTACGGATATCAGTGCCGGAGTGGAGGCATTTCGGAGCTGGTCGCCCGTTAAACTACACGAACGCATTCATCAAACTTCGCTTCAGGTAATGATCAGATCAACCACAAAATTCACACTATTTCGGTCCCTTGCCTCGAGAAGATCGGCAGCGCCATGCTTTTCAACATATTCTGCTAAATTGGCTGCAATCAATTTTGCCATGCCCGCAATGTCGCCTACAATGACCGAAGGAGGAATTGTTGAGTGGAAATTCAAGGAGGGTGAAAAGTTTTCTGCCGGCGATGTCTTGTTAGAAATAGAAACAGATAAAGCCCAAATTGATGTTGAAGCCCAAGATGATGGAATCATTGCAAAGATTTATGTCCAAGACGGAGAAAAGAATATTCCCGTCGGAAAAACTATTGCAGCCATCGCTGAGCCAGCTGATGATCTTTCCAGCCTTGAGCTTCCGGAACCTGAAGCATCGAAGCAGCAGCCAAAGACGCAACAGAAAGAAGAACCAAAGAAGGAGACTGTTGTTGAGGCTCAGCCACAGAAACAAAAAGAGCAGCCAAGGTCCAAACCAGCATCGCCAACATCATCAACGAAAGCAGATCCTAACCAGACGTTGCTGCCTTCCGTGCAGAACCTTTTGAAACAAAACGATATCTCT
The DNA here is from genome assembly GCA_030581755.1 of Crinitomyces ghanaensis. Lineage (NCBI taxonomy): Eukaryota > Fungi > Ascomycota > Dipodascomycetes > Dipodascales > Trichomonascaceae > Crinitomyces > Crinitomyces ghanaensis. The sequence continues at coordinate 60,325 of JAKTVX010000011.1, forward strand.
ACTGACAAAGCATTACAAGACATAACTCCTTCTGGTCCTAATGGCCGAATTCTTAAAGGTGACGTATTGGCTTACATTGGAGCCGTTTCTCAAGATTCTGTGGCGAAGATTAATGAGAATATCAAGAAGTTACAGTCTTTGGACTTGTCTAATATCCAACTCGCAAAACCACAAGAAACCAAGAAGACTGAAGCTACGAAGGAAGAGTCCGCTGCTGATAAATCATCAGCTACTCCTGCAGTGCAGCCTATCAAATCAATGTTTACCTTGGCGGAGTTAGTGGCTCTTCAAGAAAACATCGGGTCCAACTTAGGAGGAACTAGTGTCAGCATCGAATCTTTGGTCAATAAGGCGGTCAAATTGGCGCTGCGAGATTCCGCTAAATTTACTAAGCCAAAGCGAAGCATTTTAGTTGACCCAGTATTTGAATCCCTGTTAACTTCGTCAAGTAGAGCTGCTCCATTCAGCTACGAGATTGCGTATCCCAAGACTTCTTCCTCCTCGTTATTGCGCTCACGATCTGACATCTACGACATTTTGGGATCTTCCAGAAAGCCGTTAACTCAACCAAAATCTGCAAGAGTGGATCGTTCTCAATTGTTGACCTTGACAGTAACCCCTAATTCCAAGGTGCAAAATGCCACCGAGAAGGCCAACGTTTTCTTGGACAGACTGGGCTACTATCTGGCCGAAGGTAAGGGAGATTTGCTTCTTTAGAGAAATAGAATTGATACTATGTACAGGGAGTACGCTGACGTACGTATGTATATACATTCATATGATTGTTACTTTGTTTACCTTTTCTTTTGCCATATGCGTCCTCTAGTTCTCCTTTTTATCGTCATTCCTAGGTAAAGTCTTCTTTTCCTGTTCTTGGGGCAAAGAAGAAAAAATGGCCTTTTTTGCAGCATTTCTCAACCGATCTGCATCCTCCTTCATCAACTTTCCCATAGCCTTCGCACGCCAGGCTGGTCCCAATTCTCGTCTAAGCTCCGTTTCCTTACGTTTTCTATTGGATTGGTCAATTCTCAACATGTCATCGTAGCTCAAGCCCTTCTCCGCGAGCTCTACGGGCTCTTTACCAAGCAACACGTCATATACACGACCATCACCCCAAAACCAACCACTTCTATCTACAATCCATGGCAGCTTCTTTCCTTTCTCAAACATGAAAAAGAAAAACGAAGACCGATGCGCCGTACCGTAAAAGCCGGCACCGCTCCATACCTTGGTTCGTTTTCCGATACTCAGGTTTTCCACAGGTACTGTAATCACTGGCGAGGGACGTCCCGGAAACCACGGATGAGTTATTATTCTCATGTGCTCCTTGGGCCCAGGCAAAAACTCAAGTCTTCGGACTAATCTGGTGGGAAACCCGGCAAAAATAAAGGCTGCTAATCCATAAACTGATGCCATCAAAGCAACAAGTCCCCCGCGTTTGGCGGCCTTAATAATATTATCACGTTTCGACAAATCTTCCTCATTTTCCTTGTACTCATCTATCAAAGAACGCACAGACCGATCAAGTAGGTCGAATAAGTTGTAACATACTATAAACGTCAAGGCGATTGAAGTTAGAAAATAGAGCCGGTGAGACTCAGCCATATAGATTAATTCAGGTTTCCGCTTGGACCGCAGAACGTGCATTAACTGCTTGAACGTCATGTCGGGCCCCACCCGCGGCGTGTCAGCCTTTGGAATCAGTGTTGGCGCAATGTCCTTATGGAATGGGAATTTTGGAACCCGGGATTCCCAAGTATTTGACTGTAAATTTTTACCGTCCGCGCTCTTGGGTAGCTGTGTGTTGAAACGGACATAGTTCTTAGTTAGCAGAAGCGCATTCCGGCGCGCGGGACATAACAATGTTTGTCCAACAGAAAACCTGAAGGACATATTGATCTGTGATGGCTTTAGTATTTTTACTTGTGTTGAGCGCTAAAACAAAAGAAAATGAGAGGCGAAGTACGGGTCAAGACTACGTTACAATAACCTTTTCGTCACTGGCTTTGTGCAATAAAAAATATGTCCAGCTTTAAATTAAGGCCGCGTAAATATAAAGTTACACGCTCTCCGTTGAACAGTAGCGTAACGTTTCCCGGATCCATGTCTTTAGAAATATGGATTCCCACTAACCGCAATCAGTCGATTGACAATCTTGACCAATGGGCAAATAGGTTACGCCTTTTTTATGACGAGACGACAAGCGTATACCTGATCTTTCGCAAGACCGGCAAATTTGCCGGTATGTCCTCCATAAAGGACGTTTGCACTAGTGCTTGGATAGAGGCCAATGTCCACGGCCTGTTAGGTTCTCAACAACCGGCACGCGTGCATCATCTAGGCTTTAACCAATTGTCAGATTTAATCCATGAATCCGATACTTTGGCCGTGTGGAAGTCTGACATACCTATAATTCATCCACGGACCAGATTGGGAAGTCCGCAGATTGTCTTCAGCGGAGGGATCACCATGAACAATAGCATCACCACAAGCCCTTTGACTGGCACGGCTATTAGTGCTTCTAGCTCTTCTAAAGATTTCCTACCTGACTTCGTCCCTATAGAAAGTTGGACCGTGTTCGACTCCATTGCACATAAACAACATCGACACACAGAGGTCTCGGCAATCAAGTCGGAGTCCTTGGAATCGATTCATGCTGACTTCAGATTACCAGTGTTTCAGGCTTTAAATCTGCGTCTAAGGTGCGCAAAACTTACTGGCGGCGGTGCCGGAGACGAGGTACTGGCTACAATAGAATTACAACCTGGCGAATCATTTAGTGCTCCGACCGATGTGAATCTTGCTTCTCCTCTAACAATCGAAGAAGTGTCGCTCGAATACTCGGAGGGCTCAGTCCAACCTGTAGGTGAGTTATCTTTGCCCAGCGTCCTTCATCCAGGTGACGTGATAGTTCAATCTTTTACTCTGGGCATCGGTGCTTCAGAAGCCACCATCAATGCTGTAGCTCCCAACTTGATATCTGCTCCTGTGGTAATCCGATTAAAGAGCAATGTCGGTGGTGAGGCTTGCGTAGTCACCAAATGGGATACCACTGTGGACTTTGATCTGTCTCCTTCGCTCCAAAGCCCTTCTGCCATCGGATCCGTAGCATCTATGGGCTCCGGATCCATTCCAGGAACTGGTGGTGGATCGACTTCTGGAGTTTCTGCACCCAGCTCCGGAAATGGACTCATGTCCAAGCTACAGAAAAGTACTAGCAACGGTTCTCTGCGCGGTGCAGCCGGAACAACGAAAACTGTATTGACTGGCCTCAGCCTGTCCTTTTCCGGGCCCAATGTAGTAACACGTGGACAAAAGTTTTTATGGTCTGTGTTTGCTGTTAACAAATCAAGCGTTACGAGAAACATATCTTTGATATTTCACCAAAGGGAAGATACAAGTGTTCGGAAGGTTCCCGGCCTTTCGTCCGTAAACTCGCGAGGCATCATTTCTCTGGCAAACGACGTCCGCGCTGGTCCCCTCGCCCCTCACTCATGCTACGAAACCGAGATACCAATGCTGGCTCTACATTCGGGGTTGCATTTGCTGCCTGATGTCACGGTCATAGACCTATCATCTGGAGTGGGCTATGATTGTGGAAGGCTGTTGAATGTGTTAGTTAACTGATATTTATTCTGAGAGACTGTTCCATGTATGCTTGTATGCCGTAGCCGATGAATATGGGAAAGTCATGACTTTTGGACCTGTCGACGTTTCTTTGAAATCCTTTCTCATTGTTTTTCTCTTTCTCAGTTAGTAATATGTATCCGCCCACCCTTAACCTTGTCCATCCCACACATGCATCTTTACGACAACTCACCAAAGTGGACCTCCACAAGTGTAAGTCAACGATTGTTTCTAATTGTCTACGGTACTTCTACCCTATGTGCCTATCGATTCTAACTAGCCATTTTCTGAAGACTTTCTTGTATCCACATGCACCAATGCCTGTGAAAAAATAATAGTCGGCCCGCTCTCTTCAACGTCTACTGAACAATGGACTAATGATATTATTGTAAGTAAATAAAGGACGCGGCAGTAGAAAAGACCACGAACCTACAATGCCTAACCAGCAAAACATTCTCACAGCATGTCGTTCTGAGGCTTCAGCATATAAGTACATCGTACAATGCGTCTTGTCGGATAAGTCCGTCTCATCCTCATCGCCAGGATCTATGCATTCGTCTATAGGCACGTTCTGGAACCCGGACCGTGATGGCATGTGGAAATTTAGATGGGACTCTGAATCTGTGGATGCAGTGATTACAGTTATTTGGGTCCATATGACTTAACCTGATTACCGCCAGACCTAACTGCGCTCTGCAAATCCCGACTATGCTCCCGGTTCTGCTCTACCGCAGTGTCACATTTATTGCGCCATAAAAGTAAACAAATACATGATTGCGTGCATTACCCGGAAAGGTACGTCTTATTGTTATATTACATTAAATAGATTACTTATTAGACGAATTTCATGTACTCGTTCAGTCTTTTCTCGTTGTCCTCTACATTCATCCTTAACTCTTCTGTGCTTTTTGGATGTCTCTCTCATCCTGCTGTTCGCTTTCACCTCAAATGGGCCGCAGCATTCTTAAACAGTGATTGCCACATGAACGCTTCACTCAGTAACAACTCAATATCCTTTTCCCCCCAATCCTTTGTAGGGAGTGCTTGTAAAAACATCATAATCTCTTGGAAATCCATCTTGATTAATTGGGCCGACCATTTAACCAAAAATGCTGCACAGACGTACACGTGAAACTCTGAAAATCCATTCGCCCCCTCTGCCATATAGGTGTCCCACATGCGAATAGTGTTTTTTACTGACACTTCTCGCATCAGCAGGCAATTCATCCATCGGAAGCTGAACTGCATGAATTCCACGTTTTCTTTTTTAAGATGTGCTACTAAGTTGCTGTCGATCCTCTGCGTCAGATCTCGAAGTTCCGCGACTTGACGCTGAATGCCTGGCTGCGCGTGAATGTAGTTGTCCTGAATCCCGTCCAGTAATTTCGTTAGACACCAAAAACTGTCAGCCTCTACTACATCCATCACTTGTTTGGGCAATGCACCCGGGTCAAAAGCTTCTGCATCTCCGTCAATGTATGCCGATAAAAATGTCTGGAAAAAAGGCGTCACAAGATCGTTAATGCCTTGGACGTACCCACTCGCTGGGTGGCGAATCGCCCACAAATAGAGCACACGTTCTAACGCCCGCTGAGTCGCAGGATACCCGTATAATTTGATATGAGGATTAGTCCGGGGCACATCAATCGAGATCTGATGCCACATGGCTTGATCCAGACCCTTGCTTTTACCCTCAGCAGTACTGCCATTGCTAGTGTTAATGGATCCAAAAACTTGGTCTACTCCGTTCAAGTATTCTTGTCGCTTTCGCGCCAACGTGCTCACTCGTCGTTCAGCGTTAGTGGGCAGATACCCCAAAAGCAACTGCCAGCTCATAGGCCGCAGCTCTTCTGGGATTCCAGACCAGGCCAGCTTCTTAAGCTCATCTAAGTCTACATTGTTCGCCTGCAGAACATTTTTAAATTTAGCAATACGAGAGAGTTTACTGTTCAGCTCTTGAACTTGGGCTTCGGTCCGTTCATCGAGTGACGGACGCGATGATGCAGTTGATGACATCGTTGATGAGATGGTCCGTTGCAGCGTCAGCTGGTACAGCGAGGACTGATCATTGGATATTGTGGGGGTTAGCGCAGACGATGAAGATGAAGAAACTGTAGAATTTTGTGTATTGGGTCGAGATTGACCAGGATATGGCGATGGCGATGCTGATGCTCCTGTTGATGACGGTTGGCCTGACGACATCCTTCTGGTATTCATGGTATATAATGAATTGGCAGGATCTCGCAAAATGCGCTCAATCTGCGGTTTCACAGATGCTGTTGACCCACTGCCGCCTCCTCCCAGAGAATAAAAATTCGGTTGATGCTCTATAGATTTTTGGATGCTCTCGCTGAACACTAAATTGCGATCAATATTAGCATCCCAATCGTCATCTAGATCAAGAAATGCCCTGGCCTTCTGCCTGGCAGCCGCTGATGAAACGGTAGGCTTAGGTGTAGCAGTCTGTTCACGAATCCCTTCTACGTGGGAAAAAGATGCTCCAATTACCCTTCCAGACTCCGTGCTTGATCGATTCGAGCCAAGACCTCCACCTGTGCCGCTACTATGGATGCCAATGCCGCTGTGAACGCTGCTGCCACTAGTACCGCCAGGGCCAATACTTCCGTATATGCCTTCATGTAAATCTGCGCTGCTTTTTTTATGGCTGTTCGATGATAGTCGTTTAAAGAATGTCGACGCGGGCGTCCCCTTGCCCCCATGCTCGTCAAACATGAACTCATTTCGGTCCAGCTGGACCATTTCCGGTGCCCTTCGAGACATATAGTTTTAGCCGCACTGATTTGTTGGTCTGAGTTATATATGGGGAAGTTGAGTTCCGAGGGCGTCGCGAAAAATCTAAGTTACAAAAAAAGGAAAGAAAGGATAGAAAAGTGAAAACAGAAAATATAGATAGAGACTTATAAGATCCACATGTATTATGGTATTGTACATTATTTCAGGTTCCTTTTTTTTTTTTTTTTTTTTTGTTTTTTTTTTTTGTTTTCGTTTTTGTTATTGTTTCATTTCACCCTTGTGTCGTAGCTGGCCCGATCCGCCATCCGTAACTCGAACAATGGAGCCATGTCGTTCTGGAACTTCTCCAATTGCGCAGTTGCCAGTCCCATCGCCTCTACGTCATTCACATGTTTAACGTTGATATGGGCTGTTACTGTCCACTGCCCGGACTGGTCAAGTAGTTTAATTCCGTTGTTAGTATTGTCATATGTATGAAGCCGAAATAACCTCACAACGATATTTCCCATGATTATCTGATATCCTTTAATCCAATATTCATGCGCAAACTTGTATCCCAATTTAGTCAAAAATAGAAACGCGTCGCCTTGGACAATTCGGCTCTGTAGTTGCGATTGCGAGGTCACTTTACGTTTGCCCGCTTCTGGCACTTCATTTATGTGGACTGTCCATGCCCGCAACTTAAGCACATCCGGATTGGCAGTGTACGATGCAATAGTCGTCGATGTGGAGCCAGACCCTGGCGCCGCTGTCGACGACGTCGCCATCATAGCTGCGTTTCCACTGATCTCCGCATCGATGTCCATCTCCATGTCAACGTCCATAGAGTCACCAAGTTCATTAGCATTCTCGCTGGAGCCTTCCGCTGGATTAGCCTTTCTCGCATTTCCGTCTCCAATACTACTAACTGCCGTTATCCTATACTGCTCAATCTGATTCACTTGCCCGGCCTGTAGTACTGGTCGAAATGGATTGGTCGGCGTCCAAACAACACAGTGCTCTAAAATATCCTCCGGTTTCATGCCAGAAATACTGGCAAGACTGTACAGGATAATTTTCAGCTCTCCATCTTTGAATGTTTTAGCCAGGCTAAGTTGTTGATGCATTTGACATTAACCTTCGATTGTACAGTGCCACACCTATTTGTAGCCCGTCACCACTCCTAAGATTCTGATATATCTGTTAGCTTGTTAACAACGTGACACGTATAGATAGACTGACTGCAGTGTGTTTACTCTGACCCTCAAATTTCATTTCAACCTTAAACCTCTCTATGCCCCTCAATCCCAAAACAACCCATTTCGAATTCTTTGGGACCATAGGTGCCGTAGCCATATCTTTGGGCCTGCCCTTGTGGACCTTTGTGCTATACTTTCTATGTAACGAAAATGGTTGCCCCGTTTCATACACTTCTTTCAGCCCCTACTTACGCCAGGTTCAGTCGGCGAGCTGGATCTCATGGCCTGCAGTCGGAGCCTACTTGGCCTGGTTCTTCGGTCTAGTCGTTTTAGATAGAATTTTCCCCGGAGAAATCGCGCAAGGAACAAAATTACGAGATGGCAATATCCTAACTTACAAATTTAACGGAACTCAGATAGTCTTCATTCTATCCGGCATCCTTCTAGCACGAGGTTACCAGACCCGAGGCGCGCTCCCCGAATTAGCCTTCATATATGACCATCTACTTGAACTCATATCCGTATCTATTTTTTTTTCTTTTGTTTTGGCCATCTATGTCTATGTGATGTCATTCGTGTCTTCTTCTTCTTCTTCTTCCGACAGCAACAACAGGCTTTCCGAATCTCAACCGCGTGACCATGTCGCGAGCGACGACGATAGGGGCCCCCTTTTGGCCCTCGGCGGAAATACAGGTTCTTGCATCTACGACTGGTTCATCGGTCGAGAACTTAACCCTCGAATCGGATCTTTCGACATCAAAGTCTTCTGTGAAATGCGTCCAGGTCTTCTCCTTTGGGTCCTCATTAACCTGGCAATGGCCCACCATCAGTGGCTTACCTTGGGTCACGTGACCGATTCCATGATTTTGGTCTGTTTTTTCCAAGGATTTTATGTAATTGAGGGAACCTTTTATGAGAAAGGATTGATTCACATGATGGATGTGGTGACGGACGGTTTTGGATTCATGCTCTCCTTTGGTGATCTGGCATTAGTGCCTTTTACATATACTATGCCAGCTAGGTACTTAGCTGACCATCCGGTGTACTTGGGGCCATTTGGTGTTGCAGCTATTGTGCTTGTATTTCTTGCTGGTTTGTATATCTTTAGAGCGTCCAACAATCAGAAGGCCGCCTTCAAAAATGGAGATCCTTCCACTGCTCATCTCGAATACATTACGGCTGCCGACACCGGATCTAAATTGATTGTTTCTGGATGGTGGGGAATGGCTCGTCATATCAATTACTTTGGAGACTGGATCGTGGCATGGTCTTATTCTTTGCCTACAGGATTTCATACTCCAATCCCCTATTACTTTGTGCTGTTTTTTGCTATTTTATTAATCCATCGCGAAGTGCGAGACGAGGCTAAGTGTGCTGCCAAGTATAAGGACACTTGGACACAATATAAAAAACAAGTTCCCTGGCGAATTATTCCAGGTATCTATTAGTTAACTGTATATACAATACCAATTATGCTATAATCTGAAGGCTGTTGTCTGTTTTATTGCTGCGCTTTTTTTTTTTTTTTTTTTCTTATTATTATTTATATCCTTCGTCCTACTTGTCTGTCTTAGATCTGTCTTTCTTTCTACTTTTCCTTCTTGGACTCCTCTTTCCTCTTCTCTTCCTTCTTTTCCGGTACCTCTTCCATGAACGCGGCAACTACGTAGCCAATTAATACTACATTAGCAACTAGGGCCGCAATGCCTCCGCAGTACATGGCGTTAAGACCATAGTAATTCTGAGCGACAAAAAACGACGTCAAAGGGGCAATGATCATCATTGCAGTGAAAAACACTAGTTTACTCACCACCGCGCTGGTTAGCTCAATCTGTTAGTCTTTTTTCACCCGGTACTTACGGTGAGACTGTAGGTCTTTCGGCCATTTTGGATTTCGGAGTTCGGACAGAGTTTAGTTATCTTCCTAACCTTGCAACAGGACTTTTAGATTAGCGAGAACTGACACGGAGAAAATATCATAAATAATATACACGTCTAATTTGACCACCATATGGATCAGGTATGAGCAACAATGTCAAATCGTCCACCAATTAGTACGACCGATACTGGACATTTAGTCAATTTGCCCGCTTCGAGCAGAGAAGTGATTCTACGACTGGCTTCAAGATTAGCGAACAACGCCGCGGTGATTACTGCTAGTACAGAGTCAGAGAATAACAAGGACGCAAATAATGATAATGATGACACTGACGACCTCCTCAGCGTGACCGCCGGCACCAAACCATTAAATGCTGGCCTGAAAGACATTCTAGATACTTTAGAGTCGGATCTACGTACTGCGAGAGTCCCAACTTCTAGTTCCAGTTTTAAATTCTACAAAATGGATGTACTAGACGCAGGGGTTAATCATAAGTTTAATTGTCTACTTCCGTTAGCTATGCATACGAATATTCTTCAAAAAGAAATTGAAATTCAGGAAGCTTTATTGCAAGTGGAGAAAGAGCATTTGAGTCAACTACGAGAAAGAGCAAGACAGCTTTCGGACAACATGATTGGGGAAGAGAACGATGACAGTGAGCGTCTAGGGTTGCGAGAGACAGTTTCTCTAGTACCCGAAAAGTACGAGACAGATGATAAACTTGATTCTATATGTACAGCTATCGACAAGGAAATTTCAAGAATTGCCCAATCTCTAGATCCATTAGTCGGGTTGTTGAATCTTTGCGAGAGGCTGGAAATGGACCTAGAATGACGTGATGTTCGTGTCACCTAAAAGTTCGTCATCTTCCGTTCCAATTTGAAACATTTTCCAGGGATCCTGGTACGTCGCACCACCGCTGGTCTCATTGTCAACAATAATAAACAGCACCCGGCTTAGCTGCCGGCCAATAGTCCATGGGCCCAGTCTCATTAAAATATTGGCAAATTGCGACAAGAGATCGAGTCCAGTTGAGGCCCTTAGCCGTGACAGAAGCTCGAATGTGCTGTAGCGTTGTAATTCCCCAAACAGTTGTGCCTGTTGTTCAACTAAACCGTTTGGTTTGTTTTTCCATTCGCTAAGGCCGCCAAATTTGCAGAACGCTATCCACACCATAGCAGCTTGGAACTGACACCTGGGCACGTGTATCGTAGGCGCGAACTCTTGCTGGTTTCTTTGGCACAAACTAAGCATCACTAGGCAATGCAACGCAGCTCTTAGTCCGTTGATCGATGTGGCCCATTTTCTTACATAATTTAATACACCCTCACATACGGGGGCGCCGACTGATGTGTTCGTATCTTTCAAACTTTCTTCAATGTCGTCACGGTCATTTCTGCCCATTGCACGGTTTACCATATCACAATTTGAAAATAGTTTAATGAAAATTCCGTGCCATAATATTTGCAATCCCAAAGAGTTATCATTATTTAATCCTCCTTTGTTATCCTCATACCACTGTATCATATCATTGACAAACTCGCCAACTGTCGCCTGATCTGGGTCCCCCATATCCTCATGCTCACATACAGCAGCTCCAATGCCTTCTAAGGATGTATACATTGACAAAGATGAATATTCTACTTGTTCATCTTGTTCCTTCAGCGTAATGTTAACCCATTCGTTTGCATTTTTGGCAAAGAACCTATTATCGGAAGACGCAGGCGGCAAACCAGGCACGCTGTCATGCCTTAAAAATGGCACGTGATGGAAAGTCTGAGCAAATTCAGCGTCGTGAATGCTGATACACAAACGCAGCCTCAACAGAGTTTCTTTTCTAGCCCATTCTCTCCAGAGTTCAGTCGTCGTAGAAGTAGGAGTTGAAGGACTGAGAGCGGCAACGCTAGAAGCAGCGGGACTACTGTTAGCGCTGGGGCTACCGGCAGAAGTATTTCCCTCTAGTTCTTCAATAATCGTTCCTCGTTGGGACAAAATCTTTTGTTTGCGTGCCCATGCCACAACTACCCCATGATAAAACTGAGCCAGGGTCCAATGAAGAGGTTTGTCAGACATGAGCGCAAAGGTTTGGCCGATGACAGCAGCCTGTAACCCGCTAATCTTATATCTATACCTGCCATGAAATATAACTTCCCATCTTGCAGAGATACGCTTGTTGACCTTCTCAAATAGTTCAGCTCCAATAGCTATAGCGGTAGGAGTGCCAATGAGCAACGCACCGATGGAACATATGGATAGCACAAGTAGCGCAGTATCCTCATCGCATACAAATGACGGGGTATGAATTAATGGGAATACCGGGTTGAATCGCGATAAATACATGTTAAGTGAAAGGGTGAAGAAAGCACAGGATGGGAATTCTCCATCAAACAGAATCTGTTTCTGGAGGTACTCGCGGTACTCCGGAGTAACCTCCAATAGTGGGCCTCTCTCCTTTTCCAGTATGTTATTCTGTGGAGAATGTAGACCAGCAGCCTGGAGCGGCGAACCAGGGAAATTGCTCGTCACATTACCTAGAGGGTTTTCGCTAGTAACATGCTCCAGTAGAGTGTCGAGAGCGATATGGTGAAGGTGATTTACTTGAAAATTCCTGTTTACTTGACTTAGTGGACTGGCATCATCTCGATGACTAATACTGGCATGATCTGGAGGACTCTGAACACACTGATTTACTGGACTTACCTGATCTGGACCTGAACTCAAATCTTCTGATATTGTTTTATCATTTTTATCATTTTCTAATGCCGCCTTGACGGTTCCTTGGCAGTGATGGGTTCTAATATGTCTTCGAAGGGTGTCGCGTCTGACGAACGAATTACCGCATTGAGTACATAAATACGGCTTTTCCTTTGTATGGGTTCGAATGTGGCGTTCCAAATGCTCGGTCTTCAAGAAAGCCCTACTGCATATCGAGCATTTCAAATCTACACTTTCATATTTACGAGGCCTTCCACGCATTATGGTGGATGGATATTAAGGCGCAGATGTATTCGAGGAAGGGGGGTATGGGGATGAGCAGGCATTGCTTCGAAAAGCCAAGGTGCGGGGTTAACGTTATAGCCGCTAGAACAGGTTGGGAAATAGTAAAATAGATTATCACCGTAGTCGGAGGTTTGGGATGGGGAAAAAATGCTTATCTTATGCGGCATGACTAAAATTTAGTTAACGCTTTCGGATTCCGAAACGAAAAAAAAAAAAAAAAAGAAAAAAGAAAAAAGGAGAGAGAAAGAGGAAAAGAAAATGATAAAATAATAAAATAAAGTAAACCTTTCACCAGTTTACCAGTCTACATACTTTACCTCATTGACTAGTGTACCGATTCCGCTAATCTCAACTCGGATGTCGCTCTTGTCTTCAAGATAAATTCTAGGGTTTCTAGCAAATCCAATACCTGGAGGGGTTCCAGTCACGATCAAAGTGCCAGCCTCGAGGGTGGTTCCTTGCGAAAAGTATGAGATCAGCTTTGCGACATTGAAAAGCATGTCTTTGGTAGTAGCTTGTTGCACCGTTTTACCATTGTAAATAGTCTTCAATTGCAAGTCTTGGGGATCGGGAAGTGCAACCGGAGAAACCAATACTGGACCTATGGGTAAACTGTCATCCAAACCTTTACCGAAGCTCCATTGGTTTTGGTTCAGTTGTAAAGTTCGGGCACTGATATCATTAGATGCAGTGTATCCGAGTACGTAGTCTAACGCGTCCTTTTCGCTAATGTTTCTTCCGGTCTTGCCAATGACCACACAAAGTTCACCTTCGTAATCAGGGGTGCCGTCCTGGGCACATTGTGGGATACTCACAGGTGCAGGGTATGGTCCAATAATGGCATTTCTTGGCTTGGTAAACATTACGGGGACTTCGGGTATTTTCATGGCGGCTTCAGCAGCGTGGTCCTTATAATTTAGTCCGACGCATCGGACATAAGAACAATCCTGCCTTTGAATGGGAGCCAGGAGCTCTTGAACGGTCAGCACTTTATCCGAAACAGATCCCGAGTAAATATCACCCACGATTTCATAGGCCTTGATTTCAATGTTTTTGTTCAAGGAATCCAAGCCCACATCTCTTGTAGTGTCGACTAATTGCCCCAAGTAAGCTTTTCCGTCTTCTCGGGCAATAAATCTTATAAGATGAGTCCACTTTGATGAAGTCATTGTAGGAATACTTCTTCTGATTTGTGGACAGGACAACCAGGAGACCTTTGCTTTATATGTACTTTTTTTCCCACTCAGTTCATTACCTGCTAGTCCGTTATCCCGGTTGTTCGTTCATCCCTATTTTTGCCCCACATGTGGCATATACCCCTTCCCATGACATTATCTTCCCCACAAAACTAAAAAACCGAGAGATGACTTTTTAAAAATGAAGAATAGAAAAAGAAAAGAAGGAAAAAGAAAACAAGAAACCAAAAACAAGAACGAAACAAAAAAAATGTAAGGAACTATAGCCCGATGTCAGATGGAGACAATGTGGGGAAAACAGCTGATCTTGAAAAGTGGAGAAGCAGTATTTCTCCAGATTTAAATACCTCCAAAGTAGACACACTCTATGTTCCGCGGACAAATGACTTTTGAAGAACATAATCAACAAACTGACGTAATTATTTGTGGGTGTGGCCCCACTGGAGCTATTTTGGCAGCCTATCTGGGACAATTTGGAGTTCGATGTATAGTATTGGAAAAAGAGTCTGAAATTGTAACGGATCCTCGAGGTATTGTTCTTGACGAAGATGGGATCCGTGCTGCCCAGGCTTGTGGTATCTATGACAAATTGTTTACTGAAATTGGTACAACTATGGGTCATTTCTGTTTTATAAACGGAGAGCATACCAATCTCCATAAACAGCCGTTTGCTAAGATAACTTACGACACTACCAATGGAGGCACAGGTCATCCCGGATTTATGACCCATAAACAGCCTATCTTGGAGAAGAACTTGCGCCTGGCCTTGCAGAGTCACAAATGTGTAAGCTTCAAGCCGTCCTGTACCGTTGAGAACATCTCCGAAGACAAAGATTTCGTGTATGTGACGTACCGCGATAACACTACTGACAGCGTGAGCACTATCCAAGCGAAGTACCTAGCTTCTTGTGATGGTAAAACCGGATATACCCGCAAAAAGTATCTCGAGCCTAAAGGAATCATTTTGGAGAATACCACTTTTAAATATCAAGAGACCTGGGTCGCAATTAACATGGATATAACATTGCCGACTCCGGCAACTCATCCAGACTTTCCGCTGTGGGCGAAAGGATACACACCAAAGCAAGTATATGACTTGTTTTTCCCCGAGGGGTTTCGATTCATGTGTAATCCTAGCCGACCAGCAGTTTGCGGAAGATTTGGCATGAAGACGGACAAGCTTTGGCGCTTCGAGTACGTCATTCATCCTGATGAAGATGAAACAGAAATGTCCACATGGGAACAGATGAAAAAAATTGTGTTCCCTTATCTGACACAACCTGGCTCGAGGTGCGGCACCAAGGAAGACGTTCAATTCCCAGAAGATTGCATGGAAGTCTTGAGATGTCGGCCCTTTAAGTTTGCTGCCAGGAGCTGCAACAAATGGGCCCTAGGCAGAACCATCATTTTGGGAGACGCCGCTCACGTGTTTCCTCCATTTGGCGGCCAAGGTATTGCATCGGGCTTCCGTGATGCTGTTTCGCTGGCTTGGAGATTGTCGGTGGCTGTTCGACCTGGCTTCGTCCACAATGACGATTTCTTTACTGCCTGGTACAGGGAGCGAAAGCAGCAATTAGTCAAGTCTCTTAATGCCACTGTGCAAAATGGCAAATATGTCACCGAGGCAAACAAATATGTAGCCTTTGCACGTGAATGGGGCTTTTGGCTCGCAAATATGATTCCACCTGTTGCAAGGTGGGTAGAGCAGGGCCAAAGACACCTTGACCTTGTCAAGTATCAATATGAGGACGGCTTACATTTTACCCCACTAAACCAAAGCGGGAGTGTATTCCCCCAAGTCTACTGTGTGTGCCTAGCGAACAACTCTGGTAAAGTCATGTTTACTGATGATGCTATTTTTGCGTCATCCAAATCGAACCTTTTTCAACTAGTCGTCCTTGTCGATAGTTTGTCAGATGTTTCCGACGATTTTACAGAGATTGAGAGGTTATCGGCTAATGAACTTTCCGTGAACGAAGTGACATACATTGTTCATAACAGCAATATTGGTCCAAGCCCTGTCAGACCCAATGTCTACAGAGTCGCAACAGGTGAAGAGTTCGCAGGAACTTCCTTGTGTACCGGGAGACCCATACCAAAGTACTACGATGAGTTCAGGATGAGAAAAGAAATGGGAGATTCTAAATACATAATTCTGCGTCCAGATAAGGTGGTATATGCAGCATGTAAGACGATGGAGGAGCTTAGTGAGTCAGCCAAGTCGTTGGCAAAGCTTTTAGGTCATTAGTTAATTCATAATAAAGAAATAACAAATAAATAAATGCGCTTGCCTGGCTCGTTGCATTATTAGTAATTGATTCAATGCCTGTGTATTCAGAAAAAAACAAAAACAAAAGAGGAACAACCGTATTATTACTTCGCCGATGCTATGTAGGCAATCTCATTACACATGCTGGTCTGGAAATGGTTTGTGAAGTAGTGTGCAGCAGTCCTGTAGCCGGGGTTCTGGATCTGCTTCTATTTAATAATTATAAAAGAAACTTTACTATTTATTTTACTCGAGAAAGCTTTGAGGCAACTCTGGTCCCCACACAGCCAGAGCTTCGTCTGCTGCCACATGATATCCAACTGGTGTATCCTCATTAACTAAGTCCCCGTCTGCATAATGTTCTACCATGTTTCCTGTAGTATCCCACCAGTAATCGAAAATTTGCGATCCAAGGATATGACGGCCAACTCCCCAGACAGACTTGTAGTCCTTAGAGGCCAAATATTGATGGCCCAACATCTGAGTGTCAAAATCATGTACTTCAAAAGAAGAATGGTGGACGTGATCTTTCGGAGCCATTGTAACAAAAAATGTATGATGATCAACTAATGTTTGACCGCGATCAATGTGGGCAAACAATCCGACAATCTTTCTGCCATTTTTCTCATTATCGTCTGGTACAAACAAGAAATCTGTGGGAGTAATGTTAAATGTACGAAGGTAAAATTCCATAAGCTTTTCAAACTGAGTGGTGCAGAAACCAAAATGTCCTAGCTTGTGCACGCCGGCAGGACCAGGTTGAAATCTTTGAAAAGCCCGCTTACGGGGCTTCTCAGTGACATAGTTAGTTACCAGCTTTTGACCGACAGGACTTGGCTCAACGGGGGTTTGGCCAAAGAGGAAATTGACAGGGAACCCAGCCGGGTCGATTAGGGATACAAAACGCCCCCCGCCTAAGACTTTGGAATGATCTTCAATTGCGCCTGCTCCAGGCAGCGCCGCTACTTTGTTCAGATCATCCTCTGTTTCAAGCTGAAATGTAGCACCCAAAAACTTTCTGGGACCTTGACGAGCGTAATACACGTAAGGATCAGTGCCATATCCTTTGAACCAGATTTCTTCATCGTTTTCGGCAGCCACTAAAAATCCAAAATCAAGTAAGAATTTTCTGATTTCTTGCAAGTTTGGATGCTGATATCTGACATGTGCCAGTTTTACCAGCTTAATTTGTTGGTCTCTGTCAATATTCAATCTGGCTCTGAAGTCTTCAGGGGTTTCAAGTATTTGCGCAGCGTCAGTGTCAGCAACACTTCCACCTTTGTTCCAGTTATCCATTGTCATCGTTTGTTTATTTGATCAATTGCTATCCAATTTTTAGCCCACAACTGTACATGGACCTATATATCTCAATTTGAATCTCCATCCCTTCATCAATATGCGGGTTCCCCACATCGTTGAGCCTTATCCTATTTACTCGAAGCATCGGGTTAGGGTACAATGTGGAGAGTAATACATCAAATGTGGGGATCTAAATAAACCATTTGCAATCTGATCTTTTAGGTGAAGCCCATGCCTGCTATTTTTGTGCTAGGAAACTGTTGTTTTCCCCTCTTTCCCCTCATCTAGTTTGCCCCTCTAAGCGCGATGTTTCTTCTCTTACTAGTACATAAGTAATTCAGAAATCGTAGAAATATGGATCAGTTTTGAAAGACAAAATAAGACAACTTACAATGAAGCTTGTTCGCAGTGACGATGATCTGGACGTTCCCGGAACCAAATTAATGGATGAAATTGATCCATCTTCCGACACGGTCCGACATATCCTAATTCCTCGGCCATCAAAGTCTCCGCATGATCCGCTAAATTGGTCCCTAAAATGGAAACTGACAGTTACTGCAGCCCAAGGAATTTTTATTCTGATCAGCTTAATTGGGTGTTTATCATTGGTGCCATTAGTGCCCTATGTGGTAGAGGAATGGAATATTACTCCATCTCAGGCTGCACTCCTGACAGGTGCAGTAGTTATTGCTCTGGGATACTCAAATCTCATTATCGTACCCTGTGTGGAAGTGTTTGGCCGCCGAATAACGCTTCTCGTTTGTTCCACTTTATGTATTGCTGTCAATATTTGGCAGGCCTTGGCTACTTCTTATGAATCATTCATTGGAGCCAGAGCTTTTCTCGGAATCTGTTCAGCAATTAATGAGAGTTTGTTGCCCATTATTATCATCGACATGTTTTTCCTTCACGAAAGAGGAAAATACATGAGTTTCTATTTTTTTTGCTATTTCATGGGATTATACATTGGACCTATTATTTCAGGAGGCGTCGCTCTCCATGTAAGCTGGAGGTGGTTTTTCTGGGCGTGCGTTATTGCTCAAGCGTTATGCACCGTCTTAATTTTATTGGTTGTACCTGAGACAAAGTTTGTTCGAACGGAGGACGATACTAGTGTCGAATCTCTTTCTGAGGATGATTCTCCCTCACTCGATAAAAAGATTGAGAGTTCTGCTGTTACTCATGTTGAAAACGGTCAAGAGCAGACGATTGCTGAGAGCATCACAAGTGCATTGGATAGAGAACACCGGATAGTGGGGGCGCCTATCAGGAGCCAATTCAAACTATGGCAGCCTGTTGACTGGAAGCATGTGTGGTCTTATTTGCTACTCCATGTATGGACTCCTATAAAAATATTTTTTAATCCGATTGTATTCTGGGCTGGCATGACTATGGGAGCGGCGGCAAATACACTTCTGGGTGTCAGTCTACTGCAGGGCAGCGTATTAGTTTCTGAACCGTATAACTTCAACTCAGCAGATGTAGGATTCGCCAATTTTGCTTTTGCGGCCGGTGGTATCATTGGATTGCTTACTGCTGGTTCGTTTAGCGACTGGGTTGCGGAAGCACTAACACGGAGAAACAACGGGATTAGAGAACCTGAGATGCGATTATGGTCAATTATTCCTCATATGCTTATGGCAGTAATTGGATTAGTTGCCGTTGGACTTGGATTCCAATACGGTTGGCCCTGGCCTGCATTGATCGTTGTAGGATTTGGACTAATAGGCCTTACGACAGTCAGCATCCCCACGATTGCTGTTACATATGCTGTCGACTGCTACAAGCCCATCTCAGGACAGATCATGACTATATGTACCGTGATCAAAAACACTTTTGGCTTCGGTATGAGTTATTATATCAATGATTGGGCTGCCAGAGATGGCGCTCTTGCACCATGCATGATGCTTTTGGGTTTAGTGGCTGGAACTTGTTTATTTGGGCTGATCTTTTTCCCATTATTTGGCAAGTCGCTTCGTCGCTGGACGAAGAATTCGAGTGTTCATTCCCTGTAACTATCTAACTTAAATATTTAATTGGCGGTTTCTTATTTTTCGCTTTCTTTGTTTTGTGTTGTTTATTTTTATTTTCTCTTCTCGCCTCTCTTTTTTTTTTTTTTTTTTTTTTTTTTTTTTTTTTTTGTGTGTGTGTGATAATGTTTTTTCTGAGACAAAATGATTTTGATGCGTCTTCCCCATTTGCTAAGACAGGAAATTCTCCAATAAATTTGTTTAAAAATAGCCACAAACTAGCAGAGTGTTTGAAAAAAAATAAATGAATTCAAAAGAAAAAGGTTGTTAATTGTATTTTAAACCTTCAAAAAAGCTAGGTTATTTATTTATTTCTACTTGCGTACATGCTACTTTATCCCTACTGGGGATGCATGCCGGGTAACCTTGGGCACGACACATATTTGGCATACCACAGGCCACACATCACATTATCAGTCGACTATCAAATCGACGACATTTCACCATGAGTACTGTAGCCCCAACTCGTAGGGGATCTAAACCTGGCAGAAAATCCGGCTCATCTTCGAATCCGGCGGCCCCATCGTCTTCTGGCTCTATTGCTGCAGCCGCGGCGGCCGCTGCAGCTGGTACAAATGAAGGGAACAACAATCGTCCCGCTATAAACAAAGATACTCAGGCACATAAAAAGCCACTACCAATGCGCAGTGCTTGGAATACTCCATTGCAAGCATCCGTAGTTAATGACAAAAAATCTAACGGTCCGAATCAAAAATCTAATGCGCAAACTAGTAGCCAAGGTACTGGAGGAAGTTCCAACACAAATCATCAGGCTACTACGGCGGCTTCCGGCAACGCAAATGTACATACACTGTTCGGTAAACAAACCTCACCTGGGACAGGCTCAGCTAACCTATCTTCGTCGCAATTCTCCCAGCAAGATGACCCTGCAAAACATATGCATGATCGGTTGCTATTCTTACTAGCAAGATCAATTGGTAGGCCAACAACCGTGACGTTGACCAGCGGACAAAGATTTAAAGGGGTTTTGAGCGCGGCGTCAGCTAATTCGGATTTAGGCGTCGTTCTACGATTCGCCCGGAAAATAGCATCGGTGCCTGGAATGGAAGAGTCCGACGATGATAGTACTAATAAGTCATCAACGGTAAAAACTACTTCAACCAGTTATACTGATGATATTCCATGTTTAGTCATTCAGCCGCGTGATTGCGTAGATATCCATATTGAAAGACCAAATATGGGACTTGAAAAGGCGCCTCCAGGATTTCGCACTGATACTGACATTTCCAAACGTATAGGTAGCGCGGCAGGTGGGGGCGAGCGGGAGCTTGAACGTTGGACCCCTGGTGAACAAGAAGCGACGTTAGGAAGTCTGGACGACACAAAAGTAGAAGCCTGGGATCAGTTTGCTGCCAACCAGACAAAATTCGGAATCCAATCTACATATGATGAACATTTTTACACAACTGCTATTGATCGCAGTCATCCGGAATACCATGAGCGGGAACGTAGAGCTGAGCGTATTGCGGCAGAAATAAGCGCCTCGACTTATTCAGGCAATTTACATATTGCTGAGGAACGTGGCTTAGTGATCGATGACAGTGGAGTTGACGAAGAAGATAAATATTCCGGCGTGGACCGGAGAACTCAAAGCACAACAGTTACTAGTACTAGTACTACGACAGTTAGCACTAATGCCACGCATGCTACTAGAACTGTTCCAGCGAACCTTACAGCGAAGTCTACTCACACGAGCCCTATCGCGGCTGCATCTTCCACAGCGTCTAAATATACTCCTCCACAACGGCGTCCGCAACCGGCAATGGCCGGCGGAGTCCCAGTGGTAGATCCGGCGATTATTTCCTCTTCTTTGGCAGCTAGCCCGCGCAAGAAAGATAACATTGAAAGCGAACTCGTAGGTAATTTCCGTCAGTTTGTCAACAGTGAGTCCGAACGGGTTATGCAAAAGACTCAGTATTGGCATACTAGAGAGAAGAATGAACGCATTCACGATTTTAAAAAGTTCTCTCAAGATTACAAAATCAAGACTCCCGTGCCCGCAGATTTGGTCCCAATTCTGACTAAGAATAAGTCCAAGCAGGAAGAAATATTGCGAAAGGGCAAAGCTGAGGCTGTGACCAGGGGTCGCGGCACAGCTGAACCTACTGGCGCGACAGAGCTGGAATCGGCTAAACCAGAAGATTCCACAAAAGAATCAGCACCAGCTGCCACGCCACCAGCTGGTTCGGCAGCGGCAGCTACACCGTCACCAGCTAAGCCAGCATCTGCAACAAAAGAAAGTAAGGAACAATTTAAACCCTCGCCATCCAAACCAAAATTCAATTTTAAGGCTCAAAATTTCAGACCTTCAGCTGCTCCATTTACGCCATTCACGCCTGCATCTCCTTTGCCGCCTCTGACGGCAGGGACACCACAGGCTGCCCAACAACATATATCTCCGTCACCAATGCATTCAAATGTGGTTCCTCCTCCTATTCCGGCAGTTTCCCATTCGCCTTCACGGTCTCCTGTGTACCCGGACTTTTTCGAGGGTAGGTCTATTGGCTCGAAATCCACAATTGGGAAGTTTTGTCCTTTTGCAGGTAAGTCTGCTATTGAACCAGCTTACGTGACACCTCCCACATGGACTGCCGCGGTTGAAAAGTCTTACTCTGAAGTTCTATCATCAGTGGAAGGCAATCCATCCCGGAATTTGTATGCGCAGCAGCAGCACCAACAATCAAATACACCTCCAAGAATGTCCTTTGGATCGCCAATGATGCCTGGAATGGCACCTGGGGCGACTTCTCCACCTCCGGTTATTCCGACAATGGTTCCAATGTATGGTGGAGCTGGTGCCGCGGGGGCGGTTCCATATGCTCCACAGTATTATGGACGAGTTCCTCAGCCTTTTCCTGTAGGATATGTTCCAATGTATGGGTCACCACGAATGGCTCAACAGGCTATGGTGATTTCCCCACAACCTACAAACGGTCAATATTACTCTCCACAATACGAAGATAGGCAGTGACTGAATGTACTAGTTATTTAATTATTTAGCTCTTGAGCCATGAGGACAGGTATCTACCTTTTGATAATGATAGCCTAGCTCTAGTATGTATTAATATTTCTTCCATTTCGAGTCGATCTGGCTTTTCGCCCCTATTTCACTCAATAAGGTTATCCATTGACCAAGTCATGTCGTGGGGATCATGGGTACTGCGCTTGGCGTGTGTTGGCGGACTATTAGTCCGCGCTAAACGACACAATTCGTTGACTACAGTGGGACTATTTACGGCTGTAGTGACGGGTGTGATCCATAGTGTCACACCTTCTTGTGTCAATTTGGTTTTATTAATGGGCTTCTTTGCCACAGGTACAAAGTTTACTAAATATAAGGCCAGCGTCAAACGGCAGTTGACCGAGAAAATTGTACTATGCGACAATTCGTCTAAATCCAGTTTGGGGGTACGGTCATCTTCCTCTCTCTCTTCTTCTGATTCTGGCACTCCCTCTTCAGATGAACCAAGGAACCATATACAAGTACTGGCCAATTCCGGCATCGCCAGCTGTTTAATTCTGTGTCAATTGGCCGGGCTAGGTTCGGATGCAGTGATCCAGACAGGTATTATAGCACATTATGCTGCGGTTACGGCTGACACTTGGTCGTCGGAGCTTGGAATTTTGTCCAAGTCGGATCCCTTTCTGATCACCAGTTTACAGACTTGTCCCAAAGGCACCAACGGTGGAGTATCTCCATTCGGCTTGGCAGTTGCTGGACTTGGAGGGATGTTTATAGGACTGCTGTCTTTAATCTGTCGTCCGTCATTCGTTGAAGGAGGATGGTTGAACAAATTAGTTTTCATTACTGCGATTGGTGCTTACGGTTTATTTGGCAGTGTGACTGATTCCCTATTGGGTGCTTTATTCCAACGGTCAGTAGTTAATTCTTCCAGTGGAAAAATTGTCGAGGTTGAAGGTAGGTACAAGTTCGAAGGTAAAAGTTCTCAAAACGGAAGCGGAGCATATAAGGCGTACTCTGGTTTAGATGTACTATCTAACAATCAAGTAAACGTAGCGATGGCGGCAATTACCACATTTACCGCCATGATTGTCAAAGCTTACCTATAGAGAATCTACAATGTTATTAACTACTAGTAGTAATCTAATTTATTAAGAAGAATGAACCAAGAAGACGAATGGAGGCAAAATATCATTTAGATGCCTGCATATATTTTTCTTCGATAATGTATTGATGCTCCGCCTTTTTTTTTTTTTTGTTTGCTTCCTCCATTATGCTAACTTCCTCTATACGTTGAATAGGAATAATTGCTCAACAACAGAGGAATATGATAATGTTTGTCCGCTGGAGGAGAAACTTCAAATGTGATATCCACATAGGGAAAAAATGGTCTCTTGCCCTGCGGTGCAGTATCTTGCGATCGAGTATACGCTCCGGTATCAAATCGGATCCAGTACACTCCGGGGACAATCAATCCTGTTTCCGGATTGACAATCTGATCTAGCTTATTATTCCATTGAATGATACGGCCATCGCCATCAGTCTTTCCTGATGCAATCCATTCGCCGCTAGCATTTGTTCCTGAAACTCGCGACAGCGTGCAGGCTACACCCTCAGCTGGTATCCCAAGCACTGTGTCAAGAATATGACAAGTAATTGGCGCTCGAGCGGTCATGTGTCTATTCGCATTAGCTTATGCCGGGTTGTTTACTGAATTGACTCCTCCTGATAAGATAAAGTTGGCAGGGATGGATGAATTGGGACATTTCGTTTTTTTCTCAATGAAGTGGCAAGCCATTATCGGCCAATCTAGAGAAGCTTTGACACCCATTTTGGGTCCTCTTGGAATAGACCTCAGTGCTCCTGAGGAAAAAAAGTCTTACTCGGATGGCACTGTTTATTTATGTTATTATTCATTAGGAATTGCCTTTTGTTTTTCTGGGTCCTCTCTAGCCTTAGATAGCGTGGATCTGTACAAGTCAGTAGCGCCTTACAAGTGCATATCTGAAGAATTGTTGCCTGGGGGTGAATTGAATGTAAAACTAGATGACACTGCAGCAGAGCTAGTGTCGAAATTCGGAGAACCTATTGAGAAAGGCGGTGGGCGGGGAATGCATATCTGGCTACGATGGAGACATGTCGAAGCGCAGATTCCAACATCTGATTGGGACACGGCAAAAAGTACTCAATGGCAGTCGCTGACAGTCTTTTAATTATTTTCTTTTTCTTTTTGTTAAAATTTTCCTTCTATTACAAGTTAGCTACAGGTACAGCCGGGTATAAACTGCATCATATTGCGACGCCAACCATCCAGTGGCTTGAGCGATGCGCGAAATGCGAATTAAGCTGATAATAGATCCAAGAATTCCGCCGTAATAAAACATGCGTGTCTTGTTCTTGTATCGACGCCCATATAATGACCACCATTTCTTCCATCCCCAAATCGTATGATACAACGTAAGAACAACTAGAGGAGTAAAGGCCGCCCACGACCAAACTTTGGATCGATGAAATCCATGTGCTATGTATCTGAGGGACATTAAGGAACTATCTCCCCATACTAGCAGCGGACCCACTCGTGTCGCAATAATGTGTGCTAGTAGCACGGGGGTCAACATGAATCCGGATAATGACAATGCTGATGGCTTTGGGAACTTCCACTGTTCATAATGTTGCCTGTACAAATATATCTTGTGTGCTCTAAGTATCAATCCTGCAGTTATGTGGGCACCCAATGAACCATACACCAACCAGGGTTCTACCACTGGCGATCGATAGATAGCAGATGTGAACTGCAATGTGTATTCCCCAGCCGCAATTGAGACTAGTGGTGCAATTATTACGCTGGAAGCATGCATGGCTAGAAATCCAGTGAACGCGTACGAGGAATATCGTTGAATCTTTTGAACGTAAGAAAATATCGAGTTCTTAACAGTTCCCGTGGGCCGCCCAATGCTGTCCTTGATGTCTTCATTGTCGTTCTGCACATAATCCTCCGGTACTGGCTCTACAGGCGTCAAATCCTCAACTGATGGCATAATTTTTTATTATAGACTTGATGTGACACTGCAAGAGACTATTCGGATGCCCGCATGATTACCTGTGTTGGGTTAGGGGTCAGTAGCCGTTTGGCAGGTGAGGTAATCAATATTGGCGGCCTGTGAATGGCCGTTGACGTCATGGATAAAAAATAGCTAAGTATTTTTGGGCTACATGACGCTCTGTTTGACTGGGTTTGCGGGAAATAATAGGCGACTAGTTTGGGAGTACTTTCATTTTCAATAATTGAAAACAACACAACATATCCTCTGATGCGGATTTTCCCTCCCGGAAGATTGGTAGCCTGATCAAGGGTAGTGTCCAGAGTTGACAGCTCACGGCCTGAGCATATTTGCCTAATATATGGGAAGCGTACCTTTAGATGGGCCTGTCAACTAATGCCACATTGTGTGCATTCGTCTTGTGGCCATCTTCCAGGTACGATTTTCAGCAGTCATGCGTTATTAGTCAATTTCCGGTTTCGAAATGCGACGCATATATGCGCCGGGCACCCAGTCTTATTGCGTAATCACGTGTAGGTGATGCGCAAAAGGTATTCGCTACTTCCAGCAATCAATGAGGTTTGAATTCATTTGTGGTCATGCAATTGTGAATTAGACGGGCTTTTGTTGTCTAATGGGATAGGTACATCAATTGTTTTGCAAAGAGTCAACTAAATTGATCACTTATCTTAGCTACGTTTGGACACATTTACGCCTGCAACTGCTTTGAGAATGCAAGTTTTTTGGCGAAAGAGTCGCGTGCGAAGGTCAGGTTCCTGCCAACCTACCTTTTAACGATTCCGGCGAGCTTCAGAACACACTGTTGATTGCGCGACAGCGGTGGGTAACTTCAGTAGAACCGCTAAGAGAAGGGAAATATTCCTAGGCTATGTCAGCATGAAATGAAAGAGAAGGCTGCCATTTTTAGATCAATCTTCGACTGCCGTAGCAGTTTATTTTAAATCGCAGATGCAACAATCGCATGCGCTTGTAGGTGTCGACTTATAATCTATTTGTGATTTTTCATGTTTCATTTTTTTGTTCTTTTTAAATAATGGATGTAGGAAGTCGGATATTGATGATCGGTGGTATTCTTGAATCGCGGTTTACCTTATTAGGCCTTGTGGTCCTTAAACAGCTGACATAAAAAAAATTCTAATTATATGTCAAGTCGCGGATTAGTTAATGTTACGGAGAAGGTCAAAACATCAATTCCAACTGAAGATATTATATTCTAGTAAAGAGATATTTTTGTAGTGACTGTAGCCGTAGCCACCGATTGTCTATTCTGGCAAAAGGACGCAACACACACATTTTTTATCCCCATTAAGTGAAAAAAAAAAAAAAAAAAAGGACATGAAAGAACACCGGGCGAAGAAAGCACATTTTAATTCCATAAAGACTAACATAAATACAGTTTAAACAATAGATAAACGATGCTTTCCAATATATTGATAGTACCTTCCGCGTTCTGTCGCCAAATCGCGCGCGCTACTTTAAGGTTTAGATATGGTTTTTTGTAACTTTATTATTAATTTTTTTTTTGTTCTTGTTTTTGTTTTTTAAAAAAAGCTTCGCTATTTCAAGTCTATCTATGATATGAAACGCTCCCGCGATTCTGCAACCTCCTCGCGAACTGGCAGCGCTGCACCCGACATAGTATATTGCATATGCAGAAAACCAGATGATGGCCGATGGATGATCGGTTGCGACTTCTGCGACGAATGGTTTCATGGAGATTGTGTGAATATGAATGAAGACAAGGCTCAGTTGGTAGTGAAATTTGCATGTCCGACCTGCCAAACAACTAAAGGCAAATTAGGAATATGGAGGCGCAAATGTCGACTGAACTGGTGCTTTAGGCCAGTTACTGGGGATAGAGACAATGGCGAGAGCGACGAAGAAGCTGATGATAAGGAGGATAGAATTAAAAAAGAAGATACAAAAAAGAATCCGCGATCTTCGAAATACTGCTGCACAGATCACGGCCAAGCATATTTCCGGGAACTAATTCAGGATCGCTTAGTGGGAATGAACAAGAGCGAATTAGCAAGTTTAGTAGATAATTCTGGCCCACAAGGGCTTGCTCGATTCTGCACATTAGGAGCAGACATGCCTGAGATCTCTACTTCCAACAAGGAACATCCACATGCAAATAACTCAAGCGTTACGACAAATGTTTTGGCGACTGCCACTAGGACGGCTGCAGACGCCCAGCAAATGGGCCGCATCAAGACTAGGCAGATGGAGCTCAAGATTATCTTGACGGATTTGGAAAAACGGAAAAAATACATTTCTTGTGCCAAAGATCGGGCCAAGAGAGTAGGGGAAGAAATGGCAGCAGAGGCCGGTGTCAAAAAGAAAGACATTTGCGGCATGGACCAATTGTTTCTTGAATCAAATCCCAGGGCACTTTTTAATATCCCATTGGATGAGTTTTCGAACAGCACCGATACGATGTGTCTGCTGGACCGTCGTAAATGTCTCAAGCACACAGGATGGGCCAGCATCTTTAGCGACGAGGCTAACACGGCAGAAAAGCAGGGTCACAATGAACTGGCTCAACTAGATAAACAACTAGCCAGATATCAGCAAGACATGATTGATAGACAGCTAGTAGTGCATAGCGGCTGTACCGAAATTCTAACATAACTTGTACAATAACCTACAATAACAAATAATATATTAGGTAAAATTACACGTCGGTTTTATCTTGGTCGGATTGCTCTTTTTCTCGTTCTTTATCAAGTTCCTGTTCCTCTTCTTCTTCTCGCGGCTGCCGGGTATCCATTATAGAAGCGGCCACTGACCAGACCATCACAATGTTGTCTTCCGACACCGAAGCCAAAGTCCACGGTAATACCGGGTGCCATGACAAGTCTGAGATTCTGTTCAAATGCCCACCGTGGATAAATGCTAGTGTACGTGGTCCCTCTGAGTCGTCAAAATCATCATCATTCACAATGCCGTCACCTTCATTACCACCACTATAGTCGGTGCGACTAAGATCCCATACATGGATGCGTCGATCATGCGATCCCGATGCAAACACTGATCCATTATGCGGAGACCATTCAATGCATGAGATCGACGAGGCGTGAGCCGCGATTGTAGTGACTGGCATGTTAAACCGCCGCAGATCCCACACCCGCACAGATCCGTCCGCACAGCCTGACACAAGAGTGTGCTTGAAACCCGGCCGTGGGTTAAACTCAATACTGGTCACTCCATCAGGATGGCTATCTGCGTTCGCCAACACGGACTTCCTATTAGCACAATGACGCGTGTCATGGATTAACAATGACTTGTCGTCGGCCCCAGAGGCAAACAGATGGCTCGAATCATAAGACCATTTCACCGTGTTCACTATCGCGCTGTGGCTCTCTTTAAGTACAGTATGCGGCCTCACAATTGTAGGTTTAAACTCCCCAAATCCCACATTATTGGCAGGATTATAATTCTGCAAATCCCACAATGCAACGGTACAGTCTTCAGCACCAGTGACGAGCTGTGTGGCATTAAACGGATTCCAAGCTAGAGCGTATCCTTCTCTCGTATGGTGTTTCAATCTATATTGTGGAGTACACAATCTTGATGGTGAGCGTTCAGGAAACAATGTGCGGTCAAATATTAATGCATCACCCGATGTTGACATTGTTCCAATAAGATTGGGATTCTTAGGACAGTACCTTGACACGTTGGGTTCTTTATCGTGATCGATCTTTTGTACTATATCGATCTTGTTTACCAGTTTTTTCGATGGCTCATTACTGCTGGCGCTGGCGCTACTAAACTCTGCATTAGGGATATCGACTTTGGCAATTTGAATTGATTCAAAATCTCCTTTGGTCGTATGAGTGCCAAGCAGTAATTTCCAAGTCGTGTAATATTTAGCGGTCTGAGAATCCGGTAGCCATTGAACAGATAAAGAAGGCCACTCGAGGGCTCGCGTGATTAACGTGTCATAAATAAAAGGAGCGTGTTTCTTCCATATTTTATACTCCTCATTGGCTAATTTTTCGTTTGCCTGGAGCTCCTGTTTTTCTTTATCGGTCATTAATTTTCTATGTATGTATGTTTGACAATTAGGTTTTCCCAAGAGCGAACTACAAGATTGTTATCACGTGATAATTGGTTCACGTTCTTAATCCTAACACAATGAGCTATGAGACGGAAGAACAAAGGTTTCGTCCGAAAATATGAAATATGAATGTGTACTCGTAAGGGAAGATTTTTTTTGCTTATTGACTGGATTAACTGGAATCATTGAAATACGAGATGGAATGGGCACTTTGTCGGACCAAGTAGAATATGGCTGTGGCCACGGACTACATGCTAATGATGAAAGGAAGATTCGACCGGCGGCCACTAATCAAGCAGTGTCAATTGCTTCCTCGTTACCGACAACTATTGCAAACGGGGTAGAAAAATCTTAGGCTTGAGGTTAGGCCGTCGTGTAAGGAAACAAGTTATTCATTGGTAGAAGAGTACACAAGCTGGGCATTTTTTTGACGGATTAAAAGCAGAAAGCTGTCGCACACAAAGCCATGGATTAATCACCCAAGATATGTAGCCGTTCACTAAATACGCATGTCAATCATACACATATACAAATAAAACGTAAAACTCGTATAC
The DNA here is from genome assembly GCA_030581755.1 of Crinitomyces ghanaensis. Lineage (NCBI taxonomy): Eukaryota > Fungi > Ascomycota > Dipodascomycetes > Dipodascales > Trichomonascaceae > Crinitomyces > Crinitomyces ghanaensis. The sequence goes on from JAKTVX010000011.1 coordinate 90,216, forward strand.
ATTAAGTTTAATCTCCTCTGGTTCTCTTGGCTTGCTTCTTACCAGTACCGCGGATCTTCTTACCACGGTTCTTCTTTTGGGCTCGTTGTTGTTTAGAAATCTTTTCAATCTTTTGAGCCATGCCATATCTAACTAAGCGGTATCTGGGCTCGAACTTTTGGAGAGCCTCAGCGGAATCATAAATCAATCCGAATCCAGTGGATTTACCACCACCATATTGGGTTCTGAATCCGAAAACTGACACGGCATCTTTTTCAGTCTTGTAAATGGTAGCCAACTTCTCCCGGAGCTCGTCCTTGGCAACGTTAGCTCTGTTAGGGTGAAGGACGTCAACGACGAACTGGCGACGTCCTAACAAGGGGTTTCTAATGAACTTTCTTGTGCGAATAGTGACAGCGTCGCTCATGTTGTTCAATCGTTGTATTGGACTGAGGCAAGGCAATACTGATTAAGATTGAGGGAGTGGGTGGTGAAATTTCCCGGCGATTCCCAGAAAAGCCTTTGTGACTGTTGAATAATCAGGAGACAGGGGAAAAAGGATAAACTGGAAAAAGGAAACAAAAAAAAGGTGTGGGTACCCTAACTTTTCCAACTTTATCTGGCCCACTTTAAAATATAAATTATATGTTAACAGGTTTGCCTCACTTTGGAATTAATTTATAAATTAATGTTTGATGGGGGAAGCCTTCAAATGGTTTCTTTGAAATCTAATTAGTTAATGTCTTTTCTTGTCCTGAAGGTCCCTCGAAGGCACGGTATGATATCTGTAGGGAGGAGAGCCACGACTGCGCAATCAATAGAATAATGATAAACAAAAGACCCATTATTAATGTCATAAACACTCCTGGGCCAAAAAATTGGTAGCGCGCAAACAACGATGTATCGGTGTTCTTCTTTGCGATAGTGGACAATGGTACAGTCACTGACTTTAACGAAGATAGCTTCTCGTTATTCGATTCAATATATATGAGTAAGAAATTTTCGCTAGATAGGGCTTCTTCGATCTGAATGTCGACGAATGAAAGCGACTCGGGTGAGTCTAATGAAATAACACTAAGAAGCTTGTGCGAATCAGCCGGATACGTTGAAGAGATTCGCTCGAGGCCACAGTGCCTAGTTTGGTTAGCAATTTGTGAAATCAACTGCGACTGAGGGTTGGCAGAATCAACTAAAAGAGATCTGTAGGTCTTAGAGTACTTGCCGGGGAGCCAGGTTTCTAAAAATGAAGCAGAGTTTTCATGGGCCTCAGAATCGTCGATATATGATTTTTGGACAATAATATAAGCATCGTAAGGGCATGCGGTTTGGCTCAGCCCATCATTCAGGGCATTAAATACCGAGGAGCAGGACCATTCTGAATTATCTAGTGCTTGTTTGAAAGACTCACTAGGATCAAAAGTTTTGGAAACAAGTACCAATGAAGCGGTGTTTGCAAAATCATGTAGAGCGTGTACAGTAGTGGCCGCTATTGCTAGCACACTGGTTAACACCGTAGATAACTGGACCATGGATTGTTGGGACGAGGCTCGACAGGCAGGGCCAGCCAACTTTAAAGTGTATGTGACTAAGTTGACAGGCTGATGGGACGAGTTAGAAAAATTAACTTACACTGGAACAAAACATATAGAGTTTCTGTAGCACGGAGAGGACCTGTCGACGATGGCTGTAATGGTCAGTGTAATCTTCCTGCGTTCGCTGAACATTTACCTTCGTATTCTTTATTGTTTCTTATCTTCATTCTTACTTTAATTTTTTTTATTTTATTTGCAACATTAAATGCAAAACAAAGATGTAAACTGATCATTTGTTTTTAGATAATCCAGTGTTCACTTAGGTGATTTGGTGTTACAGGGTGCTGTGTGGCTTTCTGCGTTCAAAATGTGTTGCTAATCTGTGCAGTCACAATATCGATCTTCAGTCGTGGGGCACCAAACCTTTCCATATGTCGAATGGGGGCCTACCCCGCCTTCTAAAAATAGTAATACAATTTTTCCCGCAGATAGGCGACCGTCGCGGATCTGACCGACAGGGAGTTTTGGTGGGTGTAAATTTTTTGTTAGATAAAGCAAAAAAGGAAAAAATTTGCAAGAATAGAATAAGGGACTTCCAAACAATGGAAAACTCAGATTAACACTCCTCGCTTCTGTTTTTATGTATTAAATATCAAATGCGTGGCAGTACCAGGTTGGTGGATCCGGTCAATAAGGATAACGGTAGTATTTCCAAGGGTAAACCTCGGGGAATCAGGCATGATAGAGATTGCTTTACTTGCCGTAAACGGGAAATAAAGTGTGACCTGAACAGACCTGGATGTAATCAGTGCGCTAAGGAGGGATTTAGATGCGAGGGATATCCGGCTCGAGTTATTTGGTGCCAAGTTGTCAGCAAACCGAAAAAGTCGACCAAACAGCATTATCAAAATTGTGGAGTTTACTGCGATGGCGCCAATACGCCGGGCGACTGCGTCAGACAAATGCAGTTTGTTCATGAATCCGCAGATATCAACTGGAATAGTTGCCGAAGTGAGAATGCCATCGATTTTAATCCTGCAGGGGCTACAGTTACTACCAACGGCGAGTATGACAACTCAAGTGCTGTTATTAATACTAACGTCAACGTAAATATGAACCATACAGGCAGTACTAGCTGTCCACATCCGGCTGTCAAACAAGAAGGCGATAAATATGCATATAACAAAGATCTGGACAACCACTCTAATGGTCACTTATCGCCTGCAATCTTCACCCCAGGCCTATATGCTGGTGAAATGCAACATCATCATCATGAAGTCGTCGATGTTAATGCCGTAGAGACTAAACATCAGCCCGGAGGACCTCAAATCCCGTCCCAAGCCTACTACCAACAACATACATATGCTACGGGCGCTGCTCCCGCAGAGATTAGTAATAATGGTGCCATGACGACGACACATCCTGAAATAGCCAAATCGTTGCCTTCATCGCTGCAGCTAAAGGAGAACGTGGATGACATAGATCCGCTTCAAGTGTCTCATTTCGTATGGGGAATCAAGGCTATTGCAATTGCCATGGAACATGCATCCCAGCGGGTAGATGATTGCAGTGCAAGTAGCAAATTGCACACTGAATGCAAAGCTAACACTCAAGTTTGCAATACTAGCCAGGGTGATAGAACTGGGACATTAGCCCTAACAACCACATGGAAATTTGTGGCATCCTATTTCAATCAGGATTCTAGCGGGCTAGATTTATGGACAATTGCATTAGATGAGTTGCAGCACATCATTAAGGATGGAGCGATAGAGGCTATTTTTTCGATTTTGGCATTCACATATGTTGACGTTTGTCAAGGAAGTTTTGGTCAATGGCATAGACACCTTAAAGGAGCTAGAGGATTGCTAGACATTCATTGTGCACGTGAGTCTGAGCTTGAGTTGAAAGTTAAGCAGACTCCTGGCCTCCAACATGCTCTAACTTTACTGACTTGGTATGATGTGATGGGAGCGCTGGCCAGCCAGGACCGGCCATTTATATTCGAGGATTGGCATCGAAATATTATTGATGATCGATTCTTCCGGCTGGTGGGATGTCCCAAACACATCTTCCACGAAATAGTCGAAGTGTTTGATACAAAGAGTGGCTCATCTCAAGATACCTTGATGTCCTCTATAACCTTGTTATTGTCTGACGAATGCTTTAACACTGTTACGGGGGATGCCAATTCTCCATCATCGCCGACGTCTTCCTCGCCTTCGCCCACTACTTCGTCATGCTCTAGCTCGTCGGCCTTGGTCTCCTACTCATCTACTTGCCAAGTCTTGGCTGCACAAATTTGGCATTATGCACTTGTACTGATATCCGTTGAGCGAGCTATGCAGCCATCTGTGCAGCGCTCGCGACTTGTTCAAATTTTAGTGACCAGAATTTGTGACGGAATGTCTCAGTTACCCATGAGTTCTTCACTCTCCCAACACCTAGCTGTAATCGTATTTGTGACCAGTAAATACGCCAAAGATGTTGAGCATCGCGAGATCATTAAGGGCTATTGGCAATTTTGGACAATGAGCCAACCCTTTCCTCTATACCAAGATGCATTATATAAATGTGAGCAAATGTGGCTGAATGAAGTTTGAGTTTTGTTATTATTCATTTGTATTTTTTTTCTTTGCGGTTTAGTTTTCCTACTTTATGCCCACGGCCATCAATTGTTATTATGCCTTCCATGCATGGCATTTTGCGAACCTTGAGTATTTTCTTTTCTTTTCATATGGCTTGCGATGACTTTCGAAGAGCGTGGATTGGCGTTATACCTGCTATGTCTGTTGATTATCTATAATCTGGTAGTAGTTCCTTTTTCATGGATTTTTCAGTATTCAGCCAACGACAAAATCAGAACAAGCTACGCGAGACATTTTTGGACCATCTGGATGATGCTGGAACCAAACTTATTTGATGTATGCTATCATTGCGATGCGAGATCAGTTTTAGCCCATGCTGGCTCCCCCGCCTTAGTATTGAGTAACCATGTATCAGTATGGGATTATTTCATATTGGCATCTTTTGGAGAAAAGCTAAGTATCTCCTGTAAGTTCGTGTCTCCTAGAATGATATTTAGATTGCCTGGACCCCATGAATATTATATATGGTTTATTCATAGATATTCTTGGTTGAAGCAAGCGTGTGGAATATCTGCGAATAACGAATTGTCTGATGAAAAGCAGGTCCACACTAATAGGCGGACGTGTAAGTAGAAAAGCCAAGAAGGGGAGAACCATAAAAGCGAAGCGTAACAAGTTCATGACTAACTAGGGACGGTAGTGTTTCCTGAAGTTGACAAGGCTACTCATGCAAAAATTAAGCTAGACGCGGACTTGTGCAGGCAAGAGTTTGCGAAACCGCTGAGTTATTTGTTGTATCCCCGATTTGCCATTGTCAAACAAACTGTCAACATCCTAAAACAGGAAAATGTAGATGCCGTTTATGACGTGACGTTGAAATACCATGACCCTAATATCGATGGAGAAAACTCATCCTCCACTCTGTACATGCCAGGATTTAGCGATGCATTGCGCGTTTTATTGCTTGGAATAAGGCCCATTCAGGTACATCTGTCTGTTAAACGTATAAATATGTCGGCAATTCCAGACAAACCGAAAGCTATTGAGAAATGGGTCGAGCAGTTATGGGTTAAAAAGGATCATTCGCTGCATAGCAAACGGTGGAAAGATTAATTTTATTTAAAAATTTCTATAGCTACTGATGGAATATTCAAATTTCGTCCAAAATAATTTAATCCACAAATCAATTGAATACCCCAAGTCCGTATACGGCATTTGAAGATAACTTCACTTCTTTTCACTTTAATGTTGGAACGTACGTATGACGGATCTTACGTCAGAGTTACCCGGCCCGATTTCTGGTTCTAGCAATTTCTTGACCGAATATATAAGTTGGGAACTACTGACACTAATGGTTAAGTTGACTTGATTGTTAAAATTTGGAAAAATGAATGAGGATTGGGATAATGTTACCGTCGTCGGTTCTAAGGCTCGTATAGGAGGCGGTGGCCCTCGGGAACGAATAGCCAGAACAAATGCAGAAATCAATGCAGCAAGAAGATCTGGAGCATTAGTTGGAGTTGAAAAGAAATATGGTGCAGGTGGAAATAAGGGTGCATCTTCCGAAGGCCAGAGATTAACCAAGATTGACCGAGAGAATGAGGTGGCACCCCCGGCTAAAGTGGATGTTAGTGTCGGAAAAGCCATGCAAAAGGCCAGACAAGAAAAGAATTTGACTCAGAAGGATTTGGCCACCAAAGTCAATGAGAAGCCTCAAGTGATTAATGATTACGAGGCGGGTCGTGCAGTTCCTAATCAGCAGTTATTAGGCAAGATGGAACGAGTTTTGGGAGTTAAATTGCGAGGCAAGGATATTGGGTCTCCATTAGGTGGACCAAAAAAGAAGTAAGATGACGATGTATCAAAAGGGAGAAAAAAGCAAGAGCGCTACTGTATATGCGGAAGATCAAAAGGAGGAAAAGATTAAATAATATTTATTCAATATATTATGCAAACCAATTATTTTAATCGATACCGCTACGTGGGACAAAACCATCCCTGAGTCCCGGCGCCACCAGTTTCAACATTGAGGGCAGAGGGCTCACTTGGCTTGAGGACTGGTTCTCGTATGTCTTCTTCCCTCAGATTGAAGTCTTTTGCTATCCCGGCATAGATTGTGGCTCTTTTGAAAAGTTCTTTCAACTCACTTTCCAATTCTAATGCCTTTTGTTGAAGTTCACGCGTCACAGTAGTTTCTTCTCGGGTGCCAAATTCTTGAGCAACTTGTCTCAGTACTACCAACTGGGCATCTCGCTCTTGCCGGAGCTGGCACAGAAACTGTCGCTTATTCATCTCGTCATTAAAGGGCGGTGTAACAGAAAGTGGATAAGATACCGGTACAAAACGCGGGGGAGATGGCTTACATGTATCCGAAATTGGACTTCTTTCATCTACCGTCCTCGTCTTACTTTCCATGGTACTGCTTTGCGCGGAAACATTACCATGTATTGGATTGCGCGAAATTCCCGCGGCTAAATCGCCTAGGCGCATCAGAGAATCTTGAATCACTTGATGTATCTCTGAAACAGAAAGTGTGCTTTGGGCGCGATTAGGTTGTTCAGGAGGCGAGGGCGCAACTGTATGAGAAGATGGAGGCGTCGGCGATTTTAAAGCTGATGACGGCAATAATCCCGGTCTGGCAAGAACTTTGGAAACAGTGTCAATGCCTTGTTTGATCCTATCCAAGGCTATGAGTAAATCTGCCGCTGCTGTGTCCGTGTCCGCGCCTGCATTGGCAATTGTATCTATGGCCTCATTTTCGCCCTCAGCCTCCTTTTCATTCCCAGTCTGTTTCGTATTTTCGTTAATATCCGCGAATGTTACTTTTTTTGGTTTTTTGCCGCCTTCTTTTGAAGAGTTCAGTTCATTTTTCACTAGCTCTATAATCTGTTCGGGCAAATCGTTCATAGAGTCTACAAAAGCTTGTGGAGACTTTGGCTCCTCTCTTATCGCTGTTCTACGAACTTCTTTCAATTCAGCTTTCAGTCTATCAATCTCATTTTCAAGGCGATTAATCTTCGACGTTTCACTCAATTTGACATCTTTCCCATCCAGATTTTCGGGTTTATTTTCCTTGTTGTCCTTCTGATCATGTTCAATAATAAGGCTGCCTATTGGTTCATCTCCTTTCTCTTTTGGTGGTCGCTGCATCGCATTAACGGCATCTCGCAATTTCGTAATTTCGTCCTTTAATTTATGAACTTCCCCTTTCAACTTATGGTTCTGAACACTAGCGAGTTGCTTAAAATTATTATACTCCGTATTAAGTACGGTCACTTGATTAATCTTTGAATCCAATTGTGCCATTAATTCTGCTTCTCGTCTGTCCCGCTCTTTCATATTCTCTTCGTATGATTCAAAAGCAGAAAATAGCATCTTGGAGGATTCATCGGTTGGGATACTAGTAACTCTCCGTGCACTGACTTTTTCAGAGCTAGAAATATTGCGACGAGCCTCGGGCCCCCTTTCAATATCGCTAACTGACAAGATATCCGTCAGCCCACTAACGTCGGACAAGGTCCCGTCCAATAGATGACTCGCGTCTCGCCTCCTGTTTTGCGCTCGTCTCTTATTGCTGCTGCTATTGGTATTAGTCTTAATATTGCTGGTAGGCTTGTTCATATTATCTCTGTACTTTCCATCCCTTCCTGTCTCTCTCAATAACTGAGCGTGGCTCCTGAATTCCTTAGGAATTTTAAAATCCTTAACAGTCTGGCCCGATAGCTTATTATTCAAACGGTTGTCCCTTAGCTTAGACTCTGTCACTTTAGCGCGAGGGCTCGGTTGACCAAGTTGAATGTTTCGGTTGACTGGTGCTTGTTGTCCCCTAAGCTGTTCCGTAGATCGGTCTACAGACACGGAAAGATCTCCTAAAGATCCGACTGAGGAAAAATTATCAAATAATCCATCAATGTCGTTTTGATTTATCCGTGAGAAGCTGTCAGCGTCGACGGACGAAAAATCTCCACTGTAATCCATGACAGGGACGGCAGTACGCGTTTGCCGGATAAAGTTGAGGACATAGAACAATATTGGCGTTTTTTGTTTGCTGACATAATCATGGGGTAAACAATGTACCAATTTGGAAGCATCGACAGACGTAGGTGGACAAAAATGACAAGAAGGCCCAATTGGACTTGAGAATCTGCTCGGCGGCTATGAAGTTTCTTTTTCCATTCAGTCTCGGACATTCCAGATAGCCCAGTTATTTTCTTTCGATTGGAAGTAATTCTTAAGCTTTTAATGCGAGTTAACTCGGCAACTATGAGCGAAGAAGAAAAAATTGATCTTTATTAAATGCAATCAACAATATTATTCGTTAGACTAATGACAAGACGACCTGTGCTTCGACTTGACAAAGACATGCAATTGGTTAGTTAATTTACAGCGTATCGTTCGTTGGATAATTGACTCTCAGGCCGTTCTCTCGTATCTCCTGTTATTTCCTCCAGTTCTGCAATCTCCTTATTGACTAAGTCCAATGTTGCCATGTGTTGTTGTCTTGCATATCCTGTTGGTTAGCAGAGAGCCCTTTATCTAAGAGATATGTACAATGTTTTTACGCCAGCCCATGTAGGAATGTGAGAAACAGGTTGAAATGACATTTCAAATAAACCTATTTTCTCAACCCATATTACCTGAGCTAACCGGACAATTTCAATATCCGCAGAATTCCGACTACCGCAAAAGAAAAAGAAAAGGAGGACTTACCATGCCTATTCACATTGGGGTCAGCCATCAGCTGTTCAAACCGACTTTTCTCTTCGTAAAGTCGCGTCAGCTGTACCTGATATGCATCCATTACTATCTAGTTTTCAATGACCGGGAAATTTTGATATTTAAATAAAAAAGAGGAAGAAGGAAAGAAAGAAAGAAGATGAAGACAATAAATATGCAGTCCGTGTATTGGTCTAGAGTTCGTTAAAGCGGGGGAACTAACCCTTGACGTCATTATGCTTCCAAAGCACGTGGAACCCTGATCCATTAACAGTAAAATCTAAAATAGTTTCATACCTAATTAGTATTACACTTTAGAATAAGCTATATTGGCATAATAATAGTGCCGAATTGAGTTTATCGTAAAACGTTGTAATTCGACGTTTGGTCTTTTTTTTCTTGGATCCTCGTTTTTCCAATTTCTTTTTCTTTTTTCCTTTACTCTCTTTTTTTTCTTTGTTGTCCTTGATAGCCATTTCCGTCCTGCCTTTTTGTATGTCATTGAGGCTATGCATTTACGTAGGGTCTCTAGGTATTAAACTTGTTCAACTATACGCATATTCTGCGGGACCTTCCTCACGCCTGATATTTTTTTTTTTTTTTTTTTGCTTACATAGCCTCCGGGAAGGTCAATTTCCAAAGACGGAAGGAACTGGAAAGGTCGACAAAATAATAAAACCTCAGAAAGGAAAATAAGAAGAAAGAAGGAAAAAAGACAAAAGAACACTGATGACAAATCTCAGAAGAGCCCGACGTCTACTTGTAACGTTTGATTGCAGAGGTCAATGAATTGAATTTCAATCAACCCCAATGCGGCTAATTAACTTACGCTTCCACTTTTCAGCCTTACCCGTTTGATAAGCGACAGTTGCCAAAGCTTAGCTGTTTTAACGGCGGTATGCAGCCACACGTTCGCCCTAACCACCAAAGGAGGCCGGGGTGTTAACAGCTAAAAATGGATTTCTACATTTTTAGTAGTTTTTCATTTCGATTGATTGCTCAGCACTGACAGATAAAAGTCTGCACATTCGTTTTCTGTTATTTATTGCGTCCAAAATTTCTTGATTAATTTGCAATTGATCCGTGCTTGAATTTATTGTTGAGAATTTATTTACTGTGTGCTGTTTTTAGAACACGTTAGCTTGGTGAACCAAGCTTCTTCTTCAGCGTACAACGATAATCAATTGATCAATACCGGCAGTAATAGCAGTCCAAAATAAACAAGGATGCGGTTATTGACCACAACGCTATCATCATGGTTGATGATATTTACTTTTATTTTTAGCAGCAACAGCAACAATGCAGTGTCAGCAGTAAACTTGGATGTTAACAGTGACAAAAGTATCTTTGCCGCGCAGGCGCTCCTGGCCCAAGGTCTTATGGACTACTACACAGGCAATCAAACGGGTCAAGCTCCCGGAATGTTTTCCGCCCCTTACTACTGGTGGGAGGCCGGTGTGGCTTGGGGGACTATGTTGGACTACAGTTTCTATACAAACAATAATACCTATGTGGAGCTGATTAAGACCAGCTTATTGTACCAAATTGGAAAGAACTGGGATTACATGCCATCCAATCAAACCACCACTGAGGGCAATGACGATCAGGCGTTCTGGGGGATTGCAGTCATGGCTGCAGCTGAAAAGAACTTTTCGAATCCTGATGGTGGCTACCCTGGTTGGCTTTATCTGGCACAGGCTGTTTTTAATACTATGGCCTGGAGATGGGACACCCAGAATTGTAACGGTGGACTGCGCTGGCAGATCTTCCCTTGGAATCATGGGTATGATTACAAAAATAGCATTTCTAATGCATGTCTCTTCCACATCGGCGCCAGATTAGCACGATACACGGGTAACCAAACATATATAGACTGGTGCGAGCGAGTATGGGACTGGTTGTACGGGACAGAGTTCGTCAATTTCTCCACGCCTAATGCGTTGTATGTCTATGATGGTGCTAACATTGAGGTCAATTGCACTAATATTAAGCAACTTGAATGGACTTACAATTATGGCCTATTGATGTCAGGGAATGCCTTTTTATACAATATTACAAACAACACTACCTACAGAGACAGAATCCAACTGTTATGGAACCGGGCAGGTTCCATTTATTTCAGTGATAACATCATGTTCGAGGCAGCATGCCAACCCAGTAATGGTTGTAATACTGACGAAAGATCCTTTAAAGGAATTTTTTCTCGATTATTGGGCCTGACGATGCTGATGGCACCTGAATTTTATGACGACATTTGGCCGAAGATAGTAGCTTCAGCAGAGGCCGCGGCCCTCAGTTGCTCTGGGGGAACTGACGGCCATACCTGCGGTCTCAATTGGCTCGTAGGCAAATGGGATGGCGTATATGGACTGGGTGAACAGATCTGCGCGCTAGATACTTTAAACACGTTGCTGATCAATACAAAGGGTCCACCCTTGACTAATGTAACGGGAGGAACTTCTAAAGGATCCCCTGATGCTGGCGGCAACTCTACTACTACTACCCAGACAGTTGACCAGAAATTGACAATCACAACAAAGGATAAGGCAGGGGCTGGCGTCATTACTGCAGTGGTAATCCTCTGTATGCTGGCCACCACCTTTTGGATGCTTATCTAACAAACAAAGCTAATAATGTTATTGACTTATTTTGTCTTATAAATACACGCTTGTGCTGAAACTGTTGTGTGCATTTGTTGTTCGAATACAATTTAAGAATATCTTGGATTTTGTAGCTAAATGTTCATTTTTAAGAAAAACCATATGGAATCTTAGTTGCCTGCCGGTGCTCACGCTCTTTTGGTAGCATGATCCACCGCTCCTTTTAAATTTCGAGAACTTTTCCGGTCTATTTTGTAGCTTCCGTTAAGCCTCGCTTCTGCTAACTCGATTTATCTAGAGAGGTATAGGCGAATGGCTATCCCTAAATGAAAGAACACGGTGGAATGAATTTTTCTTAATATCGTCAGGGAAAGTCCATATGAAAACTAGATCTACAGTGTGTTTAACAGTCCAAGTTAATTAAATTAGCGAGGGATCCAACTGAGGCAACGTGTAGCAAAACATATAAAAATCAATCTATTCACAGTCTAGCGTACAATTTTTACAATATCATTGATGGCCTGTTCGCTCTCTGGCTCTCTCTTTCTATCCTGTCCCCTATTCGTCGATGAATAATCATATAAATATCTGTATAAGTCTATCGATAGCAGTATGTCTATTGTTCATTTAAGCATCCAGAAAGCCGTAGCCAACATTGCTATAATTACTACAGCAGTAATCACACCCGCGCCAGCCTTATCCTTGGTAGTGATAGTAAGGTTATCTGTGGTAAGAGTAGTTGACACGCTACTTGACCCGGCGTTGGAGGATCCTTTAGATGTTCCACCTGTACGGTTGGTTAGCGGCAGGGGCTTCTCCAGGGCCATGGTGTTTTGAATAACTGACAACGCACTCAGTTGCTCCCCAAGTCCCCAGACATCGTCCCAGCCGTTTACAAACCAGTTAAGCCCACATGTGTGGCCATCTGTTCCTCCCGAACAGCTGAGAATCGCCGCCTGAGCCGATGATTGCATTTTATCCATAATATCATTAGCCAATGAAGGAAGAAGTCGAGCAGTAAGACCCATAAATTCGGCAAATATAGCCTTGAAACATCGCTGATCATTGTTGCAGCGTCCTGACGGCTGACAGGCGGCCTCATACATAATGCCGTTTTGGAAAAAAACCGATGCGCCTTGCCAGATGTTCTCTGCACGAGTCAGCCATTTCGTATCATTGGTGTAATCATATAGATATGCCGATCCAGCCAGCAGCAGTCCATAGTTGTACGTCCACTGCAACATTGTGTGATTCAAGCAATTTCCCTTAATGCTGCCGCCGTCAAAAATCTGCAAATATCCGCTAGAATTGGTGATAAACTGGACGTTCTCCAGCCAATCGTATATTCGTTCGCACCATTCCACATACGTGTTGTTTCCAGTATATCGGGCTAGCCTGGCGCCAATATGAAACATGCATCCGTTGGAAACAGTATTTTTATAGTCGTAACCGGAATTGAACGTGAAGATCTGCCACCTCAAACCTCCACCACAGTTTTGGCTATCCCATCTCCAGGCCATAGTATTAAATACGGCTTGCGCTAGATAAAGCCAACCAGGATCATTCTTGTCTGGCGGATTCGTGAAGTTCTTCTCCGCAGCATTAATTGCGGCTACACCCCAGAAGCCTTGATCGTCATTTCCCTCCGTAGTGGTCTGATTGGCAGGCATGTAATCGTTGTTTTTGCCCACTTGATATTGCATGGCCTCGACAACCATGCTATTTAGCGTATCGTTTCCTGTGTAATACCACCAGTCTATCAGCTGACCCCAGGCCACCCCAGCTTCCCACCAATAGTATGGTGGAACAAACATGCCTACCGTTCCGCCGTACGTATTACCTTCATAATAATCCAGGGTTCCCTTGACTACCAGGTTAAGTCCGCTTATCACTGATGCTTTGTCATCGAGCTGCATGTTAAGTCCGTTGGCAGTCACTGTCGCGACATACGAACAAAATATGCCTGCTATGCTTACAAACGAGCCCAGCTTCATGTTGTCACTAAATAGATATCGCAAACTTGCTGTTTTTCTAAAAAATGTTTTCCTTCTGCTCCTCTCGCTATCTCTATAGTTTGAGTTCCTGTCTTCCTTTCTTCGCGGGCGTAGCTACAGACACCAACTTGCAAGAGGCTCTTTCCTCGATACCTTCTCCCGGATTAAATGTTTGTTGACCTGCTTCTCTGCGCTGTATGTCACCTTTGTGTATAATTGTTTATGAGGGTGGTTAAACAATGGCCCCTTGATTTGAAATGGGGGCAGTGACCACCAGGTTACGGGCTAGATAAAACCAAGTCTTGGCCGCCAAGACGCGAATATTTTATTTATATAATTCGACAACCAAGTCCAGTTTGGCTGCCAAAATATTTCCAGTTTTTTTGTGCTTTGATATGCAGTTGGCAGTTAGCTAGGTCTTAAGGTTTTATCGTGGTGGGTGGTTAATAATAATGCGCGACGCAGCTGCTGCTATAATTAACGAGATTGGGTAGATCTGACAGGAGAAGTGGGCAAGGGAATGAAAAGAAAAAAAAAAAAAACTCAAAAAAGTTAATGTGACGTAACGCCGCAGATGATCTATAATTGGATAATTTTTAGAAACAAAAAACTGGAAAATAAAAAAGGTAAAAATGGTGTGAAAAAGTCTTTAAAGTTTATTTTGTTTTATCGTATTAGATCAATAGCTAAATACACTAACCAGATGGGATAATATTAGCCAGATAGTCTTCATCTTTGTTCGGTTTTGCCTCGCTTAAGGTATTCCCCGCAATTAATAAATCCTGCAGGCACTCACATGTGACTGGCGTGTTAGGGTTGGAAGTTCCCCCCGCGAGCCTATACTTAATCGGACTGACAATTACTACTACAAAACGGCCCCCCATATTGGGTGTCGAGCTAGTGCAATTAATTTAGGCGTCTTCGAACAGTTCAGCTATTCTTGTCATGTCCGTCACATGAACCTGAACTTGCCCGTTTTCGCTCATTGCTACTGTCATAGTTGAATCGCTGAATATACTTAATTTTTCAAGACGCTCTTTTTCATCGTAGTTTTCTCCTGTACGATCCACAAGAATAGAATTCCACCCTGCGTCGGTAGCTGCTTGATAGTCCTTTTCCAAATCGTCTCCCGCGTGCCAAAGAGAGACACGCGGCGGAGCGTAATAGCGTGCAACAGAGGAAACAGGCGAGCGAGTGCCAGTGGCACTTTTGGGGCGTTCAGGAGAACTATTCGAAGAAGAATCCTCTTGATGAGGCGAAGATGAGAAGGATAATGACGAGAGGGGTGACAACGACTCCGAAAAAGAGGATTTTATGGATGGCGATGTCGGCGACAATTCTGAGTTCCTTTTAGTTTTCTCTAGATATTTCTCGACGCATCTAAATGCCTGTAGGTTAGGCTTCTCAAATCCTGTCTCATACGATAAAAAATAGGGGATCCGCTTATCTTCCAAGCTCATCAACGAATTGACGATTTTACGCATTCGAGGATCAGAATTGGATAGAATTCCAAATGCAATGTCGCGATCACTCAATTGCCGCAGTAGCCCCAATGCGTCGGGGAATACATGATATGGAGCCCCTGACGAAAAGTGTTCATATAATGCCAATACCGCATGTGACGGGACATTGAATCCATCAAAAACACTCGTCAAAATCTCGGTCCACCAATGTTGCACATTCAGCTGTGACTGTCGGCCATAGTTTGGATGCTGCTTGGTCATCTCTACAAACGCTCGAGCGAAGCGGTAATGAATTTCATGTACGGGCACTTTGATTCCGCAAACATTGTGCACAAACTCGCTATACTGGTGCGCTACTGATGTGTGCGCTGCCAACAGTGTGTCAAATGCATCAAGCGTAATCAGAATCGGCCGTGTAAATCGTTTCATATGTGGGGCAAGAGCTTGCAACTGTGTGATCGTGGAGTCATTGCGGGCTTCCCTTGTCTGAGTTCTTAAACCTATGAATTAACGTTAACGTGCACATGTGGCCTTGTCCGGCCGGCGGCAACCGATGGCACTAGCAGGAGTCCGTTAAAGCCAACTATCCCATGTTCGTTGTTAGTAAATATTATTATTTGGCGCTACAAAAAAAAAACAAAAAACAAACAAAAACAGAAAAACGTTGAGATGACATGCGGCATCATTACTCATTATCCGGTTGAAAATTCTTCAACTAAAAAGGAATAACCAAAGCCTAATTTTCGAGTTATATTAAGAATTAATGAGTTTATTATCATGAATACTCCTCCTTTGCGACAAACTAAAATATAAGAGGTCCCTGGTTCATTTTGGTCCTGCGACCGCGAACCCAATTGCTCGCATGCCATGTAGATAGCATCATACCACCAGGGTCATCTATTCAGGGCAGCCAGTAAATTTCATTTGTTACGTTCGCGGTCGGCTTTTCTCACGACAGATCTTCTTATTCTCTTACTATTCCAGCGGCAAATCCTACGCCTGGGCAATTAAAATAATACAGCCTCGAGGCTGGTTTCTTACATTCATGATTAATTATCTATAAAATTGGGCATTGCTCGTTGTTAGCTGTCAGTAAAAATAAAACATTCGTCCGTCTGATTACTCCTCATAGTTATTCTCCAACCGAGCTATAAGAGAGCACTGTTCTCCGGTAAATACGGCATCTGCCCGTGCTAGCACACGGGTCATTCTTGTCTGCGTCTTTTGAATAAAGAGTGCTTTAAATACCCTGTTAAGATGCTTCTCCAAGATATCTACAGGCCATGATTCTGGCGCATGCAGCAGCACAAACTCTACATCAACGTTCGGACTCCATGCATCTAGCAATTCTAGAGCAGAAGCCAATCTGTCTGTCGCAGATTCTATGTCGAGTAATTTCGTGAATAATTTAGGAAAATAGTAACTGTGGTCTTGGCAAAATTCAATGGCTCCTCGATAATCTGTCAGCTGACAAAACATATCCAGGCATTTATCCGAATTTCCCAGCCTTCCAGCAAGCATACATTGCTCGCATAAAAAAACGTCTTTTGCGGCTGGTGATTGTAGTAGGTTTTCTACCCTTGTAAGGTCCTCTGCATTAATCGCTTCGAGAGAACCCTGGGAAACAATTTCTTGGATCTCCTCTCGACCCTTTGACACATGTTGCAATGATGGCAATTTATCATAATTTTCCTTCGTTATCCTATTGAAATAATCCATATATCGCATCTTGGGCGCTGCCAGGTTTGCATACGATTTATAACTTTTGAGTACGAAATCCCGCACTTCAGGATTACTGACATGGCCTATAAGATCATCTATGAGACAGACAGCCAAATGGCCAACATAGACCGTGTCATGCTTCTCGTATACCAAATGCTTCAAATATGCTCTCCACGGAGCGTCCGAGTCCAATTTTTGTAATGCCTCCAACACCTTGTCCGACTTGAACTTGTCATTATTGGTGAATAGCGACACGTATTCCGGATCCCGCGCTATCAGCCACAAGCTATAGACCCAAACCAAGTCCAAATTAGTGCTCGCCATAAGTCGCTCCTGCATTTTGTCAAGTAGTATCCGTCGCGTGGCTCCTGATTCAGTCTCGTCTATCATTTTTTCCCAACACTGCATCAGGGCTTCCTCCTTGTTTTGACGCTCTAGAACTACCGTCAGTGCCTCATAATTCTCGCTAGCTCGTAATTCGTGCTCGACATCATCCAAACTGATGTCAGTCACGAACTGCTCCACTGCTGTGCATAGTCGAGTGGTTGACAGCCCGAGGGC
The DNA here is from genome assembly GCA_030581755.1 of Crinitomyces ghanaensis. Taxonomy (NCBI): domain Eukaryota; kingdom Fungi; phylum Ascomycota; class Dipodascomycetes; order Dipodascales; family Trichomonascaceae; genus Crinitomyces; species Crinitomyces ghanaensis. Next base: position 107,368 of record JAKTVX010000011.1, read on the forward strand.
TATACATAGTCGAATATAAGCAGTCTCGAGTGACTTGATGAAGTCAGAGTCTAAGTTTTCATGTTCTCTCCTTTTTACGGCGTCACGTTCATCCCGCCGTTGCTGCAACGCTATCTGGAGGTATGAGGAGTAGAATTCTGTCAGCGGATCGCCCGACTGTTTAGGATTTGAGCTCACCTTCTGCCGAAGAGTCTCGATTCTATTTTTAAATGCTCCTGGAACCAGTAGAGGAGATGAAGAAGTTGAGAGTATGTATGCTTTGTCGAAAATATAGACAAGCAAGCGAGAATCTAATTGTGGCCGTAGCCACAACGACAAGGCTTCAACAAAGATATTGTTTTCTAACGGCACAAGCGCTGCATCTACACATACATACAATGCAATGGCAGCTTCTGCACTATGTGGGGATAATGTGGAGGCAAATTTCGGCGTTGAATCCAAATATTCTAAAGCAGCCTCTGTATCTCCCTTTTCCAGGAGGGAGAGTAAATGCGCAGTTTCTGGTTGAGGACAGATACACTCGATGCCACAGGACTCCGAATACGCCAATACTCGGGATCCAGTAAGGGAGGCAGCGATAGCACCTTGATCCGCAGCCTCATCATTCATTATTCCACTTGATCCTTGGCCGGCTATTTTTCCCTCAGCTAAATCCACTCGTCTCAGTTTCTCATATATTGTTTTATCTAAAACTCGTCTTTGATCTGTCACACATGCCAGCATTGGACGACTGTCAAACGGCAAAGTCTGAATCAAAGTTTGATCTTGTAGAGAATGAACATACACGTTATTGTCGATGGCCGCAAAAACATAATCATTGTCCACTACTAGAGATGAAGGATACTCCGACCATGCGATAGTACCCCGCGAGATCTCGCCGTCACTATTCACCACAAGGCCCATAGCTGTCGGACCCGATGGTGTGGCTACGAGGAACTCTTCGTCACCGACGGGGACTACAATAGGCGTAATTTTTCCTAATTTTTTTGTTGTGCTCGATTTATGCATGTCTGCAGGAATTTCAGTGGCTCCGCTACTATCATTTTTGTTAGTATTAATAGGTCCACTCTCCTCTCTGTCCTCTTTGAGTGATATGCTTTCTGCGTCTCTAATGCTTTCGTCGTCCTTCTGAGACGGGGTCTCAGAATCTTGCGTGTCTTGCTCGGTATCATTATCTGGGGATGGCATATCAAATCCAAACAATGGAATCTTCCGAGCATTGTCTAAATCCACCAGATCAAACGATCGATCGGTGGCTAAGAGTACATAATCCGATTGCCGAGCGCCAGTCACTGCGCCGATATACGGGATACTCTTTCCCGCTCTTAAATTTTGCTGGCTCACCTTAATAATGTATATGGCAGACTTGGTCAGGGCTGTGACGTCGACGGTGCCAGAAGAGGACGTTGACGACGGCGGTGACAACAAGTCCTTTGAATAAACCTTCTCGGTAAAGATGTCGCTTACATCGCGCATGGACGGAACATTATTGCATGGAGCGAATTCTGGAAGGGAGAATACTGAAGTCGTCCTTTGAGACAGCACTAGGGCGGTAGATATAGTTGGCAGCAACAAGATCCGAGAAACGGGCCTGACTTTTCTTGTCCGCTGTTTAGATGCAATAATGGGGCAGTCATTGGGAGTTGGCTGAAAGACATGTAGCACCTGCCCGCTAGATGTACCAACGTATATACTTGGACCTTGTTAGTAACAATGGTTGTCGCGCAATAGTGATAAGTGATGACAGTAATGAACTGTGAAAACAACAAAATGGCTTACCCCATGCGTCAATTGCAGTAACCTCTATTGAACGGTCATTGTCGTCACGTAATAAATCTGACCCAATTAATGGCACCTTATCATAAGCCATGGCATAGGCAAAATAGCCTGTAGTGTGTAGTGATCCAGTTCGTCAATATAAGGTTTGTGTGGGACGTATGTAAATACAAGATTGATGATGATTTAATCACGATTAACATTAGTGAAAAAAAAGAGACTTGGTTTCGCCAGACGACTAAACAGACGAACAATAACTGCGCGTTAATGTACAATTGAACGGTCGAATTAGTTTGACCTCTTCTCTTTCTTACTTCATCCTGGGCGCACGCTGTTTATTACTTTCTTTCTCATTCACTAATTGTTTTCTTTTACAGACCAGAAAATTGACTAATAATAGCATCAACTCCTCCGATCACAAGTTTCTCATTGATCCAATTCTTAGGCTAGATCTCTGAATTGCAAGTTCCTCACTTACTTGGTCCTGTCCAGTTGTACAGCTGTATTACTTACAATGGTGTTTGGAATACCCCTATCGGTGCCTACCACGAGACCTGTCTCACTAAGCAATTGCCTGTCTAGCTCCACGGCATCGGATATTATAACTAATGCTGACACCAGTAGAGCCCTGGTCCGCGATTGTCTGCATGCCGCTAAGCATTCCGACAATCCTGACTATTTTGCTGTAGTTAAGTCAGTTCAGGAATACTTGCCTTATTTGTACGGCATCCTAAACGGTCTAAGGAACACTAAGACCATTGAAATTAAATCAGCTAAGGCAATGGAATTCTTCTGGGGATCTGTCTTTAAAACATCATCTCATGGGTCCGGATCGTCTAAGAGCATGTATTCCAGTCTGGATTTTGAACGCATAATGGTTTTAGTGGCCTATGGGGTAGCACTGATAAAGCTGGGGGAAGAAGTGGCTACTTCCAGCGCCGGTGGTGGTTCTTCCACTAATTTGGATTATCTCGCGGGTTACTCGTCCAATGCAGCAACTCCAGCTCATAAATGGAAGTTGGCATCCTCACATTTCGCGACAGCACAGAGCGTATTCAAGTATTTACTCTCTCATCCATTTGACGAAACGCCAAATGAGACTGCAAACTCGAGCAGGAATTCTAGCAGTAATAATAACAGTACGGAACCGGCACTTGGAAATGGTCCCCTGGATGTTCAGCCGTCGGGTATTGGGAGTCTACATAGCGTCGCATCTGGTTGTGCACATATGCTTATTCTTGTACGTCAACGGTCCGATGATATGGCTGACCGCGTGCAAGGCACCAGCTCCAGTCTTCTCAGCCGGGTGGCCGTATATGCGGCCGATAGGTTTGCGTCAGCGGGTCAGCAGTTGAAGACAGCTATGAACATGTCTGGTAGCAATAGCGGCAGCAGCAACAAGTTTACGGCCATGTTTCAGTCCATGCCGCCTCTTGGAGATTGGGTCATTGAGGCTCGAAGCTACTGCGTTTCGTCCTGCCAAATGTATCTCGGATTGGAGCAGGCTGAACGCAATAAAATCGGCGTGGCCATCGCGTATTTGTCGTGCGCGTTAGACCATTTACCCAGTGCGTCGGGCCGAAAATTCAGCCGTAAGGACAACAAAACCTTGGACACTAGTAGTACACCAACATCTACTAACACCAAAATGAAAGAAGCTTTGCTCATTCTCAGTCGGCAGATCTCTAGTGACATGTTGAAGCTCAAGCGAGAAAATGATACCTACGTGTACCAGGCGATTCCAAGCAAGCAGGAAGTTGAAAAGAACTGGCCCTCAGGACGAGAAGTAATAACTACAGCATTAGAATGGAAGCCGCCGCTTGATTACGGGTCTATGAGCAGCACGACCAGTAGCGATACTAATCGCAGTGAGCGTCAGTATTTCTGACGGTTTCGCCAATCTAGTTAACCTCATGCATATTTATTTCTGCTGCAAGAAACGTTTTAGGTACGTGTATCTTTAATACAGGGTTACCTTTCCGGTCAAGTTCGAGAATATAAATTATTATATATTAAAAAAAAACTCAACTGCCAACTATTTCCATCATACTACTACAACTAGCTCACCAACCGCCTTCTACCAGCCATCGTGTAACGCATTTAGAGTTAAGCAGACAGCTAAGGTCAGCGATGATGTAATGGGAACTTAGCCGAATGAGGTGACACATAGGGTGATATGATTGGAAGTCGATAGAAGGTTAGACAAAAACAAAGCAAAAAGAAATGCGTGAAAAATACTCCAGGAAGTAGAAAACCGAAAATTCAGCAACCTAAAAAAAATTAGAAAAAAGAAAAAAAATGCAAAGAAAAAGATAACCATACTCAAAACTATACAATTACCAAGTAGATGGAAGATTGAGTTTTCGGTAAGGTCAAATTGGAAACTTCTATGACCAACTGGAAAAGTATAGATGCGGCCAGAATTGACTAGAATGTGCTTTTAGTTAGGGTTGGCATGGCAACCGACATAATGCGGCGAGTTCTATCAACTTCTACAAAGTTCTTTGCGCAGCGAGCAATTGATATAAAAGTGGGTCAATTGTGCTCTGCTGCAGATTTTTTTTCTTCTTGCATATCACACAAAAACTAAAAACATACAACAAAAAAATGAGTAAAGCAGTCGGAATTGATTTGGGTACTACATACTCATGTGTAGCCCACTTTTCTAATGACCGAGTTGAAATCATTGCAAATGATCAAGGTAACAGAACCACACCATCATTTGTTGCATTCACTGATACTGAACGTTTAATTGGAGATGCTGCTAAGAACCAAGCTGCTATGAACCCCGCCAACACAGTTTTCGATGCCAAGAGATTGATTGGCCGAAAATTCTCTGACCCTGAGGTTCAAACTGATCTTAAACATTTCCCATTCACTGTTATTGACAGCGCCGGTAAGCCTAAGATTCAAGTCGAATTCAAGGGCGAAACCAAAGTATTTACTCCTGAAGAAATCTCCTCTATGGTTCTTACCAAGATGAAGGAAACTGCAGAGGGATTCCTTGGTGGCACTGTTAGCAATGCTGTTATCACTGTTCCTGCATATTTCAACGACTCTCAAAGACAAGCTACCAAGGATGCTGGTCTTATTGCTGGACTTAACGTTCTCAGAATTATTAACGAGCCCACTGCTGCTGCCATTGCTTATGGTCTCGACAAGAAGAGCACCAAGGAGCACAATGTGCTGATTTTCGATTTGGGTGGTGGTACTTTCGATGTTTCCTTGTTGACCATTGAAGAGGGTATCTTTGAGGTCAAGGCCACTGCCGGAGACACCCACTTGGGAGGTGAAGATTTCGATAACAGATTGGTCAACCACTTCGTCGCTGAATTCAAGAGAAAGCACAAGAAGGATCTTTCTACCAACCAAAGAGCCTTGAGAAGATTGAGAACTGCTTGTGAACGTGCTAAGAGAACACTCTCTTCTTCTGCTCAAACATCTATTGAGATTGATTCCTTATACGAGGGTATCGACTTTTACACTTCTATTACCCGTGCTAGATTCGAGGAATTGTGTCAAGATTTGTTCAGATCTACTCTTGAGCCTGTCGAGAAGGTCTTGAGAGATGCCAAGCTCGACAAGTCATCTGTTGATGAGATTGTCTTGGTTGGTGGTTCTACTCGTATTCCCAAGATCCAAAAACTCGTTTCTGATTTCTTCAATGGAAAGGAGCCTAACAGATCTATTAACCCTGATGAGGCTGTTGCCTACGGTGCTGCTGTGCAAGCCGCCATTTTGTCTGGTGACACTTCTTCCAAGACTCAAGACTTATTGCTTCTTGATGTTGCTCCATTGTCTTTGGGTATTGAGACCGCTGGTGGAGTTATGACCAAGCTCATTCCTAGAAACTCCACTATTCCTACCAAGAAATCTGAAGTTTTCTCTACTTATGCCGATAACCAACCTGGTGTACTTATTCAAGTCTTCGAAGGTGAGCGTGCAAGAACCAAGGACAACAACTTGCTTGGTAAGTTCGAGTTGACTGGCATTCCACCTGCCCCTCGTGGAGTTCCTCAAATTGAGGTTACCTTCGATATTGATGCCAATGGTATCCTTAATGTCTCTGCTGTTGAGAAGGGTACTGGTAAATCTCAGAAGATTACTATTACCAACGACAAGGGCCGTCTTTCTAAGGAGGAAATCGAGAGAATGGTTTCCGATGCTGAGAAATACAAGGATGAAGATGAAAAGGAAGCTGCTAGAATTGCTGCCAAGAACGGACTTGAGTCTTACGCTTACTCTTTGAAGAACACCTTGTCCGAGGAGAAGTTCAAGGAGAAGGTCAGTGAGGATGAGCGTGCCACTTTGGAGAAGTCTATCAATGAGACCATTGAATGGCTTGATTCTAACCAATCTGGTGCTACTGATGAGTACTCTGACAAGCAAAAGGAGCTTGAGGGAGTTGCCAATCCTATCCTCATGAAGTTCTACGGAGCCGGTGAAGGTGGTGCTGCTGGTGGAATGCCCGGTGGAATGCCCGGTGGAATGCCTGGCGGAGCTCCTGGTGGAGGAGACGGTCCTACCGTTGAAGAAGTCGACTAAAGTGTTGGCTTTGCTTTAAGAAAATGGATGAGTAAATAATAATGTATTTATTGGGAATTGAAGTTCTGTTTTTTATTTTAGGTAAATTTTCTATATGACTCCGCAGTTATCCTCGCTCTTTAGGAGCTAGGTGCTTCTTGAATTTAATTAGCATATTTTTTAATAGCATAATAATACAAAAATCGAGCGGAGAAAAGCAATAAATAGTATTCACAAAAAAAGCTAAATGATGGGCGGAAGAATAATAATAGACAATTAAAAATATAATATAATAATGAGATAAACGACTTGTGGTCGTCTGTCGACAACAGTGACTCTGTCTATATACCAGAGGAGTGTAATTATGTCGCGGCAAGATTTGGAGAATCAAACATTGATAAGTGACGGAACCCGAAGATCGGTCAGCCATCGGCGTCGCCGAGTGCTTGAAATGCTAAAAGCCACATTAGTGTGCATAATCGTTGCCGGCTTTTATTCTTGGATTATATTACGATTAATTGGTATGGATGATGATTACAGCCATGGCACCAACCAGATGCCATTGATCAATGGGGATGAAACCTGGTATTCACTAATATGGATGAAGGTTTAGGGCCAGTTGGTTGTCTACATTTTTTTTAAAAAAAGAGGAAGCAAAAAGAAAAATTCCCCAAGAGGAAAACCCAAAAGCAGGACAACGCAAAGCTATTGGAGGAAAGGGGAGCAAAAAAAAATTCAAAAACAAGATTTTAAAAATTTGACAAAAATTTAAAAAACCACGAACCGAAAAAAAAAAAAAAAACTATTTTAAAAAAACTCGTGAAAAAAAAGAAACGAAGGAAGAAAGTGAAAAGTAGGAAAAACTTGGAATTGACTACTTGAAAGGGACCTAGAGAAGAGTATAAATGACATCGAACCAGATAGATAGCCAGATAGCCTCGTACGATAAGGATGCCAAGCAGAAGACACTAGATAGCCTTCGGAGCATGATTGGAGCTATAGAAGAGTTGAGTTATAACTCGACGTTAGGATGGGATCCCACAGACAGTGTTGAAAAAGCCTGGGAAGCGTTAGATGGAACAGGACGACTAATTGAATTTGACCCGGAAGATCGCGAAAAATTGGGAGATCAGGTAGTTAAATTTCTAAAGCTCCATGCCAATACTAGATATCAGTATTGTCGGCAAATGTTAGAATATTTGTCGTGGAGTAGTAAGAAAGTTGACGGCCGGTATGCCACGTTCATGACGCCAATTCGAGTGGCCCGGTATATCGATCAATTCGGCAAGCGTCAACAAGGACAGCAGGCAGAAGGCGACGAACAGGAAGAGCTGGAAGAAGAGAGTGGACATAACGAAGAGGTGGAAGAAGAAGAAGAAGAAGAAGTAGACCAAGAAGGGAATGAGGACGAGGAAGACGAGGAGGACCAACGACTTGGCGGTGATGTTGACGTAGATGTGGATGCAAGCGTCCGCGGGATAATTGATGAGAGCGTGATCGGCAATCGACGACAAGATTTAGTACAGCAAGATCTAGATCAGGATATAGCGGTAGAACCACAACTCAAAGCTAACCAAATGGCTGAGGGTTCAGGGTCCAAACTACAAATGCATGATATGCCGACAGGAGATCCTTCGGTCAAGCTTGAAAATGCAAATATCGGACAAAGTCAAAGGCAAGACGACGCTTATTTGCAAAGTCAAGGATTCAGTGGCGATCACCAAAACCAGGAAAGTAATGAGTCGAATAATTTACAACCCTTGAAGAAAAAGAGGGGCCGACCACGTAAGGATTACTCAGCGAATAGTCAAGCTGCAGCTATGGCACCCAGTCGGCGGACCAAGCGGAGCAAGCTAACGGAATCAGGAGATAAGGGGGCATCTATTAACAGCGGATTACGCGGAAGAATCAACTTTGTTGTGAGCTCGCTAAATCGGTACTGGTCATTCCAAATGACGCTGTTTAACGGAATTATACCAGATCTGGAAGATTCTCTAGAGATTCAGACATACAACGGTGCCAATAGTCCCCAATTCGAAATCTTTGGTAACTTGAGTTTATACCCAATCATTGCGGCGAAGAAAAAACAGCATTCGCGGGCCAAAGAACACGTACAGCAGACGGAGAAACCAATTTTGCAACAGGTCTTGGAGAATCAAATGCGAATTATCGAGCTAAGTCAACAGCTGCAACAGCTACATAGGGAGACTATGAATCTTATGAAACAGATCTGACGATATCTGTGCAGGAGGGCTGCCGAGTGTCCTATTTTATTATTGCAGTTGCTTTGTATTAATCAATGTCAATTAACCGGATTGTAAATGAGATGCTTGCTATACTCCTTCTATGCTTTCTTGATTCTCACTTTTTTCTTCAAAACTATAAATGCGACGTCAAATTAAGTTCAAGTTACCTACTTGAATACAAGGCGTATGCGATTTCTAAACAGGAGTGAATGCATTCATTGGATATAGGCGTAGACAAGCATTCATTGCTTTATATTTTATACACTTGTTTAGTCCCCTGTTAATATCATAGGAGATATAGCTTGTACAGTTTTTGACTCGTTATTGGCTTGGTGCCTTCAAAGTATATGTCCTTACGGCTGTATTTAAAACCCTCAATGCCCGGGCCTTATTTCTGTTCTAGTAGGGCTCTATTTTGTTTTTTCTTCCTTTTTTTTTCTTGCTGCTGGAGACAAAGACATTTTGTTTACTGAATACCTAAACCGGAGCAGCCCGCCGGCATATGCAGAAATAGAATAAAGTGAAGTTAACATTCAGGGTGAAGAAGCGCAGCCCTTAAGTTTCTCCTTTTTCTTCAGATGAGTTTTGTTGTCGGGGCAACCTAAAACCCAGTGTGACCTAGCCTTGTTGCGAGTTAGCAGCCGTCATTAACAACGTTGTGTTTAGGTGGTTGAATATTCATATATATACATACGTGATCAGCGAGAACGCACGGGAACTATAAAAATGAACGCGGAGTAGTAAGTAAACGATTATAGATGATCGAAAGAAGGGCAACGCACAGAGCTAACTAGAGTATAATTGAAATTGTGTTTCAAGTTTTCGTCACAGAATCTGTGGCGGTTGAGGATTGTTTGGAAAGAGGGATGAGGATATGGGATCAACATCTTACAGCTAGTCGACATTGAACCAGAGAGGGGAATCAGTTAAATGAAAAAACCCAGGAAGGCAGGACTACGAGAAGTCAGGGCTTTATCAGGGTTTCAGGATTGATGGAATAGAGGACTTTGTGACGGCAGCGACGTAAAGCTGTGTTGTTGCATAGTTGACTGCAAGGCACAAGGTGGTAGAAAGAGCTCACATAGGTGGAAATGTCTTTGGCGCCCGAAAAATTGCCAGACGTAGATATCGAGCCAGGTTACTGCTGCGTGAAGAACTGTCAATGTTATTTTCGTCAGCGTTCTTGTTTTTTGTTTGTTTTACTGATAACATGTTATACTAGACGGCTATTGTGTTGATAAATGTGTACTAACCAGATACGACTATTTGTTCAAATTGCTGCTGATTGGAGATTCAGGTGTAGGAAAGTCCTGCTTGCTTCTCCGATTTGCCGATAACTCATACACTGAATCTTACATTTCCACTATTGGAGTGGATTTTAAGATCCGAACCATCGAACTGGAAGGAAAGACTGTTAAGCTACAAATTTGGGATACAGCTGGACAAGAGAGATTCCGGACTATTACTTCATCTTATTATCGTGGAGCTCATGGAATTATTGTAGTTTATGATGTGACGGATCAAGACAGTTTCAATAATGTTAAGCAATGGTTTCAAGAAATTGACCGATACGCAACGGAGGGAGTTAATAAGTTACTTGTCGGTAACAAGAGCGATATGGCTGATAAGAAAGTTGTTGAATATTCGGTTGCCAAAGAATTCGCAGATTCAATGGGAATCCCATTCCTTGAAACGTCTGCAAAGAACTCTACTAATGTTGAACAAGCGTTCTTGACTATGGCTCGTCAAATTAAAGAACGAATGGGCGGAGCTGGAGAAGCTGGCGGTAATGACAAGGCCAATGTTAATTTGAGGGGTCATAATGTATCTCAGTCAGGTAGCTCCTCATGCTGTTAATCGTATTATGTGATTTTGGAGGCATGCGCGACGATATTTTTTCTCTTCTAGAGTGCGAACTACGTATTAATGGGATTATTTTTATTGTTTTATATTATTTTTTTCTTCTTTTTTTGTCATACTAGGTAGATATTGGTTCGGCTATACACGTACTATGGAAATCCAAAGGACGAATTTAATGCATTAAAAAAAAAAGCGCGATGCTCATTAACTTGGTATTCCGACGACCCTGAATGATATCATATGAATGTTCCGTGATGGTCGTGACAATCGCTCAAACAGACATACTACTTTGAAGTCCACAGGCATAAGATGCTCACGGTACGATACGTAACATTAAAAAAAGCAAACTATTTTATGAGCTTTCATTTGTTTATCGTGTTTAGAAAGCCGGCTATAATTGGCTTACGCCGTACATCACATTTGTCCGGAACCGAAGATCTATCACTATTGATTCAAAGGAATACCGCGATGGGGAAACATTTTGAGTTTTCTTTTTTTTGTTCGTTTGTTTTTCTTCTTCTTTCACTTTGTTTTTGTAATTCTTTTCTCCATTTTGTGCCTCTGACGTTTTTTGATTTCATCTTGGAACTATCTAACAACAACATTTATTTCTCTCTTTCGAGCCCTTTTCTCCTTTGCTTATCAGAATCCCTTAGGAGAGAAACCCATGAAAAAAAAAAAAAAAAAAAAAAAAAAAAATATGCTATAAAGCGATTTTTCAAAACGCATTCCTTTGTCAGTCGCTGTACCAGACTGGTCATTAAATGCAGCAATTAATTTGTTGATTGAAATTAAATAAGACGCGTACCGTGGCTTGCAATATAATAAGAAGGTACGTAAATTGCGAGCTAAATAGTCAAAGTTAATTCCTGGTTAAATTTTGAACAAAGGGATAATAAAAAGATAGCCTATTTTTTTAAAAAAACAGAATATGAGAACAAATAAACGATTCAGAAAGAAAGAAAAAATTGTCAACATGTGTCAGATGTTGTTTTGGCTTGTTTGCTTTACTCCGAAAAGATGAGTATGATTGTTTTGCTGTGAAACATGACCCGCATAGTTCATGTTCGCGCGCGAGACTGATATTTGTCCGTTCCACCCGCCCCCCGCTATTGTCAACGTCATAGATCGGAGATAAGGTTTGCCGAGATAGATTAAACTTTAAAAAAAAAAAAAAAGAAAGTTAATAGTTAAATGTTTTTCTCTATTGGAACTTGGCCAATCAAAGATAAATTGACGACTGACGGTCAACCGTAGGAAGAAGAAAAACATGTCAAAATATATAATAATCAATCAGCTCATTAATAGTCGTGCACTCCCCAATGGTTTTGTTTTAACCATGCAGATGTAACAAAGTAGATACTGCATTCAGAAAACCCCATTGCAGATGCCCCTTTTAAGATGCATGCAAGATGCATTCTTTGAGCCAATCCCGGAAAAGTCCCACATTAACGATTTTTGAAAGGGGGAGGGCTGAAGACTATTTAATTGGGATTAGTTTTATATATTTTGGGCGATCAACGTCGTTGAATTCGGACTGGGTTTTATTGACATATACCAGACGAGGAAAGTCAGTAACTGGATTGCTGATTGATATATTACTTTTTGTTCATTCGTTACTTTCATTTATCTACTTTCTGTTTTATTTCTCATTTTTATTCTTTGACGACACTCATTATTTTTCTGATTCATATTCACTGATTATTCACCTCTCATCTCTCGACGAAAAAAAAGAAAAAGAAAAAATGATTTTTGGTTTCTATCTTATTGCTGGCGCCTTAGCTTCACCGCTCATTTTATATCATACCCATGTCGAATACAGAACCATCACTGTCGATCCCAATGGTAGCATCATCGGGGGTAGCACTCCTACGGCAGTTGGCGAGAGCGCAGATGTGCAGACCTTAGTTCAAACAGTCACTGTGGGCGGGCCCGCACCGACTGCTGCTGCTGAAGCCTCCACCATCTCCGAACCTGCCGATATAGTCAATGCCGTCGCCAAGACACCTTCGCTCAGTAGTTTTGCTGAAACGATATTGAACGTGCATAATGAAGACCGGGCTAAACATGGCGCGTCCCCATTGAGCTGGGACAACACTTTAGCTAGCTTTGCTCAAAATTATCTTAACAACCAAAACTGTGTATTTGCCCACAGTGGAGGTCCTTACGGTGAGAACATTGCAATGGGCTATAACAACCCAGTTGATGCCGTCAATGCCTGGTACAATGAAAATTCTAAATACAATTATGCATTGGGAACATTCAGCGAATCTACTGGACACTTCACTCAAATGGTCTGGAAGACGACTACCAAATTGGGCTGTGCCCAAGTTAGCTGTCCGAACGGACCCTTTTTGGTATGCGAGTATTCTCCTCGTGGAAACGTAATTGGACAATTTGTACAAAATGTTTCTCCTTAGAATAGAAGATACTGATGACGACAACTAGAAGAGATGGCACAGCGATTTGGAGCATTATGTATTGTATTGATTGCATGTAGCGTTCAGATTTTGTATGGGAATGCCGTGTTGTTCATTCCCTTTGTAAATGATTTTTATACATTATGAATTTTTCTTAAAATCCTTGTTAGGATCACTACTGTTGATTAAATTCTGCTAATAATAATAATAATATTTTAATGCTTCTTACAACTTGCGACAATTAGTTCATTACATTTCTTTTTAAAAGCGTCCTATCGAAGCAGAAGATCCACCGCCCAATCTACCGACAAGGCACGAAGGTCAGTATAATTTTGCCCCACTCCGACAAATAATACAGGTACACCTGTAGAATATGTCATATTTACCAGAGTACCCACCATATCGCCAACGGTGTCACATTTGGAAACCAGGAAAAAATCTAACCCGCGATCTGGACCAAACGATTGGTTAAAATGACGAGCTTGTTGAACTGAATCTGTCCCCACGAGCGCTTCGCCAACCATAATGATTTTGTCAGGGTTAGCCAGTTTGCCGAATTTTTCCAAGGAAGACATGAGTCTTTCGTCGTTGTGACGACGCCCTGCAGTATCAATTAACACGACGTCAAATCCGTTCCGTTGACCGAATTCTACAGCTTTTTGAGCAATAACTGCGGCATCTTTTCCATATCCTTGATCAAAAAGTTCAACTTCTGATCCTGTCCCTCCTAATCGCTGACTTAGATTTTTGAGCCTGGTCACGTGAACTCTCAATTGTTCAACAGCTCCTGAGCGGAATGTGTCACAAGCTGCAATGAGCACTCGATGTTTGTTTTGAAGCAGCCAAAAGCCCATCTTAGCTAAATTAGTCGATTTACCTACTCCATTGACTCCGACAACACTAATAACATAGGGTCGCGACGAACTTTGTCTCTTTTTAATTTCCCGAAGTAGATCTACCGAAGTGCTAGGAGTCAAAATACGACGAAGTGCTTCTCGCATAGCATCACGGACTTTTGACTCGACGGAGGAATTCCAGAAGAATCCTGCACCGCCTCGGCCACTGGTGCCTACTAAGTTATTTTCTACCACGGACCAAAGATGTTCAGCTGCCTCGCGCGCAACATTCTTCTTCATCAAATGTGTGACCATTCGCTCATGAGCCTTAGCAAGATCCGCCGAGGTCAATTTCGCTGAGCTATCTTTACCACCAAACAGGGAAAAAATGCCCGTACCTTTTCCTGAAGATGACGAAGAGTCTGAAGATTTGTTGGAATCCAGAATATCGTGAAGTTCACTTTCCAAATAACTAGGGATCACATCTCCGCCCTTAGTGTGGCCCCATTTTTGTGCATTGTCAGCTTGTTGCGCTAAATCTTCCTCATTGGTGTTGATTGCCGTGTTAGCGCTCGTTGCTGTTCCTGCCGAACCGCTAAAATCGAGTTCGTCCGATTCATAAGATCCGTCGTCATCATTCCAAGTACGCAGCTTCTTTTTTGACTTCGATTTGTTTAAATCTGAGGATTTATCGATAGGTCCTTTCTTGTTTTTCCGCCTTCGAGATTTCCTCGCGTCCTGAGAGACTTGCTGTTGTTGATCTGGGACTATACTGCTGTGTTCTTGATCTAATAATTCGTTTTCCTCGTCTTTCTTGTCGCCTTCTTCTGTTTTCGCATCTTGCAAGCTTATCTTCCTTTTCGCGTTATCAGACTCCTCCAATTCTTTCAACCTAGCATTGACTAACTGGCCAAATCTATTGAAGTCAATTTGTGAAACATCGTTGCTACCGCCGGCCAACGAGATGAGAATCTTCTTACAATCCGATAAAAATGTCTCCGCGTAGTCTGTGTGCACAATAGACGGGTGAACAACTACAAGTCGTAGTTTCTCAACTTCACTGATACTAGTATATCTCAAAGTGTAACCTTTACTTCTGTAGGGGTAATTTCCTCGAGTATCTTGAATGTAAACGTCCGTTACAAACTCGTTTAATACATGCTGAGGAACTTGGTCAACATCTTTGCCCCATATCACCACTCCTCCAGATGTGAAGACTAAGAGTTGCATGGTTGTTAGAGTGGCATCCATTCCGGAAATGGAAAGTAGGGGACGGTAGGAACTTTAAGTTTACGGAACTTTCGATCAGGTTTGGAAGCTACTGAAATCAAAAATTGCAGCAAAAGATGCGGAGAAATTTCTTAAGAATGTGAGAGCAACCAAGCCATTAAGCTATACGGGATTTCCTTTTCATGGCTCATTTGGTTTTTCTTAAAAAAAAAAAAAAAAAAAAAAAGAAAAAGGGAGAAAATTGTTTTACCAATAACATAAGTGCATGTTGGTCCAAATTATACGCCTGCATGGAAGCGGGATTCAGGGCGAAAATTATCAAGGTTTAAAAAAAACAGTTGAGGCCTCATTCGCAATTTGGGTTCTTCTTAGCGTCATTTTTGGTTTATTCCACAACTCATATCATCCCCGCGGCTACCCTTCCCCTCCACAATTCATGGAACGGCTCCGGCCGCAACCTTATCATATCGTACTAAAAGGCGATTTATCCAACTTAGTCACTAACTATTAATAATTCAGTCATGTCAACGGGTGCCCACGCAATTGCGGAAAGTCTGGTCAG
Source organism: Crinitomyces ghanaensis (assembly GCA_030581755.1). Lineage (NCBI taxonomy): Eukaryota > Fungi > Ascomycota > Dipodascomycetes > Dipodascales > Trichomonascaceae > Crinitomyces > Crinitomyces ghanaensis. The sequence goes on from JAKTVX010000011.1 coordinate 122,822, forward strand.
GCTAGGCGTCACCCATGTGTTTGGAATTGTGGGGATCCCTGTAATTGAAGTAGCTGATGCATGCATTGCTAAAGGTATTAAATTCATTTCGTTTCGAAATGAACAGGCTGCGACCTATGCAGCGTCGGCATTTGGATATCTTACAGGACTTCCTGGAGTTGCGCTTGTCGTAGGAGGGCCCGGAGTTATCCATGCTTTAGCAGGAATCGACAATGCCAAAGCCAATTGTTTTCCTATGCTTCTCTTGGCTGGATCTTCAGAATCTCATCAACGGGGCATGGGTGCATTCCAAGAACTGAATCAAGTGTCTGCAGTCTCGCCCTATACCAAATTTGCTGGTCAGCCAGCTGGTTTAGAGTCTCTACCATTTATGCTGGAAAAGGCCTATCGAACCGCATACTTTGGTCGGCCTGGGGCTACATATGTTGATCTTCCAGCAGACATCATTCAAACGAAAACTAATGTTTCTCCACTGCCCTCGTGGTCTTACTCTGCATCATCAGCTTTGCCGTGTCCGCGTGCCATGGGTGATCCGGATCGGGTCCGCGCGGTTGCTGAGGTTCTTCGCAGAGCAAAGCATCCTCTGCTGATTGTTGGCAAAGGTGCAGCATACGCGCGAGCCGAGAAAGCTGTGCGTCAATTCCAGAACCAGACGAATATACCATTTTTGCCTTCTCCTATGGGCAAAGGAGTTATTCCCGACTCACATCCTCTTAATGTCTCCTCTGCGCGATCTGCCGCGCTCAAATCAGCCGACGTGATTTTAATGGCTGGCGCGAGGCTCAATTGGATTTTCCACTACGGTCAACCGCCGAAGTTTCGACCAGATGTCAAGATCATTCAAATTGACATCGCAGCCGAGGAAATCGGTTCTAATGGGGCAGATGCATCACTAGGAATAGTGGGTGACGTTGGTCTTGTTCTGACTCAGTTGGCCCAGGAATTGGACAGATCATCGACCTATCCTTGGAAGAGTCATCATTTGTCTCCGGAAATACTTAAGTCCAAAGAGGCCAATGAGAAGAAAGCTGTAGCCAAGGAGTCGTTGACTTCATCAACATCTGCGCCGTTGAAATACGAAGCAGTATATGCCGTGATTCGCATGGTGCTTAACGACCAAAAGCGAAAAGTTATTTATGTTTCCGAAGGCGCAAACACTATGGATATTTCCAGATCTTCATTTGGGCTAGAACACCCTAGAACCCGGTTAGATGCAGGGACAAATGCGACTATGGGTGTTGGGTTGGGCTATGCAATCGCAGCGAAGGCCGCTGAGCCTGCGAGTCTGGTGGTGGCCATTGAGGGAGATTCGGCTTTTGGATTTTCTGGAATGGAAGTCGAGACGGCTGTTCGAAGCAATTTGCCTATGATTATATATGTGATGAATAACGGCGGTGTATATCATGGGGTGGATGAAGAAGAATATAAAGATGGTAACAAACCATTGCCGTCCACTGCTCTCAGTCAAAGTACCCGATATGATTTAATGGCAGAAAGCTTGGGTGCAAAAGGCTACAATGTTCAAACAGCGCGTGAAATCCGAGATGCTACTGTGGATGCCATAAGATCGAATAAAGTGTGCGTTATCAATGTTATTATTGATACCGGCAAGGATAAGAAGCTTGAGTTTGGATGGATGGCGTCCACCAAGAAAGCGGCAAAGTTGTGATGTAACTATGTAAAGCATTGATTTGAGTTAATTGTTTACTCATTAGTTCTTATTCTTTAGTTCTTATTCTTGTTTATCACTTATTAGATAGATCGAATTAATGAATGCTCAGTTTATGTTAGTTTTCTTCTTGTAAAAATATTACAGACAATTTTTTGGCTTCATCTTCTATTTATTTAATGTTGCCCTGGCTTGGGGTTTGCCTGCGAAGCAAGGACACATAGAATTATTCTGACGTCTGCAGCATTTATTTGACGAGCTTTCTAATGTATAGGTTTTGATTGCAAATCACAGACAAGTGATTTGAATATCCTATATTAGTTCCAATGTGTGATGTTTGATGTGGTCCATCGCGCATGAAACATTGGGGATGTCTCTGAGACAGTAAGGCGCATATTGCCGCTATTGTTCATGCCATTTGTTGGTGACATATCCATTTTGTATCAGTCATGTGTAAAGAAAATAATGGCTTGGCGTAAATCATTCCTGCCAGAAAGTAAGCACCCTCCTTATGAAGGAGGCTGCATGCGTTCCGCCGTCTACCTCCAAAGAAGCAGGTGCCATATTTGCGGTTGTTGAGGCTTCTCTACCTATACTTCTCAAGAGCTCAAACTGGCTACTGATACAGGCAAATATGGTTTGAAGAATAAAAGTTAAATCACAGCTTCACTGGCTGACTTGACCAGGATGGATGGACAGCATCCACTCCTACCGGTAGAGCAGCTTTTGTCGCCCGTGCTGTGAACTCCGCCTTTGGAAGCTTCCTATTCTTGACTTAATATCTCAAGCGTAAAATGCGACAGCTTGATGGCACGGACTGTATTTTATTGCTAAGACAATTTGGATTGCATAGGTCCTGAGGCACAATTCTTTTACATTCAGTCTGGGTCACGTCCCCGTTAAAGATCATAAGTGGGGGGAACCAGATGTTGCATAAAATACAACAGGCCTTATTTATTGTTATTGTGGCTTTTTTTCTATTTTTGTTTTTTATTTATTGCTTTTTGTCAGTTTACTACGGATCTGGCCGATGATTTTTTTTATATGTTCATTTTTTTTTAAAAAAAAAAAAAAATACATTTATGATGACCATCGCCGCACGATCTATTAGCGAGACTAACTAATCTTGTTCTGAAGTAAACATAACAATATTCGTGAGGACGGCCTAAACTGTTGGTTCATTTAACCATTTTTTTTTCTTGCGCGCGTTCTAGTTCGGTGATTTAATAATTTCGGAAAAAAGACTCTAATGAATTCTGAAATACGCGAATCATTGGAACATTGTGATACGAGCCCGCAATTAGAGGCAGCTCGCCTGCCCAAACACGATGAAAATAATCATAGCGGTAATAGTAATCGTAATTCGCATCACGATGATGTAGCGCACGATGGCGCTTTTGATGGTCGTGAGCATGATAACGATGGAATGTTGCAGTTAGACGGAATTCAACTATCCAAGCATGACGAAAATAATGGCAGTAATGACAATGATGATTTTCCGCATGAAGAAATAATATACGATACTTCCCCTGAAACTGCTGATAGCAATAGTGATCGACATTCAACTCTGTCACTAGAATCATTAAAGAATAGCTTGCCAAATATAGATCACTATTATTCTTCACTGGACGAACGCGGATCTCCTGGTAAAGAGAATATATCTCCGATACAGGAGTACAAGAATAAAAAAGCAGTGCATGTCACTTCGACTGCTACCGAGGTCATGGCTATTGAAGGATCAGATAGCAATAACAGTTACAAAGGATGGCAGAATTACGACTGGGCTAAATTTAACAAAGAAGATGAAAGAGTATTGTCAAGTCGGGATACAACTAACGTGTCGGAAAGCGAAATAGACGATCTAGATGATGGGCAACGCGAAAGTCGTAGTATAGAGGGAAACATTGAGATGGAAGAGAGTCTGCATGAAAATGAGAGCGAGTGCGAAAACGGCCAAGAATACCAAACTGAGCATCTAGCCATAAATGGAATAACTTCAGATACCAGATCAGATGTCATTCAAGATACTAACGAGGGTGGCTTCCCCAGAGACATAGCTGAGGCTCCTTCACAAGTGGAAAGAAGTCCTGGCATGTCACCAACAAATGGGCAAATTTCTCCTAACTTCCTCGATCTGAAAAAAGGTTTTAGATTTTCCACGCAAACTCACAGTAAGCGAGATTTCACAGATACATTCGACGAATTTGAAATAGGTAGCGTTAGAAAAGTAGACGGATTGTTGAATTATGGCTTACATCCAAAAGAATCAGTTGAGGCAATCGGGGCCCGAAAAGAGACTGAGACGATTCAGGAGCTACAATCAGAGGTTTTTAGCCTAAAGATTAAGATTAATGTCATGGAAGAACACTGGTCGCAAAATAGTGAGGCGGGAGTTACCGAATTGCGCAAACAGCTAATTGAAAGCCAATCTGCTCAGAGAGAACTGATCAGTGAAAACAATAATTTGCGTGAAAAGCTTACTTCTCTATCCCAACGGGCGATCGACTCAAGCATTGCTGCAGATATGACAATTGATCATGATGGAGTCGTCGAAAAGGGACTGTACGACGAGATCTTAGATCAAAATCAACAATTTGAAAATGATAACATTTTGCTTGGAAAGGAAAATCGACAGCTTGAGCAAGAAAATCAGCACATCTTGGAGGAATACGGACGATTAAAACGGCATTTAGTAGAGATCGAGCAAGAACTGGGGCGATATGATGACATTAGAGTAAGTTACATGGACTTGGAAAACCAATACGCGGATTTGGAACAGCAATTTAAAGAGCTTGAGTCATGTCTAAAAGGTCAAACGATCGACCAGTTTATTAAAAGGCTAAAAGACGAGAATACGAGTATCCGCGAGGCGTTTAATAGTAACCGCCAAGTTCATTTACAGAATACGAATTCTAATATTAATAATGAGTATCCGACAGATGAAGCAGCTACTGCGATCGAAGAAGCGGAGGAGGCTGCATCAGTAGCTGGGGCTTTACTAAATTACACATTTAGGGAGTTAATGGGTCTGGTCAGCTTGCTAGACGAGAGGAACGCAGACTACTTGCCACCAGAAGATGGATACGCTGCCATCAACGATTTGCTAGGGATGATTGAAGAATTCATTGATAAACTGTTGGACGAGTCTCGACATTTCAAGAACTCATACGAAGACTCAGATATCCAGTTAAGCAGCACTCAGCGGGAGCTGGTAGATGTGCGTCGCGAAGCGGAAAGCCTGTTGTCATCAAATAAGCAGCTTAGAGAAAAGCAAAAAAGATATGAGCAATCGCAAGACCATATGATCCGAGAGACACGGGATTTGCAGAATAAGCTAGATTCTGTGATCAGGATCGTCAAGACTCAATATAATCCTGATGCCACCGCCGATAATGTGGTACGATATATGCAAAATGCATTTGATGTAGTTTCTGAGATTCAGATTATGTCAGACCAGGTCAACGAGCTATCGGATAATCTGACAACCCGCGATGAACAAGTAGATGAATCCAAAAAGCAGATTGCCATTCTTGAAACAGATTTAAACTCGGCAAAGAAACAGATTGCGAAATTGGAAATGGAAGCTACGCAACGCATGACAGAAATCACCAAATTTGAAAGCGATAGGAACGTGTTAGAACGCCAGCTCAAAGCGCTTACTCATGAAAGGGACATCCTGGAAACAAGACTCGATAACCAGGATGATTCGGTATCAAGCGCTCAGGAGCTTGCGGTTACCCGATCCAATTTGACCCAGACACAGGCAGAACTCAACAATTTGCGCAAACAGCTCAATGCTACCAAAATTCAACTGGTTGAAGTTGAGCAAAAAGTGACTGAATTAACAGCTGAACATGATGAGGATCAAAGTCAGCTGACGCAGCTTACGGCTGAAAATGTCCGGCTGAGTGTGGAAAATCAAGATGCCAAAGCTAAAATTGAAAGGGCGCATTTGCAGATCGAACAGTGGAAAAAAGACGCTGCAGAATACAAACGACAAGTCGCCGTGCATGCCAGTAAATGTCAACTCATAGAGGCAAAGCTGGCTGATCTTAGCGAGAAAAAGAATAGCAACATGAATGACGTGATTGTACTCGAGCGAGAACTTAACAAATATATTAAAGAACGGAAACGTGCAGCAGAAGAATTGACAATGCTAGGGAACCAATTGGATCAAACCGAGCAAGCAATTAAGAGGGTAATCAGCGTAATTGCAAGAAAGATAGAGCCATTTATTGGACCTGATAGAGCGGACATGTTGGGACGACAAATATTTGCGGCCGCAGGATCAAACAGTAATGCGTTACGATTGGAACGATTAGTTTCTCAGATGATGGACACAGTAGCTAGTAGTCTGAGTAAAAGTTTATCTAGACTCGATGCGGCCAATGGCGCAATTGCAGAGGTTGGACTTAAAGGCCATGAATCAGAAGTCTGGCATGCTCGATACGTCGAAATGGAACGTAGATTTTTCACAGAGCGCGAGAAGCGAAAAATAGAGCGTGATTCTTATACCACTCGACTACAACAACTAGAAAGAGAATCATTGAATGGACAGGTCAGGACAGGTTAGATTAATTAATATTATTTATTATCAGTGTGATACATACATGTGTGTGGGTATGTATGAATATATTTTTCCTTACGGGACCTAGCTGAGATCTCCCACAGAATATACAGTATCTAAAAGGAAATCAACATACAAAGCCAATGTAGGATTCAATTCCATCGCTGCTACAAATTCTTGATCGCGTCCCTTTAGTAGTTGCCTTCCCTCTAAACTTCTCGCTACATTTTGCAAAACTAAAGCTGCGCTCACGTTGAGACCTGTTGGCGGATCTCTGATCACCTTTTGTTGTTCCTCCATTTGGCGTTTATGTTCCGAAGGAGCAAGAGCATGAAGCCGGGGACGAATGCCCTTAATGATGAATCTTTGTCTTCCATCTGGGAGGTTAACGACCATAGCTGCCGACCTGGGAAATGCTGATGTGACATTTTTGATAAAATCTACCGCTGGAAGCAGCTTTTTGCCTTGTTTAGCGAAAGCGAGAAACTGTGCCTCATACGCCTTCCACAATGAAACCTGAGTTACCTCTCCTTCAGGATAGTCCTCGTATGCTGCACGAATCCAGTATGTAGCGCGTTGTGGTTCGTTCAGTATTTTCAGCTCATCTAAAATCCAATCGGGGATGTAAGGCGGTTTTTCTGTATGACCGGCGCGAGGTAATCTCATATAATCTTTCTCTGGTCTGTGACATCCTAAGGACATTAATTTTATAAGTCTTGTGGTGCATATTTCCGCAACGAATTGACCACCAGATTCTAGGATCCGACTAACATTGGATATTCGGAACGAGAATTGGTACAAGAAATCTAAGGTTGCTGATATAAGTGCTTCATCATTAGTCAAGAGAAACGACAGCGTTCGGTGGACTAATTTATCTGGAACATTTCCGATAATATTATGTGGCTCATGAGCCGCCATGCGAGTTAGGATTTTAAGACCAGACATCACGGTTGCCCGATCGTTGGTAGAGATGATAAGGTGAATTATTTCTTGGAAAAGCCCATCGTTCGGACTTTCTGGTGCAAGATGCGGAGACAGCATTTCACACAATTCTAAAAGGTAAAGTCTTGCCTCATCTGATTTGCACCCATTAGAACTATCATGATGATCGACATGCACCTCGTCAGTCGTAGCTTCGCCATCATGCCCTCCTTTTTTAATTTTGTCAGTAACTGGTTCTTCACTAAACCTCCTGTTCTTCACTCCCAATCCACGTTCTATCAAGCTCACACAGTCGGGGGTATTCGCAAGGACATACGCATTTTCGGGTTCCTGCGCTATATTTCGCAACGCAAGCAGTAGTTCCAAAGATTTTTGCATAGCCATGCTGGAGTGCTTAACATCTAGTTCGACCCAAGAAGTAGTAAACAATACTTTCTGGTCAATCCGCTCTAGAATAAGTGGAACAAGGCTGGGAATTTGTTTAAATTGTAAAAACTCCGGAGACTGGTACGAGATCTGCAGCAACGCCGATACTGCCCATTCAATCTCGCTCGGAATTCCACATTCCAGGGCCATAATGATCCTGTGCATTGAATCTGCACCAACATTTCCGGCTCCAAGCGGCACAGCCTGCTGTTGGCCATTTGGCCGTCGGTAATATACACTTTGAAAATTCTGAGGAGCGGTGAACGGCGTGGAAAGCGGCACGCCCATCGGGCCAATACTGGGCATCTGGTGATGCGGAGGGCCCATTACGCCTGGTGCCGATGGCATCCCGGGCTGTGCATGAAGCTGATGTTGTTGAGGATGATAAGGGACCTGCGTGTATTGCTGGTGCTGTGGACCCATTGCGCCCGGGCTTTGCAAAGGTGAACTACCGTGACGGGGATACCTGGATCTCGCGTCACTTGCATTCATGGCGGACTGCGCGTATAAAACAATATTATATGTTCCGTCGGTACTGTTCCAATATGATGTCACCTGGTTTCGCGGTTCGTTCAAATAATTCACGAATACTAATGTTAATGCATAGTCCGATAAAGTTGGTCTAATCATTTAACGTTAACGTTAGATGTTCGAATACCGAATCGGTACCGTACCGTACGAAAAAAATGTAGAGCGAACAAGCTATTTCTAAACAATACACACTAATCAAAATTATATATTATTATTACTATTATTCTTATATAATATCATTACCTCATTATAACATTAGTTTGTTCCGTCGAAAGACGCTGTCAACAAGAATAGATTTTTGGGCTTGACTCCGGCCACTCGCGGCTGCCGCTCCCACTGACGATTCAGTTAGTATAGCCTCTACTTTATGCACCACGGCGTCAGGATATCTATTCATCTTCATTAATCCCACAACGTTACCTGCAGAGTCAACGTCTCCATGGTATATAAACGCACGAATAATTGCTTCATATGACGACGGCTCTGCCAATCCGCTGTTAAGCACGTAATCAAACAATCCGATTGATTTTTCAATACTGACCTGAGCCCATCCGCGGATCAACACGTTCGCCATGTGCGCATCCATATCAATGCCATATTTCACCATGTCCTGCAGTACCTTAGGAGTCTCCTTGACATATCCATTGACCACATATGTCTCCAATAATGCTTGGAAAATACTGGCATCTGGTCTCACTCGTCGGTTCTTGACAAGCGCCGTATAAAACTCGTCAGCCGCGGCAAAATCACCGAACACCACCCCACGCAAGTACAATAATGCGGCAAAATGCTCCGGCCCGGCGACGGCTCTATCCTTCTTAATCTGCAACAGAACGCGGTCCGCATTATCTAGATCTTCCTCTGTGCGTGGCTCCAATCCGTGAGCGTCAATGAGAAGTTTGTAGGTATGCGCCGTGGGCATCAGCCCACTCTCTCTAAGTCGGTCAAAAGTCAGGAGCGCCTTTCTTTTGTCTCCACAGCTCACATAACACTGCATTAACATGTTGTACAAGTTTGCCCGCGGCTCGAATTGCTTAATATCCTGTTCCATTTGACTGAAAATATTCTCTGCCGTCTGTGCATCTCCAGATCGACAATATGCTGAAATCATATGGCCAAATGTAGTGGTATTCTTGACCAGTCCCAGATGATCCATTTCGTCAAACAACCGTGAAATGTCTTTGAGCTTTCTAGCCCTCGCAAGCCGCCCAAGAACCGCATTGTAAAGATTCGTAGTCAGTTTCGTAAGATGCTGCTTGGCCTCAGAGAGCAACATCAGGATATCCTGAGCTTCATCATCCTGTCTCGCCCAATGAGTGGCAAGGCTGGTATACCCCTCTGCGTCCGGAAACCGTCCGTAACTACGTAACTGCATATAAACCTGGTGGGCTAAGGCAAAGTCAAACGGCGCCGTCACGCCGATAATTCCACAAAACGTTTTCGACAGCAATTCCTCAATGTCCACATGTCGAAGCGCCAAATCATAAGTTTCAACAGCCAACTCAGGAACATTCTCTCGGTAGCTGGCTTCCATCACATGAAGAAATGCATCTCCTGAGACTCGTTCCCCTCGAGCAAGGGCATCGTGAAGGCATTTGGCAGCTTCATCCAATCCATAAGGTGTTCGCGCATATGCAATGATATGCGACGATGCAGTATTAAAGGGATCGCCATACATATTATCAGAAAGACCTTGCGGTGCTGTTTTGTTTTCAGGTGATATTTCCAGTCCAATCCGCTTGCAACAATCGGCTAACCTCTGGTTAACATGCTCTACTCTATCCACCACTTCCTGCATTAGTTGCCGGACCTCATCCAGTTCACTAGCACTGACTGCAAGGCTATCCAACATCTCAGAATACGGCAAGGCCTCTATTCGACTACAAGCCAAGTTGACCACTAAAGGATCGCTTGCATAAGAGGACTGTGCTAATACCTCGAAGATCTGAACAGCACCTCCACAACCATCTAAAAATGCTTGTGGTGGAAGTTCCTCACCAAGCTGACGAAGCAGTCCGAACGCTGTGTCGGCTGTAAAATGGCCGTGTGACGATAGACTAGCTATTAATCCTGATAACAGGGCGTATTTGTGATGCTGTTGAGATGACTTTTCCCCACTGGTATCTATTCGAGCCATTTGCATGGAGACTACGTCGATGGCTAACGGTACTTTCGCTAATTCTACCAAAAACTCGGTCACCGCCACAACAGTCGTGGCGTCCCACTTACCACCTCGAAGCTGAGTCTCCTGAACCACTTTGTACAGATCGTCGAGAGAGTTGTTGCGAACACATGCCATAGCATAGTCAGCCCGCGATTCATCCAAAAGCTGAGAAGGAATGTCGGTCCGGCTAGCTATAAAATCAAAAAGCGCCCGCACAACTTTGACTTTACCATGCCTGGCAATCTGGCTCATTGTCTCCGCCAAAGTGGACGCAGATAGTGCATGTACCCGAGGGTCTGCATCCGCTTCCTGAATCCATCTCCATGCCCGTTTGCACTCTCCGATTCTAGCCAAGCCAATGATTAGTGGGCCTAAAACACTAGCTTCAAACTCCTTGCGGCCCAAAACTGAGTCTTGCTCGTTCTTATCTAGAACCTGCCGTACAAGCAAAATTGCAGAATCGACGTCCTTGTTATTAACGTATGCCTCTATCAGTGGACCGACACCGTATTTGTTTTTGTTATCCTCCTTCTGCAAGATGTCTATTACCTGCTCCACCTCGCCAGCCTTTGCGTAGGCCGCCAAAAGAGGACGCGTTGCCAGAGATGAGGACGACAAAGAAGATTCTGCCCTTGGTAGCTTTCTAGCCCGTCCACTCAGTTTCCGGAATCTGCCGCAAGTCTCAGCCAGGGCTTGGTACACCTTGTTGTCATATGACCGCTCCACCACACTAACGCTAGCTTCGTATACGTCTAAAGCCAACCCCGCGTAGCTCTCCGCCAGCTCTACTTGATCGATCAGATACATCTCGGGACCAGCCACCTGACTGCCATGTCTACGCTTAAGGTACGCCAAATGGCGGTCGATGGGGACCTGCGCCGCCTCCGCTAATGCCAGCAGAACTATGGTATACGTCTGCGTAGACGGTACCACCCGCTGCGCCAACATCTGGCTATATGTGTCTAGCACTCCGCTTACATCCTTAATCTTGCGCAATCCTTGCAATGTCTCGTTGAAAGCTGCCACAAGGGGGTCTATAGGTTGAGCGGATTCGATCGCGGACTCCTTAGGCTGCCCAACTTCCACAGAAGGCGTCTCTATCTGTGAATCGTGAAGCTCCTGTGGCTGTTGGTGGTTCTTTAACTGTGCTTCTTGTTGCATTTGCTCCTGTAGCCGTTGCTGATCTGCAGCGACCTGTTCACTAGACTCGGTCGACTCCATCTGTGCATCCCGATCGACTAATGCCACTTCCAGTTCCGCCTCCTCTTCAACCGCCATCTCGTCAACCGAGACACCACCTAAAATCACCTTTTTATTACTCTCACTGGCCCGACGCTCCATGACGTCTTCACGTCTAGAGCCGACATCCCTGGTACCGGTAGAATAATGTCGTCTAAACGATGGCCGAACTAACGACCGCTGCTGATTATAGATTACGTTATTGGTATTCGTGCTGTTGTTATTGTTATAGAGTGTTCCATTAGCTCCCCCGATAACCCCGGTACTACCAGCGGCACCGTTGCCAATAATTTCATTTTGACGATCATCATCTAACGTAGAAAACTGCGATACGCCCGGAAACGTGGTACTAACGGTATTTATCCCAGAATGATTATTATTATTTGTGGCCGAGTGTTCACTGGCCCGACGCGCCAATTGACTATTTTGATGTCGACCTAGTTGGTTAGTGCTGTAAAAAAATGCCCCAGCCGGCTGGGTGGTTGAAGTGTTTCCCTGTTGCCATAACTGCTTGGCTAAAGCTGCATGCCTTGAAATCGTGGAAAATGATTTAAAAATCATGCCAACATATCCTCATTTATTACCCACTCGTCTATTGGTTGGTTAATGGCACCTCGTACATATCTGGGGTCTGGGGAAACTATATATGTCGAGGCTTTATCCGATGATTCACACCGGTTCGGGTTTGGTCGGAGCTTAAAAAAAATTTAGCTTCGTTCGCGTCAAAAGTTAGCCGGTTATCCGTGTGAGATGGAAGAAATTGAAGAAATGGAGGAAAAAAAAAAAATGGAAACGTTTCCTTTATTCATTAATGTAGCTACTTTTTTTTCTCCATCTTTTTTTTTTCGTTACTTCCACGATTTCGTCCCTTTTAAAAAAAAAAAAAATCTTTTTTTTCATTTAACTGATTTATTGTTCTTTCTATGCATTTCTTATCGCAGAACACCTCAGGCCATATCGAAGCTACCATCGCATACATTTTGATACATGTTCATTCGGATGTACCCTGCCGAATCTAAATTAGATTAATATTATTATTAGCCACCACACGTCTCATTTAAAGTAGGCTGCGGCGGTGGCGTCTCATTTCCATTCAAAACAGCCTTGGAAATGGCAAGGGTTCGTATTTGTAAACTCCATCCGAAAACCCTATTTCGCCCATGATTTTTTGGTATTCTTGTTCGCCTCTATACAATGTGTATATTAAACTGGTTAGTCCTTTTGGTCTGCTCACCTCTTTTTTTTGTCTGTTCGTCTTTTTACTTACTATGCAAGCGAAATTATAATTACCCCTACAATTCCCAATATGTTCCATATATTGCTTGACACTTGTCTCTTTTTGGTCTGTTGTCTGATAACCTTAGGCGTATTATTATTACTGTTCCTTTGAACTTTACTAGTATTAGTGCCGGTGTTTGATCTGCCCACTTCGAGCTTTAACTCGGGTATACTTTGCTTTTTCTTTTCTGCCATAACAATGCCATTACTCAGCGGTCGCTTTTCTTGCAATCTTTCTTCTACCGTCACTTTCCCGTTTTCTGTCTTGGTTACATTCTTTTTCTCTTTAATTTTGTCCTCAATTACCCGGGATGCTGCCAACCTTGGGGTCTGAGATCGTGGTGATGGTGACGGTGAAGACGGCCGCGATGGAGATTGCGGCGACGATGACAATGTAGCTGCTGGAATCGATGTTCGCTTTGTAGTAGTTTTCGGCGCATTTGTTTCCCCAGTCTTTTGGGATCCTGTTTTCTCTTCAAGCTCCTCCACTAATTGTGGGATGCTCTTCATGTGCTCTTTCAGATCGTTTAGCGCTGGCTCGCTTAATTTAGAGTAGTACTCCTGATAAATTCCAATCCTGTCTTCTAGTGCCCTTAATGCTTCTTTGATCAATTGACAATCCAGGACTAATGTACTATACACTTGAGTGTTATCCGTTTTACCAATGCCGTCATTTGCATTACCACTAGCGTCGCCGCCGTTACGAGTGCCTTCTTTATTGTCTTTCGTAATGGCCTCAGCTAATCCACTTGAACTCGAGGCGACCGACAATCTACTCGGTCCTCTAGAACTTGAAGAAACTGACGACAACCCACTCGGTGCAGCTGCTAGTCCGTTGTTGTTACTACTACCACTAGTACTTCGCCAAAAGCGGCGGTCGAGTTCACTCAATGGCTGATTATTAATAATGCGATTGTATCTATTCCTTGTGGCGTTCAAATTAAATACCGGCTTATCGCTGATTTCGTAGATCCGGTCATTGGTGCCGAATTTATCATCATCATCATCATCATCATCGCCCCCATTGTCATCAAGTACGTTACTAAGTCTCCATTGAGTGCCATTATTGTTAGCGCTGTAAGTATTGATATCGTTACTAGTGTGCTTCCCACGTCCCAAATCCTCAAACTCTGTGCGGTCCTCTTTACCACGAAACCGATCCAGTGCTAGTCTCTTACGGGCCTGCACTTGCCCCACTACGCGACGCGTCTCTGGAGTCAACTGAATCGTTCGCATTGGCCGTCGAGATGGCCTGGGGTCTGTACCATCCATGTTAATATTGTGACTATCGTCTTTTTTATTATGGGTTTGATAGTCTTCTTTAAGACTAACACGTCCTGCCCCTGCGTCTCGTGTTTCGTCTAGGAAATTCTGTCGAGCTTCAAAGTTCGTCCGCAGCCTATTAATTCTCTCACTATCTTCCTGAAACACGCCTCGCCGAATTCCCTCCTCCTCCCTGTACAAGAATTGAGGCCTATACAATCGCGTTACCATGTACCAGGTACCAGCAAGGAAATTCAACTTTAAGTTGGCTGCGGTCAATATGAGCCCTCGACGGCCTCGTCAGACCCTGCGGATCCATCAAACGGACCATTCATGAATCGCGTCCTGCCTGTTTAAAAAAGAAAAGCAGATTTTCACTCCTCCAAATTAGGGTACCAATTAATTATCCTACTACAATATTTACTATTCGCGTCTTTGGGCACGTACTGCATGGTCCTTATATTATTAAAATGATCTATTTAACCTGGTACTTTCTCTGGAACTTATCGTTAACCTCGGTCAAATAATATGTTCCAGGAGTAAGAATATCCACAGATCCTTGTGGTTGGAAGTTCTTTTGTAAGTGGGCCTTTTCTCTCAATTCTAGTGCCTTCTCGTAGTCTTCAGGGCTAACAATAGTACGGCTCTCTAATTGGTGCTTGAAATCAAGCTTTTCTACAATAGCCGAAATATCACCTTTAACGACCAACGAGAAAAATGAAGATGCTAAACCTGATCCATATGAAAACATACTGATTCGTTTACCTTCAAGATCCTTCACAGGAACATATGTCAACAACGATGCAAGTGATGAGTAAACACTAGCAGTATACATGTTGCCTGTATTGGTTGGGCCAACAAGTCCAGGCGCAAGTCTGGTCTGGGAAGGTTCCTTAGCCACGGCCAAAAAGGTCTTCTCTACAGTCCTGTCCACCAAGGAAGCCTCGTAGTCCACAGACTTGACTTCCTCAGGAATGACGACGCCGTTGGTCTCAAACTTGTCCTCACCTTCAGTCAAGTAATCGTTATACATAAGTCTGGCGTATGATTTGGTAACCAACTTACAAGTAGGAACATGGAATACCGAGTAATCGAATCGCTTAATATTAGCGGGTGTGTCGCTTCCGAATGCCTTGACCCATTTTCTATTATATGCTCTATATGCCTGGTCTAAGGCTCGGGTATAGCATGTTAACGAGAAGTGGCCATCAACGTAAGGATATTCAGAAGAAAGATCCGGCTTGTAAAAGTCGTATGCATGTTGCATGTATGAGCCATGGATAGAATCGAACACTAGAGGTGCATCGGGTCCAATAAGCATGGCAACACATCCAGCGCCTCCAGTGGGACGAGCGTTACCCTTGGCATAAATTGCAATGTCTCCGGCGACAACAATGGCATATCTGCCATCCCATGATGAAGACTCAATCCAGTTGATGGCGTTGAACAATGCGTTAGTTCCTCCATAACATGCATTTACCGTATCAATACCTTCGATATCTGTATTTCCGCTCTCCTCAAATAGTTGCATAAGCACACTTTTCACACTCTTAGATTTGTCTAAAAGGGTCTCGGTACCCACTTCCAATCTTCCAATAGACTTAGGGTCCACGTTGTTCTTGTTCAAAAGACGACTTACGGCAGTCAAGGCAAAAGAATAGATGTCTTCTCTATCATCTACGAATGACATATTGGTTTGTCCAAGACCAATGGTGTATTTACCAGCTGGAATTTCATGATACTTCTCAAGCTCAGTCTGGTTTACCGCCTGGTTAGCTTACTGAATTCGTGTAATGTATGAAACATGATCAGCTAACTATCATCATACTACCTGTGATTACTACTTACTCGACTAGGTACATAAATCTCGAATGCTCGAATACCAATATTCTGTGGACGATCTGAAGTGGTCATTATTATTACTGTTGATATCTACGGAGTAGGTCGTCCAGTCCAGGTGGCCGCAGGTTACGCTAATTATATTAAACCCCCTTTTTTTCACAGCCCCAACAACAGCCGTTTTATTAACCCTTTTCTCAAAGGATTTTCGCGTGATCAAATGTACACCGACAGGATTCAAGGTTTCGTCAAATTTTATCTTTTTCTTTTTTTTTTTTAAACTTTTTCTTGGCTTTCTTGCGGTCTTTCACGTAGAGATAAAATATTTAATGTATACTAAAAAAGAAATGGGAACTCCTGCGCCTTCATAACTTTGGCTAATTCTATGCCTGTATATGCAACCCAATCTTCATCTCCGATATCCCTAACTGTGTAAGGTTACATTATATTTTTATTTGACGCGTCATGTGACATGACCCAAAT
Organism: Crinitomyces ghanaensis; assembly: GCA_030581755.1. Lineage (NCBI taxonomy): Eukaryota > Fungi > Ascomycota > Dipodascomycetes > Dipodascales > Trichomonascaceae > Crinitomyces > Crinitomyces ghanaensis. The sequence continues at coordinate 139,223 of JAKTVX010000011.1, forward strand.
AGCCGTGCGACCACTGTCAGCTACTGCGGTACAACTATGGATCGATTACTATGGCTTAATATTAGTTTGTTTCTCCATTGGATACTCTCCCATTAGACTCCCCAAGTAAATACTTTTTGACAGCTGGGCCCCATTCGTCTCGTTTCTTGTACTGCGCAACCACATCTGGTAATCCATCAATGGCCGCAACCAGATCTGTACCACGGCCCTCCTTTCTCACCTGAGACAAAGGTGTAGTGTAAGTTCGGCTGGTAAAAACGAGGTTCTTTGTGATTGGTAGGCGGGTTAACGTCTGTCTTTCACATCTCAAAAAACATTTGTCAAAGTCCAGTGTTTCCACATCCAACGCCCTGAGCTTGACTCCTTCCGCTGCGTGGTTGAGACCTGGTGCATACAAATTACTATGGGTTTGACAACTCCAATTCACACGTTCAACATAGCGGTTTGCAGGAATCTTGCTGAAGTATCCATCCATCGCCCGTTCTAATTTTTCCGGATAGAGCGGGACTGGACCATGGATATCCTTGAGCTGCTTATTGATCTTTTGGGCAGGATCAAATCCGCTGGGGAAGACAAAGCATCCGGCCCGAAGGAAATATTTTTGGGTCTGCTCATCAAATACCAAGATCAAGATGTCTTCTTCGATGTTCCGCGCTAGCGTCAAGAGCAATCCGTCCAAATCATCTCCAAACATTTCCGCCCGATAAGGAATCTTGACCTTGTTAATGGAATTGTAGATATAATCTGGATCTTCCTCGTTTCTTTTGATGAAGCACATTGGGTACTTCGTGGTCATATATTCTATAATCTTGTTGTACGTCTCATAGCATCCTTCCTTGGCCATAGGGTTAGCAATTACTGTATGTTCCTTGTGTTGAGCCACAATCTCGGCTCTCAGGTGCGTGATGCGCCGATATGAATCCTCAATCAGCAGCCAATCGTTGGCTGAACATCTCTTGATACCCATAGTCATGTGATAGGTTCCTGGCTTAAAGGGCCGGTAGGGGCGAGGCGTTTGCAGTTCCCAATTAAAGGATTCAGGTTCCGCTACGATAGGATCTGGCACCACAGATTCTTGTGCTCCTTTATTGACAATATTTGAGGGGTCAGCAGCGTCCCGGTTGAGCTCTACTTTTTCATGGCTGTTCTTCTTGGCATTTCGCGTCGTCCAGACGTCCACGCGGTTCCGAAAGAAAACGAACGCCAATATCAACAATGCAAAGATCGCACTTTCTAGCATTGTTCTCTGGTTGACCCTACTACTATTCTTTTGCTAGGAGAAAAATAATGATTCTTTTATACTTTTCTTATCACCAGCGACTTCTCTGGCGCCTCTATTATATTTATCAAGTGACATATATCATGTCTATCTGCGGCACCCCTCATCGGTTAATAGGCGGCTATCTGGAAGTCAAAATCTTAGGAGAAAAAAATAAAGTTGCGGTGTATCAAAAATAGAAACTAACTCCGACTAAAACTAATGAGGTTGTTCGTTTACCAATGGACCCTATTTTGGCTTATATCCATTGTATACGCGGCAGCTTCTTCAACAACCGTCGGGCCGACGGCTCTGCCCACTCCCATTAATGACTCGAATTTGGTCCGAGTTCAGATAGCTCCGGATGCAACTCATACCTACGTGATTTCCTTAAATAGAACCAACACAGTTGTCAGTTCGACCTCTCATGCCAGCTCTACAGGCAGTACTAGCCCTACCTCAAGCGCTGTTGCCCGCCCCGATACTAACGATCTCGCGAAAGGTAGTAAGGATAGCGCCTTCAAGTCCGTCGACGTCTACATCACACTTAATTTATGTTCACAGCCTGCACAATTGAATCTTCCACATCCAGTAGGCCTGGCTGCCTCGTCCAATATATCACTTTATGCCACAGACTCCGAAGGTGATGATTCCGTTTGGCTAGTGACTACGCCTGTTCTGGGATATGCAAATATTACTTTGACGAATGTGACCGCGGAACAAGTGTATGTCGAAATTGGGACAGATTCTCTGAAGCCCTCGGGCCCGCAGCCGCCGGGCAATCCCGAGGATTCGTGGACTTACCAACTTTCGGTGTCCACTATAGAACCTCAGATGGGATTCAGCATAGATCAAGAACTCTTTCTTGTAGACACCGATTTCGCGGATGCGCTATTTGTTACAAGCAACTACTCGCAAAATTCGCTTCCTAGCAAGAATATTTCGGAATATAATTTCTTCGTTTATGATATCGAAAATTTGTTCTACCAAAATCTGGCCTTCAGCTACTGCGCCATATCCACAGGGCCAGCTCTGTTGAACCAAAACAACATGCATCTGTCCCAAACCACACGGGGCGGCGGCCTCAAGGGCCAAATCTTGGCTACTGGACTCAATAGATCTTCTAGTTACATGGCATATATGACAGATCCGAACACCGGCATGCTGTATACAGGTACTAACTTTACTACTAAAACGAGTGACAACTGTCAGGTAATTTACGATTTGGACTTTTGTTCTGATGTCGCATTCGCTGTACCAGGAAATGCTTCGGCTTTTAGTCGGGACAGTTTGAGCCAGTTTTATGATTCCATGGCCCACGATAGATATGCCAATTTTTCGAAAAGTTTGCAGAACATTCCCTGCAATACTTCGATGGAGGATCAGTATTCTGTCATGCGCAATTGTGACGACTGCGCGTTGTCTTACAAACAATGGTTATGTGCGGTGACGATTCCACGCTGCACTGACTGGTCACTCAATGCTTCCTATTTATTTCCCCGGCCGGCCGGGTCATCTCGAAATCCGGCCATCAATGAGTTTGTCCAACCTGGCAGCTACAAAGAGATTCTTCCATGCGCCGATCTCTGTTACAAGATCGTCCAAGATTGCTCGCCATTATTTGGTTTTTATTGCCCGAAAAAAGGTCGGGGGCTTGAAATGTCCTACGGTGAGTACTCAGATGATGGCGACGTTACATGTAGTTATCCTGGCGCAGTTTATTATCGCAGTACGGCTACCCAAAATTTGGCGTCCTTGTTACTAGTGCTTGGGTTGCCAGTATCCCTATGTATTTATTTCGCATCTTTTTAACTCCCTTGTTATATATTTATGATATAATAGATTTTTTTATTGTCATTATATTCTTATGCATGCCTCCTTAGTGCTGGTATGCTGGTAGGAACTTCGTCTTTCATTGTAAGGATCTGCTCGAGACCGGGAGTCCATTCTTTTTCGTCATGCTCAGTAAAGTATTCTAGATCAAACACGTTTTTGCCAAGTTCCCACTTGCCCTGTTTGATCCGGGTCAGTTTCACCATGTGCGCACTTGTTCCCAGTTCCCTTCCGATGTCGTGAATCAGAGATCGAATATAGGTTCCACTCGATACCGTAAAGGTGATTTCCAGAATAGGATGGCCACCGTTCTTTTGTAATGTCTCAGTATCTCGTCTGCTACTTTCGCTCTTATCAGCCTGGCTGTTTTCTTCCTCTTTCTCCTCGACGACCTTATTATTTTCTGCCTCCTGCTCTTGGCTCCTTTCTTTCGCCTCGGTCCTCTCAATCACGTCCATTTCTATCTTCTGCACCTTCCTTGCAAATTCTTTTTCATTCTCATTAGCCTCTTCACTTGGCATCTTGTACTCATGTTCCCATTGCAATTCTCCCACTTCCAGACTATCAATTGTACATTTCCGGGGCTCTATCTCTTTAGGCAAGTCTTTACCTTCTCTGGCATATTCGTACAACCTTTTGCCATCCATTTTTAATGCAGAATATACGGGCGGAGCCTGTAAGATATCTCCACGGAATTTGGGCAAGACGCTTTGCACCGATTCATTAGTCAAATGGGCAGTACTATTCCAAGTCAAGATTTTCCCATCGCTGTCATACGTTGTAGTGGAGGCTCCAAATAAAGCTACTGCCTTATATGTCTTCGTACAATTGCCCAAATAGTCGGCTAATTTTTTGGTTCCTGTTCCGACCCCTAATACTAATACACCATCAGCCAAGGGATCTAGAGTTCCACCATGACCAATTTTTATGAATTTTGCACCGCGTCGCTTTTTGACAGCCTTTATGGCTTTCAAATCTGGTTCGAATGCCTTGGACGCAGTAAAGAGATGTTTTAATCTAGCCACAATGTCTTGAGAAGATGGTCCCGATGGCTTGTTTACTGCGAAAATACCGTTCATATATGTCTTAAAGTTGAAAGTGGAATTTCAAGCGAACATGCAAGGCTTAGCGCGCGATGCACGGCAAGAACTTTCAAAAAAACAAAAAAAATATAAAAACATAAACAAACAAAAACAAAAAATAACATAATAATAATAATAATAATAAAAAAGTAAGTCACTGATCGCCAGAAAGTCAAAGGGGCCGGTCAGGTTATATCTTCTATGAACGCTACTACAAGTCATATTGTGTTCTTATATTATCCCATCCTTTATTATACATTAAATTATTACAGAATTATGTTATAAATAGCTTGTTAGTAAGTTCTGTGGCACTGAACTGCCTGTTCTATAGAGATTCCAACTGCAGCATCGTTAAAGAGTTGTGTGGGCTGTTGTCGTCTTGCTCGGAAAAGGACCCTGGAATAAATGGCGCCGATCCACGTCCCCCTGACGCAGTTGCTCCATTTACTTTCGGTATCTGAAAATCTAGTGACAGGTATCCTGACCTGCGGGGAGAAATTATTATGATTCCCTTCTCCTGCAAAACCTTGTTTGTCTGATCCACATAGGATTCCAACATATTTAATTTTTGCTCACAAGATGACATGAAAATGAAGTCAAATAATCCGCCTGTTACTAGACTGGCTATATTATACACAATAGTTTGCCAACTCACTGGCCGGAACGCATCTCGCAAACGTTGGTTGACCGCTCGCACAAACTCACTAAACTCCGTCTCGCTGATATACAAACCTAAAGGAGAAACCGACGAGATTTCGTCTGGTTGGCCCGACGCAATGAGTGCACCAGGTTCTTTGCCTGGAAAGTATTCAGAAAACTGTGGACAATATGTACTGGCATTACTGTCATACACACGGGGTATGCGCACTATCCGTGTGGTTTGAAAGTCAGGACCGTCTTTATTTACGTAAGTGTTAGGAAAGTCGACCACCATACGATGATCGGAAACATATTCGTGATAATTAAAGAACTTGAGTGATTCTTGCTGTTCATTTTCTGCCGCCACTACCATGGGGCGTCTGATTGAGCTTTTAGACGGCCTGAGTCTAATTACCCACAACATTTTGCTTGTGTGTCTCAGCTTAGTAAGGAATCGTGGAAGAAGTCGATAGCTAGGCAATCGACAGTCTGTTCATCATTCGAGGAACCAAACTAATTAGAGGAACTAAAAATTAATTAAAAAAAAGAAAAAGCAAAGCAATGCAAGATCAGGCAACGTAATACCCCCCTAACCATTGAGACCCACTTAAATTAATTTCGGGATGTCAGTCCGTTGGGTATCATGCAGGATTACAATGCAAGTTCAACCGTGCGGCGATCAGCTCCTTCTCTCTTCTATTTAATTTGTTTTTTAAAAAATAGCTTCAACACAATAACTTTATTTTACTCATAGTTTTAATTTTAATCTTTTTTTTTTTTTTTTTTTGGCCGAACTTATCTATCTATATACATATATCATGGATCATGTTCCCGAGATCCAAAATCTGGTTGATTCGTTAGACGATCAAGTCGACGAACTTGAAGGACTATTAAATCCGATATTTCAAAGAGATTTATCTACGTCAGGTGTCAGTAATGACTCGGCGGTCGACCAAGCTAATTTATATGCTAGTCTAGCTTACACTTTGAGCTCGCTAATATTTTCATATTTAAAAGCTGAAGGCATTGATACTTCGAACCATCCCATTATGAAAGAACTAGGGCGTGTGAAGCTCTACATGGATAAAGTGAAATCTGCCCAACAGGCTCCAGATCAAACTAAAAAAATCCTTGACCAAAAGGCTGCAGAAAATTTCATCAAACGAGCCATTGGCCATCGTCCTAACTCGCATAAAAAATTCACAGACTAATTAACAAATAATGTATTTATTATTGCTATTATTTTTTACTATTATTATTGTTCTTATTCATGTCCGGGCCCTTCTAATCTACAGCTACTATCACCTTGAAGAATCAATTTAATTTGAAATTTGGTCAATGCCCACTTGTTGCCGCCCTCATCTAATGCACTAATGCTATTGTTGTGATTAGAATTGTTCTCATCGGTTCTATCGTTATCCATAGTAAGCTCTCTCATAGTGACCGGCGGCCGGTTACCAAATTCATCGAATACGTCTAGATATCTTTGGCGAACTATCATCGATGGTTCTTGGTCAAAAGATACGTGTAGCTCATTTAAGCAATCCTGTTCGATCTTGTTAAAGGTACTCAAGGCCTTATCTCCTTGCTGACTAAAGCGTTTGACCACACAGGTCAGCAACGCCCGAAGATATTCTGCTCTATCAGAGCGGAACGACAACGGCAATGCGTTATAAAACACACCATTATTTTTTTGAGTCCGAGATTGAATTAGCATTTCTAAAAGTCGCCCGAAGTTTTGAGTCTCAGAAATGATGCGCAGAATCGCCAAGTACGCAATCTCCCCATAAACATCAGCGTGAGTCATATTGGTCTCTAATAAGTTCAAAAATATCTGCGTCTCAATCACTTCAATGGTCGCAAGATCACGATTGGCAAGGCTGACAATCTGCGAGATAAAAGCACATGTTTCATCGTAACACTGAATCCGATTCGTCTGTCCATGACTTGTTCCATTATTGCAAACGTTCAGAAGGGGAATAACGTAATCTAATGTCCATCGTGGTCTAATTGAGCATTTAATATAACTAACGACCTTTCCCAAATGTTCACGGACAACTGCACTAAACATATCTCGCCGAGAATGATCTAATCCGTTCAAGACCATCAGAAGTGTTTTCTGCAAATCGGAGCCCTGTTCGCTCCGCAAAATATACCCTTCTTCCGCCTCCTGATTAGGCGCGTACAAGAAAAGCAGGTTCTTGTTATAAAAAGGCTGACTCTGTGTATCGTTTTCCGGCGATCCTGCTCGTGGCGGCGATGTTATCAGCGATTCAGCGTTTAGATCCTGGTTTTCCTCATAGCCAAGATCATTTTGCTCGTTTTTGTCTTCCGCTTGTGGCGCATGTACATCGCAAAATCGATCACAATCGGGCGCAATTCTCACAATCACAGACAGCCTATCGGGAGACGGTTGAATTGAGTTCAGTGAAGACCATCCGGAAGTTCCACTCTGATGTTCATCATACATAGTAACCAATCTATTTTCTATTGTTCGCGCAGCCATGTCTGGGTTGGGTTGTTCGGCAACTTGTTGCTCTTGTTTGTTTGAACATGCTAGCGCCCTCTCGTAATCCAGATTTGAGGACAGGATTTGAGCATCATAGTTATTGTCATCAGGCGGAGTAAACTCGGAAGAGGATTTATACTCTCTATCAAGGTCATTCAGTGTCTGAAAGTGCGAATCCTGTAGCTCTAGTTTTGAGAATGTAGCCAGCTGCAAATCCTTGGGTCTGATTGCAACAGATGTGGCCCTACGCCTGACAAATTGCCTCATGTTGCCGCTAGACAAATCAACACCATGTTCGTAATGATCTTTCTGCTGTGGCTCTTCGCTGGCCTCTTTGTTCGCGCCATTGCCGATTGAGCACTGGCCCTTACGTGCAGACGGTAATCGAAGTCTCCTAAACTTAAGTCTGAGTCCACTCTTCTGCGTTCTAACCCGATCTATTACAGACTGGCATCTTGCCTGAAATCTGTTGCTATCCATTAGAGTCGGCAAAAAGAAGTCTAAACAAAGCAATTCTCGTCTTAGTTAATCTTAACCCATTATGCGACGGAATTTATGCTTGGTCCTCATTATGCTTATTCCCTGCGCTGAAGCTTATTCAACAACATCTTCACATCCTTGATCAGAATGTAGCTTGCCGGCTGAGTTTTGATCCGATGTCTTGGGGCTCACCGCGTAATCGTTTCCTGAGCATCTAGCATCATGGTTTATTATCAGATGGTCCTGTAAATTCAGAAGAAATCTTATCATCCTCATTGTCATTCCCACGCTTATACAAATCTTTTGTACTAGCCGATCCTTTTTGATGGAATTCGGTCCTATCAGTTCCATGTTCCACCTCATTTTCATCTATTTCTTTGCTTTCAAGCTCGCTCTGACGTTCATTTAATAATCCTACCTCAGCTGCTCTCTTCCGGGCGGCTATTCTGTTCTGCTCAATTGCTTCGTCTTCTTCTCGCTCTAATTGCTCCTCCTCTCTGCGTAATTCCTCATCGATATCCGAAATGCTAACCGCACTGCTGCCACTTTCAGCATAGAAACCTCGTCCACTTCCGGCTCCTCCTATCAACGAGGCCGCAAAATTATCGCTAAATAATTGAGCATCCTCATTCCCATCATCACTAAATAAATCTCTTCTAGATCTGTAAGTATCAGTGGACGTGACAGAACTTTTTGTCGAAGAACGTTCTCTGACTCTGAGTCCAGCGACACTTGGTTTGTAATTCAAATTTGGTTGAATCCAGCTAGGTAAAAAGGAAGCCATGATGTTCCTGATACTGCTACCAGCGCCGCTTATAGCTGTTCCCGCCGAACCTGCACTGGGACCATCCCCATCGCTCGGCTTTGGTCTATCTTCGCCATGATCATATTGAAAATTAGTGAGGCTCCCATCATCGTCGTCCACATCTAGCAGTCTCGCCAATTCCTCTCTACCTAATTCATCATCATCGTACATATCAAAAAAGAATTCATTGTTATTGAATTGACGACGACGTTTATGCTTGTTGGGCCTTACTCCACAGCACGGCTGAAAACATCCAGAAAACAAGCCTATGGTCTTATTCATCGACGGTCGGACATATTCATTTTCTATACGAGTCCATCCACTGTATGCATTACCTACAGCACTTTCGAGATTTTCCTGGGTGGTTTCCCATACTTGCCTTATAGCGTGATCATTGTTCATCTTTAGGTTAATTGGCACGTCGAAGTAAATCTTGGGGAATTGGTTCTACTCAGTTTATATAGGACGTATATAACTGAAACTGAAAATCAAAAAAAAAAAAAAAAAAAAGGAAAGAAAGGAGAAAAATGAAATAAAACAACCTAAATACAGAAAAAAAAAAAAGATAGGACACAATACAACATTCAATCCATTTTTTTCTAACTACTAGCAAAGTACTTGCACAATTAACGAGATTTAGAATTGGAATCCTTGCTGTTGAGAAGGTTGGGAAACGCCGAATCCGAAAGCATCACCAGCCGATTGAGGCTCTAAACCAGTATCGTCGGCAGTATTATCATCACTGAAGTAAGTCTCAATAATCTTATACGCCCGTTCATAAATTACCTCATTTTCATTATTTTGAGCTTCATGAATCTTCTCCATGCCTCCAGCTTCCTCGATGAACAAGGCATATTCATTATATCCTTTTCCGTTCGTTGCTTTCTCAGCTTCACCAACCCGTAAGATATTTTCTAAGGCATCCAAAGTGACTTGAATAATTTTATTCTCGTGACTGCCCAATAGATCGCATAATGGTTTAATACAACCTTGGTTGACCAAATATCTGATGACTTCAGGCTTTGCGACTCCGTTAGAAGATGCATTAGAGATGGCCCAACAAGCTTCCTTTTTAGTCTTAAATTCTCCAGTATTCATCACATGAATAAGTTGTGGGATTAAATTAGCATCGATTACTGCCTGAACCTGCTCAGCATTACCGGCAGTAATGTTTGATACTGTCCAGCAGGCTTCTTTTCGAAGAGCTTCCTTAGGAGATGATAATAAAGATAATAATGCCGGTAAGCATCCACAATTAATAACCACTTGGGTCTGAGAGTCATCACCAGTAACAATATTACCAATTGATCTTAAAGCAGGAGTTTGAATAGAAGTCGAAGTTCCAGTCAACAATTGCACCAAACGACGAGGGATAGCTGCGTCAATAACTGCTTGGATCTTATGATTGGGGCCATCGCTGAGATAAGAAATTGCCCAACATGCATCAACGAGGATTTCGTCATCATAACTGAAAATTAGTTTGGCTAGAGTTGGCAGTACCGGAGAAATAGTGTTCCAGTCAGGATAAGGATTTCTGCCACGGCAAAGGTTACTAAGAGTCCAAGTAGCATTTCTCAATAAAGAAATTTTCCTTGACTCGTTAAGAATCGTAAGTAAAGGTGTCAAGGCACCTGCTGATAACACTGCGTCTCTATATTGAGGAGAATCACCAGCGATGTTTCCTAAGGCCCACACGGCTTGTTCCTTGATATCATCGGATTGCGAATCCAGCAACTCAACAAAGTAAGGGATGGCGCCTGCCTGAACAACTACAGCAGTTTCCTCAGATAATCCGGAGGCAATGTTAGTCAAAGCCCAAGCAGCTTCAAATTGAAGCATATCATGATGAGATTTAAGAAATTGAACAAATTTGGGAACTACTCCACAGTCGATAATTTTCCGGATCGGTGGGTTCTTCTCCTTAGAAAGTAACTTTCTGAACTTGGTGGTTGCGTCAAGCTGACTTTCGATGTCGTCAGAATTTAGTTGTTGAATCATTCCAGGTAATTCAGCATTAAGCTGAGCGTCTTGAACTCCATCTTCATCTTCACTATCGCTTACGGAGGGCGCAAAATTCAAAGCTGCCAAATTTCTTCTCTTGCTTAAATTCTCTTCCCGCTTGGACTTTCGCAGCTCAATTTGAGCTTCTTCGCGACGGCGACGGAGCTCATCTTGACGAAATTGTCCACGGTTTTTGTAATTAGTACGACGGTACTCTGGTACAAATTTCGAGGTGGCGTCAGCATCCATGTTGAACCCTATATTGCGTTATGCTTGTGGTGACGTTCTTAATGTTTTTTTTTCCTTCCTGCTTAGTATTTTTTTCTTAAATGCACGAACTAACTTGAGGGATTCCTTGTGCGGCGCGTAGCGCCACACGCACTTCGCCCTGTGTTCGCTGAACGGATATGGCCCAGTATCGGTGTTAGTAACTGAAGGCAGACAATAGGAGATTTTCCGGTAAAGTGCCAGACAATAGCAGCTGCCATGAAGTAGCCGATTCCATGGCCGCCTCGTTGCTACGGAAATATATGTTTATCCTAGCAGGTGAAATCCAATGATAGCCCACAGATGCTCGGTTTAGGGTTTTGGTTCTATTTGGCTAAGTTATAACACTTGCAGGTTAATCAGTGTTATTAAGCGACAACAACTGAACGATCGCCAATTAAATGTAGCTTGAAGCAAATACATATATCCATCCTGTAACGGTCACATAATTTACTGAAAACGGAAATTGCGGTGCTTCCATGCGCCAGTTTTAATCACCAATTCCGCGCACTCCCTCAAGTAGACGACGAATTAACAGATATCGTGCCAATTGAATAGACGTTGCTAATTCCTACAAAAAAAAAAAAAAAAAAAAAAATTCACACTATAGAATAATAGTAAAACTACAGATATACGTTAACTAATCGCGACAATTACTCAAAAGTCAATTAACCATCAAAAGAGTACCTCCCAGACACCCAATGGTTAACCATGGCCAAAGAATTCTCGGGCTGATTGTAGGGAACCATGTGGCCAGCATCGTAGACTCTAAGGAAGGTAAATAAACCAGCATTCTTGCCCTCACCTGCAGCCTTTGAGTCAACATACCAAGGTGTCATTGGAGCAGACTGGAACTTTTCAGCTCCGCTCCAGTCCAAAACATTAACCCATGCTTGGTTACCAAGCCAGTTGCAGATGTAGTCTTTGTCCCCGGCATAAATAAGAACTGGTATACCAGAATCGAGCAAATACGCGACATCTTGATGGAAAGGCTTGGACCCATCACCAGTAATAGCAAAATTATATCCCACTGTGCCATCGCATCCTACGAATTCTTCAACTTCTGAACCGATTGCTTCTTTGACTTCCGGCAGGTTCATATAGCTAGTAATCCATTCCTCTTCTTCATAACACAAAGAAGAATCGCCACAAGGAACTCGAATATCGTACACATTAAGACCAGTCTTAGAATATGGGGTCATTAATGTATTGCAGTACAACGAAGAAGGCACGCAAGTCAAAGCACTGGGGTTAGCATAACACATCTTAAGAAGAGCCTCGCATCGAGGCCATCGTCTGTGAAGATCATCACATTCTTCGGGAGTAATCACCGCAGGATATCCTCCCAAGCCACAGGCCATCCATTCGTAAGACTGATCTTGGACCAACGAGTTTGTGATTCCGTTTCCAATGAGAACGGATGTCAAATTGAAATTCTTAGAGTCGTGCTGAACAATTTCACGAGCGAATGCAGGAATGTAATGTCCGGCGTAAGACTCCCCAGCAATGTGGAAATCTTGGCTAGCATATTCGGGGAACTGTTGGAAGAACAATGTAAGCAACGCATATACATCTTTGCCAGCCGCCACCGTAGTTGACACAGCCTTTGAAGAATAGGAATTTCCTACATTCACTGGCTGGTCAAGGAAGATGACGGAGGCATTGGCATTCCAGGCATAGGGGTTGTGTTCCGGCTTGAGTTGTTTGGTGATGGCCGAAGGACCCAACTCGAAAAACAGACCTGTCATAGAAGAGCAGCCAGGGCCTCCATTAAGCCACAAAATGACCGGGTCATTAGTTGGATCATTTCGGGATTCAAAAAACCAAAAAAAGAAATGCTTGTCTTCGTCCTCAACATCCAGGTAGCCGGAATATTGTTTAACAGAATCAATGTTGAGTGAGTAAGGCTGTTTGATCCGGAGCGCGTGATTCGGTGCGAGGTCAGCATTTGTAACATGGAACTCCCAATCTGTACGTCTGCGCGACTTGATGGGCTGAGACTTCTTAAGGATTTGGGACATCTGTTCAGGGAAAGTTTGTTTCATTTCATCCCAAATAGCCCCAATGTACTCAGGGACGTCCGCTGGGTTTTCGCCAAAATGATTGGCAGCCTGAATAATAGCAGGCTCTTTGGATATGTCATGAGATGTATCTTTGTCGTTGAAATGAAGCAAAGGGAGTTGCTCAAAGGCAAAAAAACCGCTAATTGCCTCTCTAAAAGACACAGCTGAAGAGATTCCTACTATAGAGGAAGCCAGAATGCTAGTGACTGTGACCGATGAGAATTTCATTGTTGTTGAATAAACAAATAAGGAATGTTGTCAATTGGCGGTGCGGGTGTTTATATATTTATGATATGATTGTGACCGGTGAGCCGTACATGTGCGGCACTGATAAGTTTACATAGCAAACGTGGGAGAGATGCATGATAAGGTGTGCCATGACAGCTGCTTATTAGCTACATTGGATGAAATTGAGAGACAGAAAAAAAATCGTAGTCGAATTGAAGCGACTCTTATTCCTTTTCTTGTTTTGTCTGAATAGTAGATTGCTACGGGCCTTTTTTGCTCTCAACGTTATATCCATCATCCTGGCTTACCTTGATGGTGAATCGGACTCCGTGAATACGGATCGCGGATCCTGAAAGTGTGGGGAAATTTAACTACTAACCGCCCCATATAAGCGCATGACAGTCAGTTAAATTAAAACTCTGTTTTTTTTGTTCTTTTTCTTTAGATGTTTCTCCCCGACCTGTTTCTTTCCCTATCTGAATGAATGTGCCCTCTAATTCAACTGAGCTGTGAGAATGCCAAGTCAGGTGATCTCTTCCATATGATTAATAAGAAGCTTCCTTGTGATTAATAATTATTTACCAGTATCCCAACCTCGGAATTGACGTAAAACCATACTGACCTTAAATGTCCGTACTTCCACCAGATGTCCTGCACAACATATTTGAGTATGTTGATTTGCGGTCGTTTGTGAGAGTACGACAGGTGTGCAGGATATGGCGGTCTGTAGCGAGTCACCGGTCTTTGGAATTGCTGCATGTTACTCAGGCTTTACAGCGTGTGGAAGATTCCTGTAATGGTGGTGGAGATAGATACGACAGTTTCCTACGGAACATTGATATATCGAATGCGCACAGCTACTTTTTTGCGATTCTCAAATTGCTGATGGTCAACCAAGACTTTGAGATAGATTCCAATGTGACGATGGGATTTCAAAGCTGCGATATGTCTTCGCTGTCGCAAAGTGTGAGATTAATAGTTCATCCTGACGATCAAGATGCATTTAAAGTGTACAATCTGTGCAGTAATCCTCCCCGGCTAGAAGCTCAATTTGCCTTGACCCGAGCAGAATTGAACATTGAACCAATTTGGGTTCCATATATGTTTGCCATGAGCGCAGACAATTCCAATTTGTTAATATACCTCAATAGACAAATCCGGGTGTATGAATATTACGAGACTTCGTCACTAGGTCCACTAATATACTCCACGGATGACATTCTAGAAGAGAATGAATGGATCGACTATGTTACGCTACGATCGAATGCTATGTTGGTGAAATCTAAACAGGGCACATGCATTTTAGTCAATATCACTACCGATGAGCGCGTTCACTTGAATCCATTGTTTACCGGAGCTGAGAATCTGGGGCCCGGACAAGCTAATAACCCAAACAGAGGTCCCCTTACTCACCGTTCCATGGAAGTCGCATTCACACATGAAGAACATCGAATCACGGTGATAGTATCGGTCCATCCTTTTAGCAATACTAATGTGTATACTGCGAGCACGGAAAGTTTGTCATCATCGCCAATGTTGCCGTTTTTCGGGTCGGATGGTTGTGTTTTCAGTCAAGTCAAGGACCTCTTACACAATGGGCTTGCGCGAATTGAAATCCCGTTAAGGGGTGTATTACCACTATCTGCGACGTACTATTTTGGCCTATCGGCTGATGATGCCACATTGAACATACCGTGTATATGCAAAGTGGTAGATGATCGACTAATTTCATTACAACAGCTTCCACCTGCATATTTTCCGTCTATGTGCGTGTCGCCAGACGGGAGATTATTGGCGATTGCAGGGCCCGATGCAGGAATCTATTTGTATAACGTAAGCGAAGCTGCACTTGATGCGGCATTTGCCTGTAATATTCCGTTACCGTTTCGATTGTTGCCATATGATCATAATTCTGTACCTGGTAATATGATGTTTATCAGTCGGGCCAAGCTGTTGGCCGAATTTAGAATCTCATCAGACATTGACTCATATAGTTTATTCCGGACATACGATTTGAATGCTCAACTAAATTATATGCCCTCTGGCGGAAGGAATTGGGACGTAGCCCAATGTGGTCACGTTCAAGAGGGCCGATACCATAAACCCCATCGCACTGGTGTGGTTACTGAAGTCGGCAAAGACATATGGGGATTAGTGACTGGTCGATTACCATGCAGACATAAAATGTGGTTCTATCATTAATCAGGTTAACATACTTATTTATAATACAATGTTTTGTTTTTATTTCTCGATCAATAAATAATGTATTAATGCTCTATCATTCAGGCTAGCGGTATCTCAATGGCAAGCCATAAATCACAGGAGCTCCCCCGTTAAGATATTTTAGGGTACATATATCTCTGCTATCTGTCACCGCACGTGATATGCTAATTCCAACTGGGCTGTCAGTGTCGCCCGTATCGCTGCAGAATGCGCCCCATTTCTCCAGGGCTGCCAGGCCAAAAAGATCTATGTCTTTATCTGTAACGTCCCATAACATAGCTAGTAACATTGGACACGATGCAGTGGAAAAGTTTGTAGGCGTGCCCCACGGTTCGTATTGACCGGCAGAGTGCATTGCACCAGAGCTGCAGCCCAATAATAACGTAGGCGCACAGTTGCGCAAACTTTTGATTCGAGATCCTCTTATGTATTGCTCCCCGCCACCATGACCCACGTATACTGCCAAAGACTGGTTGCTTAACATTTCGACCAACTCATCCTCTGAAGGAGGCGTAGATACCGTACCGGTCCAATGCGGACAGGAGGAGAATCTGCTCTCAAATCTTGCCTGAGTCTTGGTAAGATCACCACCAGGGTTCAACATATATTGTACAGGATATCCAACAGGAATGCCGAACTGAGACTTAGACCCGTACGATCCCTTAAGAAGTTGAGTCAACGAATCCAAGGAGGTGACGCGCGAAACAGATTTATTTCGTAAGACTGGTAACGATTCCCATGGAACCTGTTGACATCCGCCGTCAACAACTAATATTATGTGATCGTAGTTGGCTTCCGTTTGTCTGCCATCCTCTTCTATTCCTTTTGCCATATCGGCCACGGATGCATGATAGGTCCGGAGTGCATCTTCCGTGGCGACTATTAGTTGATCGATATCTATTTCGTGATAAGCTAACTGCTCACCATGGAATTGCAAGATATCCAAAACAAAGTAAACCAAGTCTTCTAGCAGTCCCGGATCCGATATCGAATCTGGATGACCAATGCTCACAAACAAATCAAACACCCAGGCATCGATCCCACTCTCCTTGCTCTCCCGGCTCACATTAGCTTTAATGGCGTTGTCGGTCGCGCCGACATCAAAATTAAAACGTGTCCGAGCCGTGGTGCGAGCTGATTGTTTACGCCCTTGTCTGCTAGGCAGATATTGATCAAGAATGCTGCAAAATGACTTTGCGAATTTAGCTGATGCTTTTTTGTTTATAGCTGCGTCACTGAATAGTCCTCGAAATCCGCCTAGCCAGCAGTATTCCATGTCCTTAAGCAACTCGCGTAACTGAGAATCAAGTCGAAAGCGATCAGCCCACCACCGTTTTCGTTGAGCAGGAGTCTTGACGGCCGCCGTACAGGCAATGCTAGCGCTCGCATTGCTTTCAGAAATGATATGCTTCAACTGAGATAGTCCATCTTCAAAGGAGAACGAAGCCTCATCAGCATCTCGGGACGAATGTCGATTTAAGGGCAAGCTCAACATAAAAGGGCCCCGGTCTCGATCAAACCGGACTAGTACCAAGTTTCCAGAGGGTGATTTATTGATGCTCACTACTAGCCAGTTCTCTGGGACGCAGTCTAGTGCGAGATCAGAAATCATCGCATTCGGCGTCGTTACCGATGACACGATCCTTTCCGTTACTTCTGAAATCCTTTTAGGAGTCTGTCTTCTATTTGGACTTTGGAATGGCTTGATCTTTATTTCCTGGACATTATCTGCTTCCGTCTTCTTAGGCCATTTTAGCGCCTGCGTCCTATATTCCAAGATTTGTCGTTCACTCTTGCCGATAGCCCCTTTGCAACGCTCTAGAAAAATTACATTTGAAAATCCGACAGATACCTGTGAAATTGCTCCCAGTAACAAAGAAATGACATTGAACAATCCGGTCACCTCTCTTTCTAAGCGCCTGCCAATACTCCTGTCCCCTACGATTCTTGCTAAAATATCCCGCGCTTCGCTGGCACATTTCATAGCTTGATGTACCTTGTATGCGGTTCCTCTGCTGCCAGAAGTTACCGAGCTCGAAATAGCAGCGGCCGTGGCTGCAGCGAATGGGCTGGTGACATAACTAGACATTGATTGTCGTCTACCAAGTTCTTCTGCTTGTCCAGAAGTGCCTGTCATAGCAATCGAGGGCAATGACAAAGCTGAGTCCTGTAACATGCCAAAAGTTGGATCACTGCTAAGCAAATGTTTCGCTTTTTCAAAACAGAGCCTCGCTCGGCTTAATAGGGTGAGTACGTATTCCCGACGGTTCATGTGGACAAACCCGTTCACAATTTCAATCAGCTTGGCTGCATCATCAAATCTACTTTGGTCAATGTGGCTGCATGCCCGCATGCGTAGTATCCTATTGTAATACAGCGCGGTAGGATTTGTCCTGATTTCTTTTGATGTTAGGATAGATAAGCGCTTGGGCGACCTAGAAGACGGCGTAAGGCTAAGGCGTGCAATTGATTTCGTGATACTATCTCCTGCATCTTCCGCGTCCCCGCATGTGTCTTCAAATTCTTGATGTGCCTTGTATATCCTTTCGGCACTTGTGTAACAATCTTCTTCTTCCATGGTCCGTCCGGCTCTCCTCAAAAAGACCAATGCCGAACACAGCACTTGCATGGCTCGTATATCTGTGCACTTCGTGGCCTGTATGATTTGTTCGCATTCTTGTAGTGCATCTTGGCACTCTTGCATGTTCCCATCCATCCTGACTGTAAGTTCAGATTTAAATGCCAGCGCCTGAACTTTACGACCATAAGCCTTATTGGCGGAGGCCAATCGGATTGATTCTTCAAAATAATGCTGAGCCCTTATAGGAAGTCCAAGTTGCTCATACATCTGTCCAACTGCAACAGACACCTCAATCAGCACAGCTGACCGGCTCCAGATAGTGCGACTATCTTGGTCAGTAAGAAGTAGATTTCGCAGCAAGCGGATCACATTTTCCAAGGCTGCAACAGCTTCTTCGGTTGGCGACTGCAGCTGCTGTTTGAGGTGTGACTGATTTCCTGGACGCACTCCTTGCACATACGCTTTCCATAAAATGCAATATAAATAAGCATCCTTACTGTTGTCCAGGCGCATATTATCCTGACGACTCAGCTCTGTCCATATAGATTCGAAGTCAGTTCTGGAGTTTGTACCAATTAGACTATTACAGACAACTCTGAGAATATCTAGGCATAGCACCCGGGTGCCTGAGTTGGTTTCCGATAGGTCATTTGGTTGCTGGGCTTTCCTCAAATGACGCCTTGCCTTGTCCAAATAATGTTGAGCATGCCTGGGCATATCAAGGTGAATGTAGGCTTTTGAAATTTCCAGCAGGCAATCAGTTGGATCACAATCCTTGCATTTTTGCAATAAGCGTTTCAGCAACTGTACCTGGAGAATATATAATCCACATAAATTTAAATACTCTGCCATTTTGCATATCCATTCGAACTCGCTGGTAATAATCGCAATGTCATGGCTGCAGCTTGATAGCCAACGGACCAAGTCAGCAACAGCTGATTCCAAATGGGCAGTATGGTCCGCCACATTATTGGCCTTGAGTACGCTGAATGCCAAGGACAATGTTCCGCGAGCGAAAATGTCCATCACTTTGGAAAGATCATCAACTTCAAGTTCAGAATGAAGTGTTCCCGTAGCTTTAAAATAGCTCGCATTATAGCGAGCACGATCAGTTTCTGACGGCTCCGTTTTCGAGAGAAGGATCCGCGACACTAATGCTTCGGCTGTTTGCACTTTAGACTCGGCACTAGCACGAACTGACCACAATGCGTGCAGCATTTCTTGGAAGATAGTCACCTGATTATCCGACAGATCACTTAGTTGGATGTCGCCGCGCAAAAGCATCTTACATACAGAGCGAGCAATCGGTCGTAGAGACGATGATAAGATGCTCTTGCTCTTCTTATTGTCATATATTGCAAAAAACTGGCTAGCAATATCCAGCGCTTTACCAAAATCCTTTTGCGAGATCATTAAACCAATGAGCTTGTCACACTTCAACACAAATGCTGGCGAAGGCATGGAAGAAGATGCAGAGCTATTACCACGGGGAACGACAGCCTCGTCGACTACCATACACTCCAACGATACCGCAGCTATCCACGCGTCGACACACATCGAAACAGTAGTCTCTGACCTTGCCCGGATACCCAAATTGAAAAGAGAATTGGACATGAAGATGGCTTCTTGAACATATCCGTGATGAGCGAACATCGTACCTAGAGAAAGATAGAGCTCACTAGTGCATGTAGCAGGAGGGATTTTGCCAGCATGTTTGGCGATAGTGTCTAGTATCTTGCAAGCGTATGGAATCATACTCTGACGGTCAAAGAAATATTTCATGAACAGGCGTAGTCGATCCAGTCTGTTTTCCAGGCTATGGGTGACCGCGTCATCAATCAGCTTTGTAGCTATACTAAGCAACTGTCGAGCGGAAGTTGGATTTGAGTAGTCGTAAATCTTGGCACACTGACATATAGCGGCCTCGTCGCATTGGGCATTTTCTATTTTGTCCATAATGCGCTTTATGGCTTCTGAGTTTTGGAGCCATTGGGAGAGCTTAGGAAACTGCTTTTTGAGACTCCTGGCGACATCTGGAACGGAACTTGTAAGCCAGTTACAAAGAGCGTCTATGATATTATCTTCGTGAGACGAACCAGAAAGTGCGCGGATCGCGGCATCACATACCTGTTGAGAATCTTTATCGTCACTCTGCAAATGGGCCAAGGCGGCAAGTTTAATCTTTAGCTGGTCCATTGGATTCGCGACGTGCTTGGATACCGCGAAGGATAATTTAGCTATCAGCATAAGTTTATGCCGGGCAACGTTCGGCGACATTACTTTAGACAATGACGGCAGACCATCCACTAGATATGAGATGATGGCCTAGTTAGAAAAAGACGACAAAAGCTGAAAAACGTACCAGCAAAATATTCACTTACCTCTGAAGAGAAGCGTAGCTTGCATGATTTCTGACATGCCTTCAATGCAAAGATTTGAGATGTGACGAGGACATTGATGTCCGGCGGCGTTAGTTTATGTGGCCAGAGAAGAAGCAAGTCACAATTTCCTGGAAGTGGGCCCCAATGAGTTGCGGTGCCTGATTTGTTTATCTGTGAAACAAAATTAAGAATGTCAGTCCATGCTTGGTCAATCTAGTTAGAAAAACTCCGGAATAGATGCATAAGATTTTACATTTCATTGCACGTGTACATACCTGATTGGTCTCGATTAATTGTAAAATCAAAGCGGCCTGCTTTTTTTGAGGACCATTTGGAGATTTATTAGTCCCATTATTGGCCATCTCATAGAGGGTAAGACGCGCGCGTTATTTGTTTACTTTTACTCTGGATGACCTCTTTTGTGTTCAGGGACCGTTCAGGGGGCATGTTCCCCCTGATTCAACGTCCCTGAGTTACTGAAGTTCATATTATTACTAACTAGTGCGGATGAGTTTGAGGTTTGATCATGAAGGTTCAACGAGAATATTGACGAATTTGCCGCTAATTGCCGATAACAAAAGCCCACATGGACGGATATGAACTATATCGGTCAATTGCCCGCGACGGGTATATCAAGTACTTAATATATATTCTTTCTCATGGTCTGCAGCCGTAGGATCTCCTTCGCTATATGATTCACGAATGGGCTGAATCCGCACTAGCTCACGACAGCAAGCATCATAACCCGCCAGAATCTTGGCGATTTGCCGGCTACATTTTGTTTATTTATTTATTTTAAATTTTTTTTTTTAAAAAAAGCTGAAAACGAGAAAGAGGAGGAAATTATCCTTATAATTAAGTGCCCATACTCAAGTGCCCTGCAATAATCAAATAATCAGTAGGCTTATTGCTGAATATCTTAGTCACAGGGTTACTAGTTCAACGATATACTCTAACTACGTACACATGTTGCTGCGCGATATTCGGAGCAATTTTGAAGTGTGCGGGGTCAGTCCCATAGAGATAAGAGATGAAACCGTTGCACTGTTTACCCGGAATACTAGCCCAGTACGTATTAGTAATGGGAAACCAGCCAGAAACAGTTAGGAAAAACGAAGCGAGAAAAACCGTTAGACTTCCTCATCGGTTAGGATCGAGACTGTGTCGGTGACCCCTGCATCAGTACTCAGCTTCCCCTCTCTTGGATGATCGCGGCAAACCATAAACGAAAAAAAAAACAATAAAAAAAAAAACAAAATAATGAATTGTTTTATTGGCTAGCATAATAACGAAATAAGTTTTTCTTTTCCAAGCAAAGCCCCTGAACGATGACTAAATGTTGTCACAACATTAACGTACATTACCCGATCTTGCGCGAATATTCACGCCAATCAGATAACCAGTCAAAGGAGGGTTCTTGCCAAGGGAAGTTTTGCTTTTCTTCATAGAAGAAAGATATCAAGAAACAAACAACGGCAAAAAAAAAGAAAAAATAAAAAAGAAAAGAAAGGCTTCGGAAAAATTTCTTCCTTTCTATTTGATAAAATAATCGTTTATGTTACTGGTGACAAATTAGGCAACGGATAATTTAGATCGGCAAATTATACATCTGGACGGCTGGTTTAAGGTTTTCACGAAAAATATTCTTCAAATAAGGAGGCGGCTCTAAGATAACCTTCGGGGATGCAGGAATTTGGCGGCATGCCGGCATTTTGTAAGGGCCGAGCATAAAATGTATTTTTTCGGCCGTTGATATCTTGCATGAATTTTTTTTGACACAAAAAAAAAGAAACAAACAGAAAAAGAAAATGGAGACGAAAAAAATTTGATGACCGAAATCACGATCCGAGAGCGGATTGTAATAGATAATGTGATATCCCATGCAATTGTTGGAAATGTAAGACTTGGCTAACTAGAAGAGGCCCCCGAAATCCCGCTACTGCCGGATTAATATGCATAATGGAAAAAGCTTGTTGCATATGATAGGGCACCAAAGCGCAGGTACGTCATCGATGAGTCTTAATTGAGTTCATATTTTGAGGGCTTTTTACTTAATTTTTGTTTAATCTTGTTTTTGATTTCACAATGTTCAGGTTTCTTTCTAGAATATTAGTCACAATTCCATCTATAATGATGTTTGAATGTAATAATCTAGCGCGAGTTACCGGCCTTCCTTTTTTCGTCCTTACAATGCATTATCTTTCATGTGGTTGAAGACAATTGAGCTTTCCCCATCGGGATAGTAAGCGAGGGTTATTTTTCCGTGGCGCCGTTCATTTGGCGTGGATAAGGACCATATCGGTTAGACCGTGTGGGAGAGTCGCGTGGGAGATAGCCTAGAAGGTCTGCCCGCCCAAAAAAATTTGACTGGCCCATAGGGCGGTAATAATGCGGCCAATCTTCAACGTCATTCCGCATTGGTTAGTAACCTAAAGTAGACTGGTTACCGAATACAGTTGCGTTACTTCAGTTGAGCGTTGCAGAAGTGCGGCTACAATACCCTAAATGATTTGAAAAAAAAAAAAGAAAAAGAAAAAAAGAAGACCAAAAAAAGACTAGTACATACCGCCAGGTCGAGGAGCTGGCCCATGAAGCAACAGTTAATTCTACAGATTCGGTATACTAAATAAAAATCTGGGTATTCGTACACATATACAAAATGCTAGAAACCGTTAAATTAATGAGAATTTTTTGTACAAAATTGCCAATTGCATTGAACTCATCCTCACCTACGGGAGACTAACATCTAAAAAAAAAAAAAAAAAAAAAAAAAAAAGACCCTTCATTATCATCCTGATATTTTTTGTTCATTATCCATATCCGTATTTGAAACATTTTCCAGCCAATCTATTCTTGTTGCGTTATTTAAGTTACCCTACATCCGTTCCCAACCAACATTGTTTGTGTCTTTCGCAAAACGGGAAATGATCGACCGGGCACCTCCAATCGGAGCCACCGGCTGACGCCTCAGAATGTTATGGTTTCTTTTTCAACCGGCAAAACAAATTCCTTTCTATACCAAGTCTGCGATATATAAACATTTGGCGGAACGCCAACGAACTCTTTTTTTTTTTTCTTTCTTTCGTCACCTTACAGTCATCTAATCAACCCATCCTATTCTTCGACCAAAGGGTATTTCAGTGGTAATCCCTTTTTTCATTTTCAGCAGTTTTTTTTGTCATTTTTTTGTTATTTGCATTTAATACTCCTAATTTTCTAATTTTTTCTTTCAGTTTTTTTCATTTTCACTCTTTTCGTTCAGTCTAATTTTTATCAACATGAGCGGAACTGAGGCTAAGCCCTACGAAGATGAAAATCTTGGAGAATACGAGGCTCTTGTAAAGTTTGTGAGCACTTACCGTGATCCTAAGGACCATCACGTGGTTGAGGAGGAGGATGAGGAAAGGCCCAAACGACCCTGGTGGAAATTCTGGGCCAAGAAGACAGGCGGACCATCTGCAGGATTTGTTATTCCTGATGCCTGGCTTAACACCGACATGAAATCTGGTTTGACCAGTGCTGAAGTTGAAGCCAGAAGAAAGAAGGTTGGTTACAACGAAATTACCAGTGAACATGTTAATTTCTTTATTCAGTTTATTGGATACTTCCGTGGTCCTGTTCTTTACACTATGGAAATTGCAGTTCTTTTTGCAGCTGGTTTGCGTGCTTGGATTGACTTTGGTGTCATTATTGGTATTCTTATGCTTAACGCTGTTGTCGGTTGGTACCAGGAGAAGCAAGCCGCCGATGTTGTTGCTTCTCTTAAGGCCGATATTGCTATGAAGGCTAGCGTTGTCAGAGATGGTCATGAGCAAGAGATTAAGGCTCGTGATATCGTTCCCGGTGATATTGTAATCATTGAAGAAGGTCAGGTTGTTCCTGGTGATGCTAGACTTATCACTGCTTATGATAACCCAGAAGGATATGCCAATTACCTTGATTACATTAATTCTGACATTTCTGCTGAGGAGAAGAATGTCGATGAGGATGAACTTGACGAGCATGCTCACAAGATTGGTAATGCTTTGGTTGCCTGTGATCAATCTTCCATTACTGGTGAGTCTCTTGCTGTTGACAAGTTCATGGCTGATATGGTTTACTACACTACTGGATGCAAGAGAGGAAAGGCTTACGGTATTGTTTTGGCTTCCGCTAAGGGCTCTTTCGTCGGTAAGACTGCTGCTATGGTTCAAGGTGCCACTGATACTGGACACTTCAAGGCTATTATGAACTCTATTGGTACTTCGTTGCTTGTTCTTGTCGTCCTCTTCATTATCACTGCTTGGATTGGAGGTTTCTTCCGTGGACTTAAGATTGCTACTCCTGAGCACTCTGACAACAACTTACTCCACTGGCTCCTTATCTTGCTCATTATCGGTGTCCCAGTCGGTTTGCCCGTCGTTACCACTACCACTTTGGCTGTCGGTGCTGCTTACCTTGCCGATCAACAAGCTATTGTTCAAAAGCTTACTGCTATTGAGTCTCTTGCCGGTGTCGACATTCTCTGTTCTGATAAGACCGGTACTTTGACTGCCAACAAGTTGTCTATCCGTGAGCCTTATGTTGCTGATGGTGTCGATGTTAACTGGATGATGGCTGTTGCTGCTCTTGCCTCTTCCCACAAGATCAAGGCTCTCGATCCCATTGACAAGATTACTATTCTTACTCTTAAGAGATACCCCAAGGCTTTGGATATTATTCAACAAGGATGGTCTACTGTCTCTTTCACTCCTTTCGACCCTGTTTCCAAGAGAATTACTGCTGTTTGTACCTTGAACGGTGAGACCTACGTCTGTGCTAAGGGTGCTCCCAAGGCTATCCTCCAACTTGCCAACTGCTCTCCTGAAGCTTCCAAGCTTTACCAAGAGAAGGCTCGTGAATTTGCTGCTCGTGGTTTCAGATCTCTTGGTGTTGCTGTTAAGAAGGGTGAGGAAGACTGGCAATTACTTGGTATGCTTTCCATGTTCGACCCCCCTCGTGAGGATACTGCTCAAACCATTATTGAGGCTCAACAACTTGGTCTTTCCGTCAAGATGCTTACTGGTGATGCTATTGCTATTGCTAAGGAGACCTGTAAGATGCTTGCTCTTGGTACCAAGGTTTACAACTCTGACAAGCTCATTGCTGGTGGATTGACTGGCGCTCTTCAACACGATTTGGTTGAGAAGGCTGATGGATTCGCTGAGGTTTTCCCTGAGCACAAGTACCAAGTCGTTGAGATGCTTCAAGAGAGAGGTCACTTGACTGCCATGACTGGTGATGGTGTTAACGATGCTCCTTCTCTTAAGAAGGCTGACTGTGGTATCGCTGTCGAAGGTTCTACTGAGGCTGCTCAAGCTGCTGCTGATATTGTTTTCCTTGCTCCTGGTTTGTCCACCATTGTCGATGCTATCAAGATTGCTCGTCAAATTTTCCAGAGAATGAAGGCTTATATCCAATACCGTATCGCTTTGTGTTTGCACTTGGAAATTTACTTGGTGACTTCTATGATCATCATCAAGGAGACTATCAGATCTGAGCTCATTGTCTTCATTGCGTTGTTTGCTGATTTGGCTACCATCGCTGTTGCTTATGACAATGCTCACTTCGAACAACGACCTGTCGAATGGCAATTGCCCAAGATTTGGGTTATTTCCGTTGTTCTTGGATTCTTGTTGGCTGTTGCTACCTGGATTATTCGTGGTAGCATGTTCCTTCCTCATGGTGGTATCATTGAGAACTTTGGTTCCATTCAAGAAATTCTTTTCTTGGAAGTCGCTCTTACTGAGAACTGGCTCATTTTCGTTACTCGTGGTGGTAAGACTTATCCTTCGTGGCAACTGGTTGGCGCTATTTTTGGTGTCGATGTTCTCGCAACCATCTTCTGTATCTTCGGTTGGTTGTCTGGTCCTGGATCTGGTCATGAGGATCGTCCTGTTGACTTATACCCTGAGACTGCTGATGGATGGACTTCAGTTGTTACCGTCGTTGTTATCTGGATGTACTCTATCTTCGTCACTATCATTATTGCCATTGTCTACTACCTTTTGACTCAAATCCCATGGCTCGACCGTCTTGGAAGACAAGACAGAAGCCACGGTGATGCTAAGCTCGAGAAGCTTGTTGGACACTTGTCTCGTTTGGCTATTGAACACCAAGTCGATGAAGATGGCAAGTCTGGACGCTTCTTCATTTCTCCTAAGAACCCCACTGAGGAGGAGGCTGAGTAATTGACATCTAGATTATGTAGTAATGTTAATAGTATAATAATTTTGAATTAGATTTTCAATTTTTTTTTTTTTTTTTTTTTTCTTACTGACGCAATTGGGTTTATATTTTCATTATGTTTGTACCTTGTTGGCCTGATGATTCCTAATTCTTCTTGGGTCTCGTCACCTGGCTGTCTTTTGACACTAATCTTGATTAAGCAGGTCCATCGGTTTTCCGTTTCCCTAACTTGATGTAGTAGTGCCAAACTTTATCATATTAAATGTCTATAAAAGCTTGGGGAACAAAGGTATATTACATTGATTTATGCGTTTATCCTAGAGAGTTGTATGAGTGGAGTTACATATGAATGAAGTACTGGCACAAAGTTGCAAATGGGGCACGGAAAAAATGAAAGCATATTAGACCAACTGTTGTCAGATGGTCATCCGCGGCGCAGAAAACACCGGCGAGGAAGTGATGATGATTCAATTAGTGCTGATGATTTAGTGCGGGCTTTATCAAATCTAACAATCACGTGTAAGAGCACTGGAGACGGTGGATCGAGAGCTTATTTTGAAGTTCGTCCGCCGAAGGATAATGATGAACGGTGGAAATGATAGAGCATTTGTAAGATGTAGTGGTCAATAATGGTCATCAGCTATTTGAAAGCTAGCGATATAACCTGCAGGGAGTCTTTTGCTTCAGTTTATTTATTTATTCATTTGTTTATGTATTTATGTATTTATTATTATTATTTTTTCCCTGGTAGCATAGTGATGGTTCTTCGCGTTCTGACAGACTTTCAATTCACTGCTGACAAAACTAGTTCAGGGTACGGGATGCGTACAATGCGGTACGCAACGCTAACTTAACATCGTGTGAGAGCTTGAGCAGGTGGTTAGCACGCGAACTATGGACAGCGAGGACGAAGATATTTTTGGAGAAGAAGCTTCCAATACCACGAAGAAGCAAAAGCCGGTTATTAGTGATGACGAGAATGATGAGGGCGCGGAGGAAGATGATGGGTTGGGTCTAGGTGTGTCTGAGGACGAGCTCGAACAAGACGAGGACGAAGAAGAGAGAAATCAACAAACTCGACAGATCCGAGTATTACAAGCGACCATCCCAAGATTCGCAGCATCACATCGTCGAGCTAAAAGCTCGGTGGGAAAAAATGAAGATGTGTATTATACGAGAGTTCCAGCCTTTCTTACTTTAGACCCACATCCTTTCGATTCGGCACAGTTCCTGGATAATTTGGAATCTAGTAGTTCGGCCTCAGAAAGCCAAAAGATTCGCTTACAGAATGAAAACACTATTCGATGGAAATATGCCAAAGAAGGAAATGAAAAAGTTATTAAGGAATCCAACGCCAGGTTTGTTAAATGGTCGGACGGAAGTTTTAGTTTACAAGTTGGAAGTGAATTATTTGACGTAAAAATCGACACGCCGTACGATGAGCACTTTTTATGCTTGTCGCATCCTGCAAATGAACTTTTGCACACTCAGACCTTGCTGAGTAAGAATATGTCTATACGTCCGTCTTCTACGCAATCGGAGACTCATAAGAGACTAACGGCCGAACTAGCCAAGAGAACGATTAAGCAATCCTCACTTGTGGGAAATGTTGCTACTACTGACGACCCGGAAAAGCGGCAGCAAGAAGCGGAGCGGGCGCAGGAACAGCTACTGAGAGCTAGAAGAAAATTGGAAGCCAAAAAGAGACAACAGGAAGAACGTCTTGGTCTAGGGTCTGGCGGAGGCGGTGCCGGAGCTGGTTCCTATTCTAGAATGGAGACCATAACAGTTGGAGGAAGAGGAGGAGGTGGCGGCGGTCTTCGACATGATGAATATGAAGAAGATGATTTCGTAGTGGAGGACGAAGAAGAGGAAGAAGAAGGAATGGGAGAAGAAGAAGAAGAGGAGGAGGAAGAAGTCGAAAATGGAATTGAAGAAGAGGAGGAGGAAGGAGAGGAAATAGATGAAGCTGAAGAACGCCGCAGGGCTGAAAGACTAGAACGCGCAAAACGGGGACCTTCGAATGAAACTCCAGAACCCCGCAAAAAGGTTCGTCGTATTATTAGCGACGATGAGGAGTAGTAACCAGTTAATTATGTATTATTTGTATCATTAGGACTAGAGATACTGTTAGCAATACTTGAACCATCCATCCATTCTGCCAGTTGTTTCCGATTGTCCTCGGCAGTCTTGTCATAATGGACAATTTTTTCTTCCAAGGCATTCAAGCTGCTTCTCCAATTATCCAATTCCATTTTCATGGTAGCTATCGTAGCATCCATTTCATTCATGCGGGTCACTGTATCGGAAGCTCCGAGATGGATATGTCCGAGGGTTTTCATCCTATTTATTATTTGCGGCAGTATCGATTTATATGACTCTATAATATGAAGCTCGTGATACAGTTGATTGGCTGCCATTATTGTTGCAGTATTTGCACCGGAAGTAGCAAAATCAGCACCACCCTTAAATCTTGCACTCACACCAGGATGGTCCGTGACAAGTTTGTTGCAAGCCAA
The DNA here is from genome assembly GCA_030581755.1 of Crinitomyces ghanaensis. Taxonomy (NCBI): domain Eukaryota; kingdom Fungi; phylum Ascomycota; class Dipodascomycetes; order Dipodascales; family Trichomonascaceae; genus Crinitomyces; species Crinitomyces ghanaensis. The sequence continues at coordinate 168,299 of JAKTVX010000011.1, forward strand.
CGCCAATCTTTCAATTTGACGCAGGCAAACTTCTACAGCGTCTTCTCCACCATTAGCAAATAACGACACTTTCCGCTGAATGCTGTCGATTGTAGCCACTAGACTTTCCTCGCTGGCCCGGTCCCTGTTGGATCCTACTTTCTTTTCCAGAGACGCCAATCGTTTCTCCAATTCTGCAGCTCGGACAAGGATCTGGCGATCAGTTGCACTCGTTTTGTTTATTCCTGGTCGATTGGCCTGATTGACAGGAACATTATCTTGTGTTCGAGAATTTCCGAGATGCTTCGAAAAGCTTTGCTGTTTCCCCTGGAGTGCGTGCTTGGCTAGTTTGCCTCCATCTTCTTGTCGGTCCGCTTGTGCCTGTTCCTGTTGTGTTAATTCTTTGTACCTCAAACCATCATATAAATAGACCTTTCCGGCTTTTCTTTCTAAAGCTAAGTTATCAAGAATACGGCCCATTTCTTCCATTTGTTGTCGCTGCTCATGCTCTTTGCCATCTGCGTGTGTCGCCCTTCCTTCTGCATTCCTCTCTTTGCTGACTAGTTCTATGACTTGCGCGACTTCCCGCCTTAAACGCGCAATTTTAGCATCCAAAGTTTCTATGCCATTTCTTACATTATATCCCTTCTGCTCTAGTGATAATTCATCATAAGCGAGATCAATGTCATCGGGAATATTTACATCGCTAGTTTCGAATACTGACGCGCTTCGTTTAACATCAAGTGTACGCGTTTCAATCTCTTCCTCAGTATAATCATTAGCATGTGCCTTGACATAGGCAGATCTGGCAATTGTGGGTTCTTCTAATGACTCACCGGCCCATTCATATACATCTACTGAGCTCGTGTCAATATCTGGTAGGTCGTTGTACTTGGACATTGTTGTTTACTTCCTGTTGGGAGAGGTCCCGAAACGGTTGACATAACGTTAAGTCTTCATTGGCATCAAACTAGAAGTGAAAGATGCAAAAAGAATATACAAATAATTGAATTGAATGGAATATTAGTAATATATTCAAGTTTAAATAAAATCATTAATCTCCTCAAGAACTTGCTCCAATCTTTCTACTACTTGGTTTCTATCCCAACGATCCCTCATCTCCCACACAGTTTCCACCAAGGAAGCATTAATCTGCTCCAATTTTTCGACGCTCAGTTGGCGCTTTTCCAGAGCCAGCAGTTTGGCCTTGAAACGCTGCACAGACTCCTCGTCAAGAATCATTTTTTGTGCTATCTTGCCATTGACGCTACCGTTAGGAACGTTATCAATATCCATAACCTCATTATCGCGATGGTTTTCCTTTTCTGATTCGCGCTCGGGCTCAGGTAAAATGACTATATCGTTGCCTGTGTGGTTCTCGCTGGTGCTCTTATCCTCGTCAACGATCTTTTCTTCGTGTTCTTTTCTATGTCCAAGACCACCCGTCTCTTTATCCTTCCTGCTTAGCGCTTTCTCCCTCTTGTACATCTCCCGACATGATGCCACAAGGGCCGGCTCGTTTCGACCCAAATCTTCAATCAACACTTGCACATTGGCATGCATTTCGGCAGCTTTAATAATTCGTTCTCGTTCTCCTAGAGTCTGCGAGTCTTTGTAGATCATCGCGATGTCTTGCAAAAATTGCCTCGGCACTGAATAGTATCCATTCCACAATCGCTCCTCTATAATATCGAGATCCATATTATAGTACTTTTTGCCAGTCGCTACCTCAAGAATCATATTGGGTGCGTCCGTCGCCTGAACATATGCTTGTTCGGGCTCTTCAAGTGCAACAGCCTCGTCCATAATTACTGAAATAACCTCCGGTTCCTCTACGTCCATCCTTGTCGATACTTCAGTTTCGCCGGCGCCGTTCGGCTCTGTAGTTATTTGTGTGTCATCCGGCACACCATTGACCTCGGCTGCTCTCACAGCGCCATTCTCCAGCTCTGGAATGCCTTCGTCTCTGTCCGCCTCGCGATCGTTGATCTCCTGATCAAGCTCCATCTCGGCCGCCGCCTTTGCCTTGGCCAATAACTCATTCTCTTGTCTATCAAACAAATGAACAAGGTGGCTATCCTCAATTACAGGTTTTTTAAACCTCTTGTATCGATTCTTGACCAATTCCATGATCACACTAAGCTTGACCTTCAGCGTGTTCTTTAACTGAATGTCCTGTTTGGCCTGCCGTCTCTTATCAGCTTCCGTCATTACTTCTTCGGAGGCAAGTGCGTCATTTGTTTTGTCTTCCTTTTCATCGACTACGGGAAGCTCAGGCAATTTTCGCTTTTCACGAGCTTCGTCACATACTGCACTTGGAGGCAATCGAATAAATTCAATTAGCTTGAAGAAAAATTCTTCCAATGCATTTGCATCAACTTTCGCGATCAAGCGTCCATAATTTTCTCGAGCAAATCCAAACAATTCATCCTTCACTAAGCTGTCTAATTCGTTTCGAAAACTCAACCCCAAAAGGACTACTTGATCATTTGGATCGATACTCTGAATCATACTAAATAGCGCCACTCGAGCACTTTCACTTATGCCAGCCAACAGACCGTCAACATCTGGCAAATACAGTACACTAGGGCGGTGTTTGCGTGCCTCCGCAACCGTTTGCACAACAACGCTTTCTGGCGTCCGGGATGGATCTCCATACAGACTTGCAATATCTATCATTTGCACATTATATCCCTCCAACTCATGAAGAAGTGCCGACCCAATGTACGACTGACCCATACCTCTCGGTCCATATACTAGTAACCTAGGCCGATACACACGAGCCCCTTTAAAATCTGGTTAGTTAAACAAGATAATACAAAAAAACAAACTGAACAAACTATCCTTACCCCTAATATTTTCGTATCCTCCAGGAGACTCATACAATGCATCCTCAACTGCACTTTGTTTCTTTTTCTGCACAGGCGCAATTCGCATTAGCTTGTGGCTAATTTCCTTAAATGCCGCCCTCAATAGCGGCTCCACACGATCCGGTAAGGGCATACCAGAAGAAGAGGATGAAAGCGCCCTAGACGAAGAGGGAACAATCTTTTCAAGAGCCTTGGCAAAATCTTCTCCTATCACATGAATCGCCGATGGATCTATTTGCAATTTTTGACTAGAAAAGTAAATCTGCGGGTACGTTCTTAAAATCGACCCTAACGCGGCCTCAGTACATAAGGCGCGAAGATCTGCTCCACCATATCCCTTTGTCATCTCGGCCATATGGTCCAAAAACCCTTGGCCTAGCGGAGGTTGCCATTTGCGAGTGTGAATCTCAAGAATCCGACGTCTGGCTTGTAAATTAGGAAGGGGAAAGTAAAATTCTCTATCGAATCGTCCAGGCCTTCGCAACGCAGGGTCGACCGAGTCAGGTCGATTAGTTGCTCCGATTACAATAACTTGTCCTCGATTATCCATTCCATCCATGAGGGCCAATAAAGTTGATACAATTGACGCATGAATTTGCTCTTGCTTGGAAGAACGCACCGGCGCCAATCCATCAATCTCGTCAAAAAAGATAATGGCAGGCTGTTGTGCTCGGGCTTCTTCAAACAACAATCGAAGCTGCCGTTCAGCCTCTCCTACCCATTTAGACAAGCAATCTGCACCCTTCCTCATAAAAAAGGCAACTTTCTTGCCTCCATCCTTACTACACGATGCTGCTAATGCTCTGGCCATGAGCGTTTTCCCTGTACCTGGAGGACCGTGGAACAAAACCCCTCGAGGCGGCGTGATGCCAAATCTCGCATATACTTCAGGGTATCTCAATGGCAAGCTTACCATTTCCTTGAGCTGCCCAATGTAGTCATCAAGACCTCCAACTGAATCGAAATCAATGTCCGTATTAATTCCCAATGGGTCAACATCGGCCAAACCTGGTTTCTTTTTCTTAATGAGTCCAAATGGATTACTAGAAGCTCCGACCACTCCACCGGTGCCAGCATGGGTGCCACCACCTGTTAGCACCTCCACATTCTCATCATCGCTCGAATCCGATTCTGCAGCTGCGGCAGCAATCATGTTATTTGTATTGGTCATGGCACCTAATGGCGGGGCTCCACCACTATACAAAGAGAACACGTCTTGTCCTCCAAATGGACCCAATATGGGAAAAAGTCGGCGAGTCGGCCCGCTACCGCCACCTCTACCCCTTGTACTCGACTGTTTCGACGGCGGTTGGACGCTGGGGATATCGTCCAGAATGGCGCCAGGAGGAATCAGTTGGTAGTTCACCTGCTTTCGTTTCCGCAGGACATGCGTCCGAGTCGGCGGAGGAGATACAGAGTCTCTTAAGTCCCGAAGCTCTTGACGCAACGCCATGAGATCGTCTTCATCGCGTTCACCACCGTCACCATTGCTGTTTGACAGCTGGCCCTCGTCCTCCTCGTCATCGGATATAACATTCCCTTGAGATCGTAGACGACGACGGCGCCCTCGAGTTTCATTGAGCCGAGGTCTACCACGCTTTCTTTTTTTAGATGTCTTACGTGTTTTAGATCGCGGTCCGATAACGTTGTCGTCTGAATCAACAATAAATCCAGTATCTACAGGAAGATCCGATACCACTGAGTCCGAATCGTCGTCCTCTTCATCCTCGTCTGATCCCGAATTATCCTGGAACTCTTCTTCCGAATCTGACCCTGCCTTCCGATTTTGTCCGCCCGGCTTACGCCCAGGCTTTACGCGACGCTTCCTGCGTCGCGGCCTGTCAGAGTCAGAAGCCTCATTTTCATTGTAGTCCTGGTCATCTTTAACCTCTACATTTTCGTCATCGTCACTGCCGTCGTCATCGTTCTCATCATCAAGGCTATCATAACTGGCGTTCTTCTCATCTTTTCTATTGGCCTCGTTATCCGTCATTTCGTGGTCAGAATCATCAATCTTCACAGCCTTCCTCGCAGGCCGGCGACCTAGACTAGCACCACTGGGTGCTGTCATTCCGTCATCCGACTCCGCGGCCGTTTCTCTGTCTATGTCATCATCCCCATTTAATAATGTGCGCATTAAGCTGGGCTCGATTCTTAGTGTTACTAGAACTTGTTCTGGTTTTTCAATTTCTTCACTATCACTGATTCCGCTATAGCCCTCGCCCCCTCGTGGTCGCTTCAATATCATCAGGATCTCCCACCGAAACAAACAATTATTCCACTTGGCGTAAGTGAGGTAAACTGCGATGCTGACTAAGGAGCCTCACCCTCGCATGAATATGTGCGCCGCACGGTCACCGTGTTCCGACACCATCGCTCAAGCTGGAGAACTATCCCATAATGTGGCAAGCAAAAACGCTCCCAATTATTAATGATTTTTTGTTCTGGATTCTCGTTGTCCATCTACATCGTAGCTGGTGTCAATTTGTCCGAAATCAGCTGTTCTGTGTCTAGCGTAAAAAATTTATCCTTTCGCTCCACCAGTTCTCCATCGATATCTTGCCACATCTGGAAGTCTTAGGTAGATGGCAATTGGATTGTAGAAATCAAAATGGCTCGAATGTCTTGTTGCTTGTTAGGCGTATTTTTACACTCCGTGCCAGGGCTAGGGTTTACACAATAAGATGTCTAGTATTTTCCAATGCCCACGAATTTCAAGAAAAACGTAAGTGTATGATAAGTCTTAAAATTAATACAAGAAATATATAAAAACTCAGAGTTAATAATTCATGCTGACAGTCTTAATATACTATTTACATTCTTCAAGTTTAGAAGCCCATGCCTCCCATACCCATTCCGCCCATTCCGCCGGCAGGAGGTCCAGCAGGAGCTGGAGGTTCAGGAGCATCAACAATGGCACATTCGGTAGTAGCAAGCAAAGAGGCCACACCGGAAGCATCCACCAAACCTGTTCTGACGACCTTGAAAGGATCGATAATACCAGCAGCAATCATATCAGTGTATTCTCCGGTAGCGGCATTGAAACCCTTGTTAAATTCAGTGCCAAATTCGTCTACAAGCTTGCCAACAACAACGGATCCTTCTCCGCCGGCGTTGTCAACAATGGTCTTAGCAGGACGGGTGATTGCGGTCTTAATAATCTGAACACCGAGCTTTTGGTCAAAGTTCTCAGCCTTAACGCCATCAAGGATACGAGACGCCTTAAGTAAGGCGGTACCACCACCAGGGAGGATACCTTCTTCAACAGCGGCTCTGGTAGCGTTAAGAGCATCGACGAATCTGTCCTTCTTCTCACCAACTTCAACTTCAGAAGATCCACCGACCTTGATGACGGCGACACCTCCAGATAATTTAGCCAATCGTTCTTGGAGCTTCTCCTTTTCGTAATCGGAAGTGGTAGGGTCATTAACGAATGATCTGATTTGTTCGCATCGTTGCATAATGTTATCCTTATCACCCTCTCCGTTAAGGATGATAGTATCTTCCTTGGTAATGACAATGGAACCCGAAGATCCAAACAAGTCAGGAGCAGAGCTCTTGTCAGCTCTCATATCCAACTCCTCGGTAACTACAGTTCCTCCAGTCAAAATAGCGATATCTCCCAAAATGCTCTTTCTGTTATCACCAAATCCTGGAGCCTTGACAGCAGCAACTTGGACTTGACCTCTCAACTTGTTAAGGATACAAGCAGCAAGGGCCTCGCCATCAATGTCCTCAGCAATGATAACCAAAGGACGTCTAGTTTTGTTAGAGATTTCGAGAGATGGAACGACGTCATCCAAGGAAGAGATCTTCTTTTCAGAAAGAAGCAACAAAGGTCTCTCAAATTCAACTTTGCCTGCCTTAACATCAGTGATGAAGTAAGGAGAAATATATCCTCGATCGAACTTCATACCTTCGGTAACCTCAAGTTCATCCTCGATGGTCTTTCCCTCTTTGACAGTAATGACACCTTCCTTACCAACCTTTTCCATGGCATTAGCAATAAGTTTACCAATGTGGGCGTCACCATTAGCAGAGATAGTAGCGACTTGTGCAATCTCCTCGGAGGTGGTGATTTCTCTCTTGTTCTTTTGCAAGAAGTCGACAACCGCCTCAACGGCAGCTTGAGATCCTCTTCTCAAGTCCATAGGGTTGCATCCAGCGGCAACGTTCTTAACACTTTCGGTGAAGATGGATCGGCCAAGAACGGTAGCAGAAGTAGTACCATCACCGGCAGTTTCATTAGTCTTTGACGCCACCTCTTGCAATAACTTGGCACCAAGATTTTCAAATTTATCTTTAAGTGTGATACTCTTAGCTACAGTTACACCATCCTTGGTAATCTTTGGGGCACCGAAAGATTGTTCGATAAGAACGTTTCGACCTTTAGGTCCAAGAGTCACGGAGACGGCCTTGGCCAAGGTATCAACACCTTTTAAAAGAGCAGCTCGGCCTTCCACGCCAAACTTGAGCTCTTTGTGTGAGAAATGACGGACACTAATGCGTGAGCCGTGAGCGTTTCTTGAAATAAGTCGCTGCATCACTATAGTAAATCGTTGAGGGTGGGTGGATTTTTGAGTTGTCAGACAAAGGATCCGGATCCACTCGGGGTGTGTATTAAATAGAGATTTTTCACCGAATTTTCAAGAACTTTCTTTTGTTACCCGGCTGTGGGGGGAGGCCTAGCATGAGCGGAGCGTTTGCGGTGGTTCACTTTATTCTTTCTGACTAATATGTGATAGGGCGTTAAAGTTTGTTTGCAAGCCGCCCCTATGCTTACCTGACCGCAGACCGCTTGGCCATACATACACAGGTGTTTGCCGAAAGAATAGTCGAACTAATGTCATTTCAACTGTTAGGTCATGTCATTTTCTGTTCTATCTCCTAATGGGTTTGCCCCGATTCTTGCAATCTTCTACAGTGTGTTCCATCCCACTGAAGGTTCTAAAGTCTTGTGTCAGGTTCCTCGCGGCGCAGTAGTTCCACATGCGGGAAATTTGGAAGCCCTTGAGCAGCCTCTATTTCCTTTTTATTCAATCAAAAACTATGTTATTCCTAAGCCGCCATTGTGTAATAGATTGGTCTCAATAAAAATCAACCAATATCGTGTCGTGGGATACCCTGTATTGATTCAAGGTGAAACTTACAAGCGCAATTCTTTTATTTTTAATTTCGCATTTGTGTTCCATGCGAGAGCTGAAGCAACAGTTTACGAAACATCAATTCGACGATTGGCAAAGATGTTCATGGCCCTTGAGGAGCAGTGTCAATATTTGAGTAAAGCTACCACTTCACTAGACACAATTTCAAACATTATTCAGCAAATCTATCAGGATCTCAATAATTTCTCCGAATGCATGATTCCAGTTGATGAAAGTAACAGCGCAGACATGAAATTGTTTCCGCTAATTTCTCCACCTCCTGAAGTGGAATCATTTCACGTGCCTATCTCTACAGTCCGTTTAGATGCTCTTCGTGATGAATACTGGGACCCTACTATGGAAAAGATTGTTCCGTATATTAATGGCCTCAATTCCGTTCGTCGTATTGCTGATTTGGCTGATGCTGATTATAGCTTGACCAAACAGTGTATTCAACACCTCATTCACTACCAGTGCATAGTCATCGTGGACATTTTCCAGTTCTCTAATATATACGCGCCAACTGCCGAAATCGGACAGCTATTGTCAGATGCCAGTATGTTCGCGGAATTTCAAGCCTATGTATACAAACCACGGTCTTCGTTGTCGGCTGCTGCTGCAACGGCAGCTGCCGTGACGGCGACGGGATCATCAAATAGTGCCGGTGGTGGAGGACCTGCTGCTTCTGGTAGCGCTGCCAAAGCTCGCAACAGTATCCAATACAAAATTCCGAATGCTAGCACTCCAGAAAGTCGGACATCTATTTTATCGAATTCATATGGATCGAATGAACCTGGAAGCAGTGCTGGTGCTGGCGGTACTGGGGGACATGAATTCCCTCTTGTGGTGCATGTTTGTCCACAGGTTACATGCTTCAACCTATACCGGTCTTTACATCAAGGAATTACGGTTCATGATTGGTATTTAGAACACCGGAAGTCCCTTGAAAACATTGATGTACGAAGGTTTATATCCTTTGGAGTCATTAAGGGCATTATATACAGAATTCATTCTTATCCGGTCTATGAGCCAGCATCGCGATTTCATCGGCGACACAGTCGAGCTTCACATCACGAACAGAAACGTCCTAATATTGCCACAGATGCTGAAGTAGATAAGATGATAACTGATATTATCAAACATCCTAGACATTTTGATTCGATATGTACTGATCTGCGGTTGCCTAAATGGCAAGTAGAAAAGGCCTTGCAAGTGTCTGGGGATTGGACGGTTATTTCCTGTTGACTGTGGAATTTATTTAATATGAGCTAACAAATATATGAGTTCAGTTTATTGCATTTAATATACTATTGTAACTACACTTTACATAATAATGGCCACGAAATTTAGTAAAACAAAGAGTTCTGTACAGCAGTCGGACGGATGGAACTTCCGGTACCTGTTTGCAATGGTCTGTGCCCAGTGAGACTTTCACGTGACAATTCCCGTGTCAATTTTTCACAACTCGGTTTTAACCCGAGTTAAAAGCTATTGGTTAGTATATCTCCATTTCGTTGCCGGATTCTGATCTTCAATTAAAAGGAAGAAAAAAAAAAAGGAAGAACACAATGTTCAGATTAGCCAAACGATTTTATTCCCAGCAGGCAGGAGCTTTAGCCAAGACCGCATTATATGATTTCCATGTTGCCAATGGCGGTAAGATGGTAGAGTATGCTGGTTACGAAATGCCAGTTTTATACAAAGGACAGTCTCACGTTGAATCTCATAACTGGGTCAGAAGCAGCGCAGGTCTCTTCGACGTATCTCATATGTTGCAACACAAATTTTCTGGTCCCGATGCTCTTGCAATGCTCGAGAAGGTGACCCCAGCTGATCTCAAAGGTCTTGAGCCTTTCTCATCCACGTTATCTGTATTATTGAACGAAAATGGAGGAATTGTTGACGACACTATCATTTGCAAGCATTCTGAGGATGAGTTTTATGTTGTTACTAATGCTGGCTGTCGCGAGAAGGATTTGGCCTTTTTCAAGAATGCTCAAACTGATTTTGGATCAGGCGTTAACCATTCAATTATCACTGGTGGATTACTGGCGTTGCAAGGCCCAAAGGCTGCTGAGACTTTGCAGAAGTTTACTACTTTTGATTTATCCCAAATAAAATTTGGCCAATCAGCGTTTGTTCCTCTTGAAGGAGGTAATTATCACGTGGCCCGCGGTGGATATACTGGAGAAGACGGATTTGAAGTCTCTATTACAGATGGTAAAGTGGCTGAACAATTTGCATACAAGCTTGTTGAATTACAAGATGTAGTGAAGCCTATTGGTTTGGCTGCTCGGGACTCCTTAAGATTGGAGGCCGGTATGTGTTTGTACGGCCATGAGCTTTCGGAGGACATCAGCCCTGTTGAAGCTGCGCTTACCTGGGTTATCGGTAAGCGACGCCGTGCTGAGCCAGATAATGGCTTTAACGGCGCTCAAATTGTTTTGGACCAAATTGCTAAGAAGACTGAAAAACTCCGAGTAGGCCTAACAGTTGAGGGTCCTGCAGCTCGTGACGGTGCAGAAATTTTCCTCGAAGGTGATGCCTCCACCCCTATTGGTGTCGTTACCTCCGGAAGTATGTCGCCAACCCTTAAGAAGAACATAGCTATGGGTTATGTTCCTCGGAAATATTCAAAGTCTGGCACCAAACTTAATGTCATGGTTCGTGGCAAGCTTCGATCCGGCGAAGTCGTCAAGATGCCGTTTGTCAAGACTAATTATTATAAATAAGTATAAATAATATACTCTAAATTATATTTCATGTACATGATGGTCAATTCTATAGACATCTCATATTTACTTGTTTGGCTCCAGCGTAGTGGTCTTCGTTGCTAGGCCTGTCACGGCGGCGGTATTCGGAGCATTTTCGGTCGCAACCATGATCTTTGGCGTCGAATCCTTGAGGACTTTAATGGCGTCAGAGTCTGTTTGCTTGGCCTCTAACTGTTTCAAAATCGTCGGTTTGACATTATTTGGCAAACGATAGTCATCTTTCACAATATCTTTTTCCTTCAGAGCATTTTTTAGCCACTCAATTTCATCTTGTAAAGCTTTAATGTCATCTGCGACGCCTTCTCTTCTGGCAACCTCCTTTTTATGAGACCGATAGCTTTCAAATAAGATCAATCCTCCGGCCACAGAAAAAATGAATGATTCAGATAAGAAAGTGGCACCATTGTCAATAGCCTTAACATCATTCAGCGGTCGGACTTTTATGTGATCTTCACCAAGGAGCTTCATTCGAAGATGCACATCGGATCTATGCATGAATTGAGCGAACGATATACATGCTTGACGAAATCTTGGATGTTGTTTAGCCTGTGATTTGATACCATTGGCTATTGGCTTGGAAAGTGTTCGAACAACCAATGACGTAAATTTTATAGCAATTGAGCTCATCCTTATTTCTTGAGGTGTTTTGGGGAATTCTTATGAATACTTGAGCCTTATTTCTGTCGTTAATATTATCTAGTCGTCGAACCCCGCCACTTTCAAAGTTTAGGTTACAGCATTTGAAGATCTTGACATGCGTTTAAAAAGCACTCTGCGGCTGCAGGGTTAGCCCATTCTAATCTTGCGGCACAAACTCATATTGCCGTTTTAGGTTATTTTAGCGGCAGAGAGAAACGTTAATCAGAAAACGAAAGATTAAAATGCGAGATTCGGAAGAGCGAATACGAAGAATTTCTCTTTTTTTTGTTTTGTTTTGAGAAAAAAAATCATTGAAGGGAATGGAGACAAAAAAACAGAAAGAATTAATTCCATACTATCAAAAAATGTCATTCAATTCCTCGCTCCTTTTCGTTAGGTTCCTTTGATAAAGATGGGCCAGCAAAAGAAAAGGAAAAAAAATGAAAAATAAAAGAAGGAAAAGCAGAAGAGAACCTAAATAGCGAAACATCATATGTGGAGCAAAAATTAGGGTGGGATATATTTGTCGCAACACTGCGGCGAACTCTACCAGTTATTCTTACGCTTAAGAGTAGCCGTCGAAGCCCCACCCCGATTAGCCGACATGCTGTCCCGAGTTGCTGTACCGGAACCCCATATCCGTTGATCACGTCCGCTGGAAAATGAGGTCATTCTTCGAAGTTCTTTAGAGTATAGTTTTTTTTTTCTTTTTTCTGCCTTTTTTTAAAAAATCTTTGATATTCTACTGCATTCTACTACTGCCAACGAGAAAAAGTAAGTTGCTTGAAACCAATAGTTCTCTGGCTCGTATTTCTAATCACTTCCTATTATTTCCCTATGATCTAAGCTTAATTAGATTCTTGGGGCTGCATGAGTCATCTTTCCCAATCTGGTGGATGTATGCATCATTTGGCGTGCTGAGGGGGGTCAAACGTGATCGCTTCCACAAACCCTATACAGTAAAGGTTCCCCATACGCTATCTGTCGTCGAGATGTACCGGTTATCGGTAGCCGGTGCGGCGTAACTACGGTTCTGCCGTCCCATCTAATATTACTATGAAAAACCTCTCTGTCGGATATAGCCGTACCACCGACTTATCATGCCCGAATTGAACCCGACACTTTATAATTGAATGAATTATTGAAAAAATGACAATTGTAAATTGAACGTAATGAAAAAATAGCTAAAGTTGATGACTTCTATCGCAAGCTTGGAATGTGTGTCATACAACCATTTCTGGTTAATACATCAAAGACAATCTAATTTATTTACCCCATGACTCAACTGGGCATTATGTCAGTAAATTATTTCTGGGTTTCTTTTTCTGTAATTTGCTTTTTTTAGGACCTGTTTACAGGTTCGAAAGCTATCGAGCCAAGCAGAGCCACTTGCGTGAAGGAAAAATGCAAGACAAAGGCTGACAAATTACATAAATTATACATATATATATTCCTCAAACTTCCGTCGAAAAAGTTGACGTTTGTGCGTTGTGAATTTTCGTTTTCTTTCATATTCTTTTATTTATTTGGTTCATGTTGCCTGAAAGATTATCTGCCGCTGATTCGGCGAATTTTACCACACTAACCAACAACAATAATGGTAATCCTAATATTAATACCGATGGTCATCACACGAGTCGCGACAGTCTGGTTAGTACTATTAATCTGGCCAGCACGCGTCCCGGCGATGAGATTCACGAAAATTACACGCCAAACATCGGAACCATGGAACTCCCCTCTTACGAGACGCTAGATGATGCTGATCAAGATGCTGATAGTGAGCTCCCCACATATGCCTCGGGCCCAGCCGTAGAGGTGACAGAGACCCAAGTATCTATGTATGAACCAATTGTTAAGGTCGTTCTTAGTGAGACTTGCCAAATAGTTGACGCGAATCAAATCCTGTTAGGGCGCGTAATCATCTCTCCAAAAAAGAACATACAATGCACTCACATAGTAATTGACTTGGTAGGAGAGGAAGTTGTTCAACGGCTTCAAGGTCTGAACCAAACTAGGTACTTGAGGAAGTTCACTCTCAGTCGTCAGATCATTGGCGCTTCTTCATTGTCGGAGAACGGATCTCTAGTCAAAGGATATCAATACGTTTGCAGCTTTTCAATTAGCGTACCTGACTATTGTCCCGGCTACGCATGTCGTTGCGATCCCTCTTCGCCTCTGCATCGCCAACTTCCACCAGCATATGGATCTGCTCTGGAGCTAGGGACAGCTGGTAGCGACGACATAGGAGATCTGTCGGCCAAGGTAATTTACAAAGTACGCGCACGTTTATTGAGGAAAGAATTGCCTTTGTCGTCTTCTTCATCTTCATCTTCGTCTTCGTCTTCTGTCTCTTCGAGAGCGGCAACAACTGCTAGCAATGAGATTGTAGTTGCCGAAGGTAGCCGCATGGTGCGAATCCGTCCATCAGTATATCCGCCAATAGACTTGTGGTCTCTTAAGGACGAAAGTGGAGCCCCATTCCTTTTGTCTTCTTATAACTCGGCAGCTGAGGTCACTCATGGTTCGTTTTTGAAAAAGACAAAAATAGGGTCCGTCAAACTATCCATTAATTCTCCGGTCACTATGAACTTGCTAAATCCGTCAATCTATTTGGTCCCGTTACAAGTGACATTCAAGCCTGATGCAGTGCATAAAAAGGCGCCGCCTCCTAAAATCACCAGCCTGTCTACTTCGGTCTTTGGCTTGACATTTTCGTCATCAAAATCCTTGAAGTATCCTGTTCACCGTCAGTCTTTGTCTGACAAATCGCACAAGCACATTAAATGCTATACGACTCCTATTATCAAGCAAAACAAACTCACTATTGCTAACCCGGTGTGGCGGGTTTCGACTAATAATTCTTCTAATGCCGATCCCGAATACACTGTTTCACTAACTGCTCCTTTAACTCCATTAGATCCTACTTGTGTTCCCACATATTTCTCGTGTCTCACTTCTCAGCAATACGAATTAATTGTCACCGTGGGTTTTGAATCAAGTCCTAACTCTTTAACCATTCGGGTTCCTGTTCTGGTCACCAATTCTCAGTTGGATGACATGCTATCTGTGATGTCATCTTCTACGACCGATGTTGAAAGCCTTTCAATTATGAGGATGTCGATGTCACGGTCGTTGCAATCGACTCCTTCGTATTACGACCTTGAAGGGTCTGGTGGCGGAGGCAACCGCGACGGGGATGGAGGAGGTGGAACGGGAAGGAGAGCAACCCCATCGCGACCAAATAGTCATTTTAGTCGCTATTCTTCGTAATCATTAGTTAATTTGCTACATACATCTTTTGTCGTGCTTCTGTTAATCTTTCGTTTGTTTTCGTTTCTAGTATCATATTTTTTTTTTTTTTTTTTTTTTTTTTTTTTTTTTTTTTTTTTAAATTCTAAGATAGCACGTAACTTATTTGTCAGTTACCTTTTTCGGACTGACTGACATGTTCTCAGGGAAAACCTTTTTCAGGGGCACCCCCTTGACAAGTTACCCGCCTATAGTGTCAAATTTGAATTATCCAATAGTGTCGGACTTCACATCACAAGTCGTTCAAGCCATGTTTGCAGTTCGCTCAGTTGCTCTGCGGGCTCAGCCTGCCAGGTAAGTTTGGAAATTATTGGAAACAGCGTTTGAATATTTTGCTGTTTTTTCCTTTGCCGCACAATCTAACAAGATCATATGCTACTCTTCGTGAGATTGAGATGCGTCTTAAATCCATTAAGAATATTGAGAAAATTACAAATACCATGATGATTGTCGCTTCCACTCGTTTAGGTAAAGCCCAACGTGCCATGGCTCTTTCCAGAGTATATGGTAACACCGGCAAGCAAGTTTTTGACAGAGCCGAGACTGTAGCACCCGAAAAGCCTTCCAAGAAATTGATTATTGTAATGTCTTCCGACAAGGGACTTTGTGGTTCGATTCATTCTCAATTAGCTAGAGCTGCACGTAATAGACTTGCCGAATTCCCCGAGGCTGATGTCGTTGCTGTTGGTGACAAGACGAAGGCTCAACTTTCCAGAACTCATGCTAAGAATTTGGTTCTTTCAATTTCTCAAATTGGTAAAGAGGCTCCTACTTTCTACGAAGCTTCTGCTATTGCTGATGAAATTATGAAGCTTGGCAAGGACTACGATGATGTTGAAATCATTTACAACAGATTTGCCTCCTCAATTTCTTTTGAGCCTACTATTCAACCAGTTTTCACTGCTCAAACTATTGAGTCATCCCCTAAGTTTGGCCAATTTGAGCTTGAAGATGAAGTTGTTCCTAACTTGGCAGAGTTCTCTTTGGCTAACTTTATTTTGTGGGGTCTTGCTGAGGGTCACGCTGCGGAGATTTCTGCCAGAAGAACCGCCATGGACAATGCCTCAAAGAATGCTAATGATATGATTGGTAAATTCACCATTCTTTACAACAGAACAAGACAAGCCGTTATTACCAACGAATTGGTTGATATCATTACTGGTGCTTCTTCTTTGGAGTAAATATAAAATAGAGTGGTTGTTGTATTATTAGAAAGTGGTGCTGCTATTCGGTTGTTACTTCTGTCTATAAATTGAGATAATGTCTTCTCTTCCATAGTTGTTAGTCGCTTGAATGACTACTAACACAGTCCTTAACCGTTGCTGGCAGTAACAGGGCCATTTTAGAGTGGTCGCTAACTTTAATCTTCGGCCTATTCCTGTCAGATTAATGCTCACCAAGGCTTGTCTTTGTCACCTAACGTTAAACCATGTCCTCCCAACATAGCGACGATGAAGATGAAATGGTAGTGATCAACGACAATTCCATTATTTCTAACGATTCCACTAACGATTTATCTGAAGCTTCCGCGGCGGGTGGCTCCTCCGATAATTTGCGCCCTCCCACGCCGCCTCCTAAACCGGCGACGACGTCATCTCCACCTACTCCGCCGAAGAAGGACAACGAGCGTCTGAGCAATGCAGAAACATCGACCAATGTCAATGCCTTTCAGACTAATTCTTCTTCCGATGAGTCTTTTGTTCCATCGGTAAAGGGCCAAAAATTTGTGCTCAATGGGTCAGGTACTCAAGTTTATGTCACTCAGCGGCCCGATCAGCGTCCTGATCGTATGCTTATTCTACTAACTAATTCTCTAGGTCTATCCAGTACCAATAATTTGAAATTGGCTGATACATTTTCCAGTCGCCTCAACTGCCCCGTCCTAGTCCCGGATCTCTTTGATAATGATCCCATTAAAGTGTCTGGGGCCGAAATCCCTGAGGATTCAAACACACGGGAAAGCGCTACTGCTAATCCCTCTAATGTTTCAGGTCTCTCAAAAATTAAGTCTTTTGCGGTTAGCTTCATCAAAGGCTTTATGGATGAAATGTGGCTGGCCAAGCACACCTTTGATCGAACCTATCCGCATTTGGCAGATACTATCTCGGAACTCATCCAAGTATATAAGCCTCGATCTGTAGGGGTCATTGGTTATTCCTTCGGTGGGAGATATGTACTGAGCCTTTTGCAGGACCAGCGTAACAATGAGTGGTCTTCCGATGAGGATCTCATTGCTGTAGGTGCCTGTATTAATCCGTCCTTAGTTGAATTGCAAGATTTTGAGACTGTAGGCAAGCCACTCTTAATCGTGCATTCAGCTACAAATTCAGTGTTGTCTGAAGACTTGGTGGCAGCTGGAGTGAGTAAACTGACCGCTAATAATGTAGAAGTGCAGGACACCATGTTGGAGGGAATTGATGGAAGCGAAACATCAGCAAGCCAATCTGATGTCAATCTAACAACGCCTGCTCTGAAGTCCGTGCAACCCCTGCCTCATGGGTTTGCAGTTCCTGGCGATTACCCTGAAAGTGTCGTAGGTGATAGACCACTGCAGGTCATTGATGCTGTTGAAAAGTGGATTAACAAGCACATGTAGAAAGAAGGAGCCGAGTGCAAGTGAGATCATATATAGGTTTATTTATTTAATTAATTAATTTCTTTTTCGTTTTTTTTTTTTCATTTAATTTTTTCCACATTTTATTTGTTTGACTATGATTTCAGGTTAATTTTTTATAGCTCATTGTAATTATCATATTCTCTTCTCTAAGATGTTCAACTTGACATATCATTGAAATCCTTCTGTTGTTCAGCTATCCCTTGATCCAGGGAATCAAATGACGCACTAAGAGATTTCCAATCAAAAACACATTCAGTGGAACGGAAAATATCTGGAATACTTGCAATATCCTGTCAAGCTTAACCGGCACTTCGGGCAAGTCCAATTGGTCATCAGTAAATGATCCCGTCTCTTTAAATCTCTGCAGCATAGCATCTTTTTCCCGCCATCGCTCTAACAACCATGCATCAAACTGCTCCTTATCTTGATATGGAATATCCTTGATTGCATATCGCCGCCAATACATGGCGACCCGTTTCGGGCACACGCCACGCAGATACATGTTTCTCAAAGTATAATGGTCTTCTCCGTATATGCCTTCAGGGATTCCATCATAATGGATAGTGGCATCATAAACAAATTCCACAGATGGTTGCAATTTGGTAAGTGTATGGCGTAACCCAGTGGACTTGGGCAACAACAAATGGTCTGGAGGCACGATATTCACTTTCTCACCGTAAGCTCTAGACTTGGCTACACCGTTCCTACTGAATGTCGTGCCTTCTGGGAACATCGCTAACCATGCGGGCCATTGGCTCTCTTGGTTAATGTATTCTAGCCCTTCATCCAGCACTTTCTGGTCTGTAGCCCATTTACGATCTAAAAAGATGAATCGGTAATGTTGCATGCCCCATCCCCATATAGGAATCTTCTTAAGCGAAGCCTTGAGCATGATGAAGATGTTTCCATGCAGATTGCTCGTGAATGCAATCCACCATAAATAGATCCAATCCGAGTATAACTGGTGATTAGAAATCACAATGGCTCGGGGACTGAAATGCCCAATCAATCTTCTGTTGTGCGAAGACGGCGGGGCAGTCTCGGCATCGCCACTTTCTGTGCCGGCATTGCTTGTCTTCACAGAGAACAGCGTCTGCAATTCAGGTTCTACAGATATCTTAACTTGTAACGGTGCCCAAAACTGGGTAATGAAAATCAGTAGAATGCCAAACGACTGCTTGGTAAAATCGACCCATACATGCCACCACTCTTTGGATATTAGACGAAGCGGTAAACCGACTACTTGGGTCCCATAAATGCAAAAGGAACTAAAAATGAAGAAAATAACCACCGTGACCGCTCGGAATATTTGATGAAACACCCCATTGGCCATGACGGATAGCGTGTGATGTCACTAATAGTCTGGGTATGTGTTGACAAGTGTGTCTGCCTGTAGATGAATGTGTATATTTATTGTGGGCCTGTCGGGTTAGGAGCACCCCGCGCTCAGGTGAGATAACCTCGGAAGCGGGGCAAAAACGCGAACTCGCACACACACACAAGTCAGGTGAATGACACACGAAAATAGAAAGAAAACATGTATACAATTAAATAGTTAAATGTCTAGTCAACAGGTGAGATCAAAAAAAAAAAAAAAAAGAATTAACAATCAGTCTAATAAATCATCATCATTATACCATTTCGCCCACATTCACGGGCATTTCGTCGATCTGGGTACTATAATACTGCTCAATGTCATGCAACATCTGCACCTCTTCATCTGTTACGAAATTAATTGCCACACCCTTACGACCGAAACGTCCACTGCGGCCAATTCTATGGATATAGTTTTCTCGAGATGCCGGCAAGTCATAATTGATGACCAGCGATACCTGCTGCACGTCTATACCCCTCGCCCACACATCAGTAGAAATTAGCACCCGAGAATTGCCCTGACGAAACTCTTGCATAATAGAATTCCGCTGTTTCTGGTCCATATCTCCGTGCATCGATACAACTGTGAAATTGGCTTCCTTCATCTTGTCTGTGAGCCAGTCTACCTTCGCCTTGGTATTACAAAAGATCACCGCCTGCGTTATTGTAAGTGTATCATACAGGTCGCATAAAGTATCAAACTTCCAATCCTCTTTCTCCACAGCAATAAAATATTGTTTAAGTCCTTCCAGCGTCAGTTCATCTCGATTCACCAAAATCCGCACCGGATCAGTCATGAACTTGGCCGTCATCTTAAGAACATCGTGGGGTAATGTAGCGCTGACTACGACGACTTGCGTGGCCGGTGCTAAATATCGATAAATCTCATATATGTCCTCTAAGAATCCTTTCTCGAGCAAGGCATCTGCCTCATCCATGACAATCATTTTAATGTGTCGGGTATTGAGTACTTGACGCTTAATCATATCCTTTACACGTCCTGGAGTTCCACTCACTACATGCTGGCCTTTCCTCAATTGTTCCATATCTGTGCCTACTCTTTGCCCGCCGATACATGCATGGCATTGAACATTCATGTAGTCACCCAAAGCCCTGATAACATTTTGGATTTGAACCGCAAGCTCCCGTGTATTACTCAGCACAAGAGCTTGACAGTCACGCTTCTTCGTGTCGATGACTTCGAGTATAGATACTGCAAACATACCTGTCTTGCCTGTACCACTCTGAGCCTGAGCTATCGTATCGCGGCCAATAATAATCTGGGGAATTGCTCGGCTCTGGATAGCACTTGGTGCCTCAAATCCATATGCATAGATTCCACGTAGCAAGTCGTCCTTGAGATCCATTTCTTCAAACGACGAACATATCCGAATATCTTCGGATGATGTGAATTCCAGTTGACTGTCGGCAGATCTATCAAAGGACATTTTACTTTTAATGCTATCAATTAGTTAGTTTGTTTTCTTTGTTTGTCTGCTTCTTTGCTTGCTCGTTAGTACTGTATTATATCTGTTTACCAATTAGCTCGTGGTTAATCTGTTGTTCTATTCCGCTCCGCGTCTTACTTTTTTTTCTTCCCAGAAATTTAACTTTGAATGTTTTAAGTTAAAGTCTAATGCGAAATATTTTATGAGGCAAAGCCGCTTCTTCGAATAGATAAAGTGAACGAATTGCACAAAAAAAATAAATAAATAAATAAATAAATAAATAAAACAAGCGGGCTTGTAAAATAAATAGAACAAAATGAAAATGAAAAGTTACACGAGGCTGGTTAGCGCAATGCGACCCCAAACTTTGGCAGCAATGCACTGTCTTCCAAATAGTTGCAAACTGTTACTGGGCGTTGCATTATCATGCATGATGCGGCCGTACAATATAGTTTTCTGTTCTTCAGTTCTACAACCTTATCTCATCTACAATCCCCACCCCTCCGGTTGCCTGGTAATGTCATGGCTTGGTTAGTCCTTGTAGCTGGAGGCCATTCATGTGGGAAAAAGGATGTGTCTTTAAAATTGGCACATCTTCTTAAACAATTATGTGCCGACAGTGACTTTTCCTTGGATGTTGCTATCCTTGATTTGAATCAGTTTACTAAAACAGGTAAACAACAGGAACGAGAAAATGGCAAAGATCAGAACGAGATTGAGTACGGTCCAGACAAGATCGATTTCTCCCAGGCTATCTCTCATTTGAAGACTATTAATAATAAAACAATCGTCATCCTTTCCGGCATCTATGCACTATATGACCCAGATCTACGCAATATGGCTTTGGTTAAAGTATTTGTTGACATGGACCCTGACACCCGATTAGCTCGCCGTATATTAGAAGATATTAAGGGCAGCAGCACCGAACACCCGAATCATATTAGCAGCACTGAGCCGAATACTAACAGCAACAACGAAATAACTAGATTACGCAAGATTCTCCATCAATATCTTAACCAATGTCGTCCAGAGATGGCCAGATACGTATATCCAACGAAACAATATGCCGATGTCATTGTACCCCATGGAGGCACCCGGTCTGTATATGGCTTAGAACTTATTGCCACTGGTGTATATGACCGGATCCTTGACCAGCTGGGTCATCATGAGCAAAGCGTACATCCTACTGTACAGGTTCGTCCTCGTCGATACAGTTTTGGACGCGAGGCCTATGACGCGCAGACTGGGAGATTTTATGAGGTGGACTAAACATACACGTATGATTGAACTGATGAATATACGCGCGTAACCTATTACGCGCTCCTGGAAGTATCATCGGGATTGGCTGGTTGATCAACAATAAATTTATTAATACTAATATTAATGAGCCCTTCTTCGCAAACCGCCAAACCAATCAACAACAACAACGACGCTTCCTAATAAATTAGTTATCACTTATGTTTTCCTTTAGGTTGTTCAACCTTGAGCAACAAAGCCTTGTTAATATGAGGTAACACACCTCCATGAGCAATAGTAGCCTTAATCAAAGTATCAAGTTCCTCATCACCTCGAATAGCTAACTGCAAATGACGTGGAGTAATCCGTTTAACTTTTAAATCTTTCGCAGCGTTTCCTGCTAATTCTAGTACTTCTGCTGTTAAATATTCTAAAACTGCGGCGATATAAATGGCGGCTTTAGCACCAACTCGAACTTTATTTTGGACATTTCGTTTTAAAAACCGCTTAATTCTTCCTACAGGAAATTGCAATCCAGCTCGAGCTGAATGTGATATAGGTCCTCTTCCATCAACTGCACTTTTTCCTTTGCCTTTACCACCTTTACCTTTACCCCCGGACATTTTCGATGGCGGCGCGTTTGTTTAGAAAGATGGTGGGTTTGGAATGAAAAAAAGTTGGCCAAATATTTACATAAAAAAGGGGCTCAGGGGGCGATCAAAGGGCGGCCACCTCCTGTGAACGTGAGGTGTATCTCCCAAGACGCTGTGATTTTCCTAGTTTCATGCTGACATTCTTTCTGTGTTTTTTTGTCTTGGTTTTGCATTTGGCTTGGTTCTTCTATTGTCCTTTCCTTTTTCTTTTCTTTGCGGTCTTTTTTTTAAATGTTCTGTTTTGACTATTCCGCCCTGGTTTGTTTTCAGCTCCACTTTGTTTTCGGCACCAATTCCGCTTTTACATATGATCCCTGGGTCACATGGTCGTTAGCTTATCGCCCCGGCACAAATTCTGTTAAAAGTCATCATCCAATCAGCCCCACCATTTATCGTGGGGAAATTTAATTTTTCCTCTTTATATATGGGAACACTTTTTACATACCCCAGATTCGGAGCTTGTAGTCAATGTATTCTCTTGCTGTTAATTTTAAAGTTAGTACTTCCGTTTTAGCTCGTCCCCTTTCCTTTTTCTTTTCTTTTTTTGCTCTTAGACTGATTTCTTTTTGACTAATACATGTGCGGACTCCGCACTAGAGCGGCTACCACATATATACATATATAGTCCTGCATCAAAACTACTGCTTTTTGGGTAACAGTTTTTTATTTTTTGTCTGAACTCATGGATTTGTAGAAGGTTGTTCTTGGTACTGAAAAAACCAAAGACTAGAAAAATTCCAAAGACATAGGAGGAAAAGCAAGGGAGGAAAAAAAAAAGAAAATAAAATAAAATTTATTCTGCGATGTCGTCCAGGCAAATAGATTCGGCAGATGATTTTGCCGAGGATCAGTTCGACGAAGGCGATCATAGAATTCAGCCTTTGACCGACAGTTATTTAGGAAAACCTAAATTCACAAAAAATTATAATCGTAATGGCAACATAGACAACGTGGGAAATGATTCACATAAGCCCGGTAATGATGGCGGTACTGACCATGAAAACAGCTCCAATCAGGACGACGTGAACAACAGCCAAGACACGGGCAGTCACAGTTTAGGAGCGAGCAACCATACTGATAACGTGGTTCCGGATTCTGATGAAGGTTCAGAGTCCACATTAGCTGAAAAAGACAATGGCGGAGTGGTCATCCAGGAATGGGTCCAGGCCTCAGTAATTCCTGTAGATGAGCGCCGAGGGCTACTGTCAAGATTCACACTAGTTCCGGAACTTGACAACGCCCTCGGATACTCTAATCGGGTCAAAGCATTTATCGTCTTGGTAGTGTCCATGGCGGCAATCATTGCGCCTATGGGTGCCTCCATTTTATTACCAGCTCTCAATGACGTGTCTACTGAATTTCACGTGTCGACTACCGTAGTCAATGTATCCTTCGGTCTATACGTTCTTAGTTTAGGTATCTTTCCATTATGGTGGTCTGGATTTTCTGAACTCAATGGCCGCCGTAACGTCTATGTTGTGTCGTTTGTATTGTATACTGCCTTCTCCATAGGTTGTGCGCTTGCACCGAACATTGCTGGGCTAATGATTCTACGTGTGTTGGCTGGAGGCGCTGCTGCATCAGTTCAAGCTGTTGGTGCTGGCACTATCAGCGACATTTATGCTACGACCCAGCGCGGCAGAGCTATGGGATACTTTTATTTGGGACCCCTTTGCGGACCGCTGCTGGCGCCTATTATTGGTGGAGCTATAGCCACGAAGTGGGGCTGGCGAGGCACTCAATGGTTCTGCGTGATCTTGGGAGGTGTCATGACTATATTTATAATTTTTGGTCTTCCAGAGACTTTAAAGCGAGTACATCACCTGGACGCGAATGGTAATAGGTCTTCTCGAGGGGCAGATACTTCTCATGACGAGCCGTTAGACGAAAACGGTGAATTGGATATTGATAATGTTGAGGTCGTAGATATGCTAGTCCCTATTCCATCTACAATATCCCATCGCGAGGCTCAGAAATCTGCGTTTTATACGGTCCAGAAACGGCTTAAGAAAGCATTCCACCATTCCCACAAACATGCAGACAATACGGAACCCAAATCTTCGCCATCGTCGTCTCCTGAGGAGCCCGCGACAAAGAAGCAACACAGTCTTCTTTATGAGGCCGTCGTCCGCCCGCTGCGAAGTTTCCGATTCCTACGTTTCCCTCCTGTCCCACTCAGTATGGTCTATGCCAGTTACTGCTTTTGCGCTCTGTATTTTCTGAACATTGGCATTGTGAGTCTGTATTCCGACAGTCCCTATAACTTCTCCGTCATTATTCTAGGTTTGCTCTATATCCCCAATTCTGTTGGCTACATTTTTAGCAGCATTGGCAACGGATATTGGAGTGATCGCATCATTGCCCGATCTATTAAGAAGCATGGCAAGGTAGTCGCTGAAGACAGACTATCTGAAAACGTGTTTATTGCTGCGGCTATCTTCCCTGTTGCATTACTGATCTTTGGTTGGGCCGGTGATCAACACACGTTTTGGCTGGTGCCATTGGTAGGAACATTTCTTTTTGGGGTCTCTTCCATGTTGATCTTTGGCAATGTCACAACCTATCTAATTGACGCATTGCCTGGTCGAGGATCTTCGGGTGTCGCATTGAATAATTTTTTCCGAATGATCCTAGCAGCCATTGCTACCTTTGTTGCGGAACCATTGCAGAATGCCATGGGATTTGGCTGGTTGTATACCATGTTGGCCATCGGATCTGTCCTGGCATTCAGCAGTATTTTAGCCATTAAGAAATGGGGTTCTCAATGGCGTGAAACCTATGATGTGACTAAATTTTACTAACATCGTATTATTGGATTGCATTGACACATTAATATATTATGAGCATTAGTTTCTTATATTGTCTGTTTTTTTTTTCTTTTTGTCTGCTTGTTTGCTTGCTTTTCTTTTCCACATTTTCGCTTCTTTCATTTCTCGTCATCCGGCCGCCGCTTGTTTCAGGTCGATCCTCAAAGATCCTCATTTCAATGTATATAATGTGAGCAGCAATTTTATTTATCCTCGCCAATTCTTGCCAGGTGCTATTTATTTGATATTCATTTATTATCTAAATCTGCCGCGGCCGCATTATCACAATGAAGTTCCTCTTCCTACCAAAACTACCCTTCCTCTCAATCTTCAACATTATCATTCTCCTTATCTCAACTTTTCTATTAATCTTTCTGACTACGGCTTGTATCTACCCGGCGTCAACGTTCTCATCGGTATACTTCGTACAATATTCCTATAATCAATCCTCTCAGTTCTTTCCAACAATACAAAAGGGTTATTCTGAGAATAACCTGTCAGGACTAGAGTACATGCAAGTCCGTGCAGGCATGGTCAGCATTTGTGCAGTGCTCAGTAACAATGAAAAAGACTTGAATGTTACTGAAAAGGATGCCGCAAGTTCTTCATTATCGTCGTCCTCTTTTCCCTCTTCTTCGTCTTCTGTCCATGTGGTCAACTGCTCTGGTTACAAAAACACTTCTATTTTGGAGAACAACTTTCCCGGCCTCAATATCTACGTGGGCTCCAAGTCATCCTCTAACCCAATTGCAACTTTTGACCCAGTGTCCTTAGCAGTGCTACTGCGCAACCACATCTTGACTCCATTCGTCACCATTCTCAGTTTGGGACTCGTATTTGTAGCCTTCTTATCCTCCGTCATCCGACTATTCATCAAATCCTCAGCTGGTCTGCATCCTACCCTGACTCTAAATTGCGCAGTGCTAGTATTCGTTTCCTGTGTAATATGGGCCATTGGTGCAATATGGATAGAAGTAGCATTGCGTGCAACTGTATACACCATTAACAACTCCAGTGCCACAGTTTTGTTGGCATCCAAAGGCACCCGTGCTGAAGCAATGATCTGGACTGCGTTCGCATTCCTGGTTGTCAGTTCAGCTATCCAAGCCATTCAACTCTACCGCATGCGTCGGCAAAGCACCCCGGTTGGTGCTAAAGAAGCAGAGGAACACTCGTAGATGTAGATTAATCAATCTGTATAATAGCTGTTGCTCATAAAGCAATTAACCAATCGCTGACCGCGCATTCTAAGAAACAAAAAAGAAGTTGTCTATCCTTTGATTTTCGTCATTAGTTAATTAATTCAGTGTCCAAGTTGTCAACGAAGATAAAGTTGGCCTACTTGGCTTTGTCATTATTACATGATCCAGATACTAGACTGTGCAACTAAGTAGCTGAAGTCCAATTAGCTAACAATGAAACTCGAGATCTATCTCGGGGTCAGTCTGGCTTTGGCCTCTTTAGATATTTGCATTGCGCTCTTTGAATCCGCGAATTTTTATTCGTTTTGCGTGGCCCTGACTACTGATTCGACCTCCATACTAATCTTAGCCAATCTATGTCTCATCTTAACATACGCCTTTGGCAAATTGGTGCAGTATATATTTTTCGGACCCTTACGAATCCTTGAAATTGAACATCTCCATGAACGAGGCTGGTTCAGCATTACTGAAACTTTTCTGGCCATCACCATATACAGGGAAGGATTCACTGACGTCTTTCTGTTTGGATTCGCGCTCCTTACATTCCTAAGAATCTTTCATTGGATCTTTGCAGATAGAGTGGACTTACTCTTCCAAACGACACGCGGCCCTCCATCCCTGTGGAGCCTCGTAAGGGTCTCAATTGGACTTTCAGTGTTCTTTTTAGTGGACCTTATCCTTGCCTATTCTACCGCCAGAAGAGTCTTGGCTAGTGGTCCAAACAGCTATATCGTCTTTGCATTTGAATATTCGCTTCTTTTGAATAATATCATGGTGTCTGCGGGCAAGTTAATCCTCAATATCCTGGAATCAAATTACCTTGAGGCAAATGAGGAAGAAGATAAATGGGAATCAAAATCAATTTATAGCTTCTACATGCTTGTCTTTTTCGACTCGACGAGGCTTATCGCTATTATTGCCTTTTTCTTTGCTCTGCTCAAACCCTATGGCATCCCGTTACATTTGATTCGTGATGCATATGTAACTTTTTATCGTCTCATCACTCGTATCCGCAACCATCGTGCGTTTCTTAAAACCCGAGCTGCCATGGACAACCAAATTCCCAACGCCGTGGAATCTGACCTTGAGCGCGATGACATCTGTATCATTTGCCGTGAAGAAATGTCAGTAATTCCTGGTCCTATCGCCAGGAAGACTCCAAAGCGTCTAAACTGTGGCCATGTGATCCACAACGGCTGTCTAAAAAGTTGGTTTGAGCGTTCGCAGCAATGTCCTACATGTCGCAGACCAGTGCTTGGGGACACCCATGATGGACCACCGCAGCGGCAATCTGGCCGTGGAGATCATCCAAACGATCGACATCAGCAAGGCCAGGCAAATCAACATAATGTGCAGTCAGAACAATTCAGCCAGACAGACAATAACCAACATAACATAGATACTAATAACCGAGACTCAAATATGAGGTCAGCCTCTACTTCGGCTCTCCATGTCGACCCAGTTCCGTCTTTGCCTGTGGGTTGGGGAGCTGTGCGTGCCCGCACTACCCAAGATGGCCAAGTCCAGATAGAGCTGAATCCTGACATATGGGCAACGGTAGCAGGTGCTCGAGTGAACGACATTGGAGGCTCGGGAAGGCAAAATATGCCTAACTTTTCGAGGCAAAATTTTGGTACGGATAACTCAAATGAAGCACCATCAGTACCACTGAGTTCAAATTCAGGTTCGAGTTCACCAAATTTTGGTACTTCCAACATGTCTGCTGCGTCTTCACAGTCGCTTGCTGAGCTCGCCGCCATCGTGCGTCACACTTCCCAACTCAAGAGCAATCTGCAATCACAGCGAGAGCAACTACGTGACGACCAGGATGAACTCTCTTCCTATATACGGCGGGCTGAGGAACAGGAGAATCCAGATTTTGACAATCTGGAACTGTTGCGACGGACTTATGAACTGCAAAAACAGAATATTGACATGATCGATGATTTCCTGCGACAGACATCCGAGTCGCAGTAAAGCATTAAAAAAAACCGCATCTTATTTTATTATATTTATATTTACTCGTTAGTTACTTCAGTTAGTCTAATTAATTATTCATGTACATTTTCCTTGTTTCTTGCAGCTCTGTTTCGAGAAGATCTATCCATTCTTGAACCTGGTCGTCTGGCATATCCGCTAGTCGACTATAGTCTTTAAAACTTGCAATCATTCTTTCCTTGAATTCACTTATCCGTTCTTCATGCTCTGAATACTGCTGATCTTCGTCGTCTTCATCTCGATTTTGCGCTAACAGTGACAACGCCTGTATCTCAAGCTCGGCACAGCGCATCAGTCCTACGCATTTCAGCAGATAAACCGATGGCATGTCATTGTAGATTCGTTGCAACATCATATCTTCAATCTGGGATAACACCTTGGCCGGATCTTTGGTCGTACGTAGCCGGATTTGCATCAAATGCACATTAATCCGCACCGACATGTGCAGCTTTTTGGACTCATCTTGTAGATTCGCCTGGGTGGCAATAAGCACTGGATGGTTAACGATGATCCAATCGAGAAACTCTTCAACCGCATTCGATCGGTTGTGTCTAAGTGCCTCTAATGCCAACGTCCACATCTGGCGCACGTCCCACTGCAAGTCTACGTGAGTATGCATTAACGCATATACTGCACGGCTGGCGGTATCTAAATCTCCACGTAGCAAAGACACTCCAACTATTGAAAGCAAAATCCGCACGGCTGTTCTCTTGTCTGATTTCCTATTGAAATTACGTTCAAATTCCATGCCACTAGTGCGCGCTTCTTCCCAGATTTTATAGGTTGTGACATTGGCAGATAAATTACGCGCCCCTTTCTTTCCTATATTATTTTTCATTAAAACTCGCTTCGTATGCTCGCTGATCCGCCCGCTTTCGCACAACCGAGCCACAGAGTCGCTATCCCTGACTACTTGCACAAAATTCAACGGTTGCGGCCTTATATCAAGTCCTTGTGAATAGATATCATAAGCCATCGTAAATGCCCTAAGTCTGGAACGCTCAGTGCCCCGTTCCTTAGTTGTTTTTTCTTTACGTGCATGAAAGCTCTCGTATTCGTCATCGGATTCGCTTTTCTTAATGCGTATCTCAAGGCCGTCGTCGTCATCCTCCTCGTCGAATTCTATGAATGGGGCGTCACTATCGCTTCCGTCGTCTTCATGTTTTCTAATTTCTTCGTCTGCCTCATCCCCTTCTTCGTCATGTCCCCATCTCTCTCCAAGATCACGCCCCACAAATGATGGAATATTATCTACAACTTGTCCGTGTTTATCATACAGAATTTTACTTTTCTTTCCCTGAAAAATCCTTTTGGATTTCACATTTGAAAAAACACCAATCTGTGACTTGACGTCACGTGCCTTGACTTTGGATACATGTGTGAATTTAGTTTCTTTGTTCTTGCTATCACTATTAGCAGCAATCTCCTGTCTTTCTCGTTCGACAATGGTAAGCTTTTTCTTACATAACGCCAACGAAGTCCTTGTTTCAGTATACGGTAAGAACATTATATAACGTTCACGCACTTGCCGTCGTCGGGGAAGCACTATCTATTTCTTAGCTGAAATTTACATTTCTACGCACAAACTTTATTTCGCCCCATATAAACTTTATTTCGTGACAAGAAGACAAGGAATAACAACAACAAGAAGAAGACATCTTCCCAGTACAAGAAGCAAATTGTCGTCTTTAGACCATATAACAATACTTCTGGTTATCGGGATTATTTAGAGCTTGTTTGTTTTTTGTTTCTGTTTACTGTTCTTTGTTTGTCTTTTTTTGCCTGAGTGGTCTTACTTCTCTGCCGCACCCGTTGTACTGCTAGTTAGCTTCGAATGAACCAAGAAATTCCAGCCGCCGTGGCCTCCAAGCTGGAGCAAATCAGAAGTGAACTACCCAATGGTCGAATCGTCTTGGCATCCAAGTCGCCTCGAAGAAAGCAAATCTTGGAATCTCAAATGGGATTTTCAAATGTGTCTGTATTTCCATCTGGTTTTCCGGAAGATCTCGACAAGCATTCCCGTTCGCCTTTCCAATACGTCATGGAAACTGCACAACAAAAAGCGTTAGATGTATATCGAGCAGAGATTGATGCTGATATTCCTCCCAGTATGGTGATTGCAGCAGATACTGTGATATTGGCCAAGTCAGAGATTCTCGAGAAACCCCGAGGCATTGATCATCATACAAGCATGTTAAAGCTTCTACGAAGCCAGAAAATTCATAAAGTCTACACAGCTGTTTGCTGCATTATTCCTTTCGAAGAGCCTATAGATCCAGGCTATGCTATGGAAACTGTACTGGACGAGACCATTGTGTATTTCAACCCATCAATTACTGACCAACAGATTCTAGACTACGTGGCGTCCGGTGAGGCTAATGATGCTGCGGGCGGATATAAAATTCAGGAGAAGGGGAAAGTATTCGTGGAGAAGATTGAAGGAGATTACTATAACGTGGTAGGATTACCCGTGGCCGCCACGACAGGCCTCATAGAGAAGACCTTGAAGTCAGCCCATAACCGATTTTCAGAGAGCGACTCGAGCGAAGACGAAGACTATTAGAAGGATATAACAGAATAACTATCTATGTGCTGGGTGCTGAGGCAGTATCGGGAAAACTGCTACTTGTATCCAACTTTTTATGATATTGTCAACATAGACGAGTTTCTAGAAATAAAAAGATCAATGCGTAAAAAAATAAAAAAGTAAAAGGCATTGATATAAATGAAATACATATTCATGTTTCAATGGAATAACACAATAATCCAATGACGGATCTTACACGATAAGAGTGCTACGAAAAACATCGCTCACGTTTTGTTCGAGTTTAGGGTATGTGTGCGCATGCGAGCACGTGCTTCTGATAAACTTCTACAGTGAATGAAACATATGAGTTTCTAGTAACTGCCCTGGGTCCAACGATGTCTAATAGTGGTGTATCTATTTCAAAAACAGCTATCAGATCATCATTCTATTGCTTATGCAGCTAGTCAGCTACTTTAGTGAGTTTTTGAGCTAGTCAACTTCTCCGGTAACTTATACAGTTAATCCACTTCTCCATGTAACCTAGTGTACCGCCCGGCAAACGTTAAAACTCCCGGGACGTTGTTCCACTTTCGATGCAATAATAATAGTAAGAACGTACTTGAGTATTACACTAGCATGTAAATGTCGACTGTTGGATTGACTTCCTCTGTGTTTTTTTCTTTTTTTTTTTTGGTTTGTTTTTCTTGTACCTTACGTTTAGTTGTTGACATATTACATCATGTTCAGCCGTGTCGGGTTTATCGGACGCTTTATTAAACCTAAACTTTCCATTTATCACAAAGCGCCGCCAGTTAACGAGCGCTCCTCAACATTCTATGATGTAAATTGTATAATGAACGCAGTATACGAAGAAAAACGCGGGAAAAAACCCTTTAAATGAATTTAGAAACGTAAAGATTTCTATTTATTCCAGCAATCATTCTATTAAATGAACTAACCATATCTTGCTATCCCGACTTACCAAACTTAGACATCAGTTTCGGTTCCGACAGGGACCATACAGATCCCGATTACCCTACCGGAAACCGATATAAAAATTTCCGATAAAAATAAAAGCATTTGATTTGCCAAGTAGGAACCTTCTTTTTACACACTTCTTGTCTCCTTTACAAAATAACCATGGCTCTTTTCCCATCTACTGAAGCCGTTAAAAAGTCTTTCGACCCCCACGGAGTTCATGCTAAGGCAAACTCATACTGGATTGCATCCCCCGCTGACGAAACTAAGGATTTGACTCAAGCCGCCAAGGCCGAGTTGGCAAAGGCTTCCAAGATCGTCCAACCCAAGAGACAGATCGAACTCTACTCCAATGAATATTATGCCGCTTGTACCTTCGGAGGTATCTTGGCTTGCGGTCCTACTCACGCTGCCGTTACTCCCCTTGATTTAGTCAAGTGCAGAAGACAAGTTAACTCCAGTCTTTATACTTCCAACATTCAAGGATGGAAGAAGATTGTTGCCACTGAAGGTTTCGGAGGTATCTTCACTGGTTTCGGTGCTACCTTGATCGGTTACTCTTTCCAAGGTGCTGGTAAATACGGTTTCTACGAATTATTCAAGAAGAAGTACTCTGACTTGGTCGGTGAGGATTTCGCTACTAGAAACAAGACCGCTGTTTTCCTTGCTGCCTCTGCCTCTGCTGAATTTATCGCCGATATTCTCCTCTGTCCCTGGGAGGCCATTAAGGTCAAGACCCAAACTACCATTCCTCCTTTCGCTAGCTCTGCTGCTGATGGTTACAAGAAGATTGTCGCTGCTGAAGGTTTCGGAGCTCTTTACAAGGGTCTTGCTCCTTTGTGGTGCAGACAGATCCCTTACACCATGGTTAAGTTCGCCACTTTCGAGAACATTGTCCTTGCTATCTATGCTAACTTGCCTAAGAAGAAGGAAGAGTACTCTCTCTTGGCTCAAACCGGAGTTTCCTTCTTGGGTGGTTACCTTGCTGGTATTTTCTGTGCTGTCGTTTCTCACCCTGCTGATGTCATGGTTTCCAAGATTAACGCTGAGAAGCAAGCTACTGAGACTATGGGACAAGCTCTTGGCCGTATCTATGGTAAGATTGGATTTGGCGGCTTGTGGAACGGTCTCCCCGTCCGTATTGTTATGATTGGTACTTTGACTGGTTTGCAATGGCTCTTGTACGACTCCTTCAAGGCTGCCGTCGGACTTCCTACCACTGGTGGTAAGAAATAAATAATCATATAGGGTAGATAAATCGAATAGATTATGTGAAGCACCGAGAATAATTATAGCGATAAAAGCCTGATAGATATCTTATCCTCGTTTCCTCTTGATTGTTTCTTCCTTTCTAAGGGACGCACGGCTGAAAGAAAAAAATGTGTAACTTTAATTTTTTTTTCTTATTTTTTTTCTTCCATCCAATTTTCCAAAGCTAGTTACGTTCTAATCAATGGCACCAACGAAAGAAAAGAAATCAGCAAAGCAGCCTACTGCTCCTAAGCTTTCAGGAGCCAAAGTAGACAAGAAACATGTGAAGAAAGAAGAAGTCAAGAAGTCCGCCGCTAACAAACTTGGAAAATCCCAGGATGATTTCGAAGCGCTGCCCTCATCATCCGACGAAGAAGAAGAGGAAGATGAGTTTAACGGATTCGATAGTACAGATGAAGAAAATGAAGAAAGCGAAGATGAAAGTGACAACGAGAGCGAAAATAATAAAAGAGAAAAACAAAAGAACCAGCTAACAGAGCAACAAATCAAAGATCTAGCAGATGATGCAGTATCTAAGGCCAGTAAAAATACTAATAATGACAGCAAAAAAGAATCACGAGGAGTGGTTTACGTTGGAAGAATCCCACACGGATTTTTTGAGACACAGATGCAGTCTTATTTCAGCCAGTTTGGAAAAGTTGTCAGACTGAGGTTATCACGGAATAGAAAGACTGGTCAGTCAAAACATTTTGCATTTGTCGAATTTGAAAGTGAACAGGTCGCCAAAGTGGTGGCCGAAACTATGGATAACTATTTGTTATTTGGACACATATTAAAAGTGAAACTGGTGCCTCAGGAACAGGTCCATGAGAAAATGTTCTGGGGAGCTAACCGAAGGTTCAAAGTTGTGCCATGGATGGAGATTCAAAAAGAGATTACGGAAAGAAAACGTACCCAAAAAGAATGGGATGAAAGGCAACAACAAGAACTCGAAAGAAGAAAAGGAAGACAAGAGAAACTGGCAGATTTGGGCATCGAATATTCATATTAATTAATTAATATATATATATAGACTTTTATTTAGAAGTTCCCTTTTATTTTATTCTTTCATGTTATCTCTATTTCCATACATTGGCAAAGACGTCATCCTCCAAACCAGGCTTTGTCCCAAGGGGGGGAGCCGAAGAGAACGAATCCCACTCATCATCATTGGAAGAAGTGGCAGTCGATGCGGACTGGAGACCAGATGATTTATAGGACGGCTGTCGTTGGTGTTGTTGCGGCGGCTTTTGCGGATTGAATTCAAAAGGATCATTAGAAGGCTTCTGCGAATTTGATACTGGATGCTGCGTTGGAGTTGAAGCCCATGCTGATGCTCCAGACAATATATCAAGGCCATGAGAAGTATGAGAGCTAGAACTTGAGAAACTTGTAGCCGAATTCTGACGGAATGATTGATGTCCATGTTGTTGTTGCTGTTGTTGTCGTTGTTGATTATATGAAGGGTTCGTCAAGGATGCAAAAATATCATTTTTAGGGGCAGCTGTACCACCACCAGAGCTAGAAGGACTAGTATAAGCAAATGGATCCGATGAAGAAGCGGATGTCGTCATAGGAGTAGAAAATGTAGAACCAAGAGACATATTAGCGGTACTTTGAGTGAGCGAGTCAAAGTTTGAGGAATTTTGAGGGGCGTAAAGAGACAATATTGATTTTTTTAAATCAGGCCGTGACAACCCTGATTTGCCAGAGGTATTGGCATTGGCAGATGCATTAGAGCCTACGGATCCCGTGGGACTGACAGGACTAGTCAGATCGCCTAACTCTCCCAGTAAGGAATTGGTGCGCGATAAATTACTCGCGCGATTGGCTGCTTGGGCGGAAGTAGTCGCTGCAGCTGCGGTGCCAGAAGGTTTGGCAGGGACTGGAGGTGGAACAACAGAAGTCGAATGACCCCCGTTGGTGGAAGAAACAGTGGTCGGTCTCGTCTGAACAGTCGAAGCGGAGGAAGACACAAAATCGCCTCCTAGCAGATCAGGAATAAGTGAACCCGAACCTGCCGCCTTACTAGCGGTTGAGGGCCGGGAAGATCCCCTTGTAAGTTGCCTTTGCACTTCAGCAAGTGGAGTGGTGTCATTATCACTACCGAGCGAAGGGCCTTTTCCGGTTGCTGTAGCGCTCGTAGCGCTAGTAGCGGAAGCAGCACTACTGGCTGCAGCTCCTTCCAGAGTAGAAGGGTCCGGAATTTCAGAAGACATAATCCAACGCTTCAGATCATATTTCGTCCTTATAAAATTCGCAATTTTGTTATCAGTGGGAACATAGTTCTCTGGCAGCTTGTGTTCCCAGTATAAATTAGCACGCTTGTTTCCCCATTTAATCATATTTGCAATTTGCTCGTCAGACCAAGAGTCAAGATCTACAGATCTAACTCGACTAATGTGAGTTCCCAGACTTCTATGAATGCCTGAACATCTTATGCATAAAAAAATTCCAATGTTCCACGAAGCCCAACGAGGATGACCGGTGGTTTTGCAGTCGGCACAAAATTTGTTTGACGGGTCAGAAAGAAGCGTTTTAAGAATCTGTTGGTTTTTCTCAGCAGCAGCAGCCTTCTTCTGGCTTTGACTGCTGCTGCTGCTGCTACCATAAGGTCTACTGTCGTAGGAGCGCATGTAACCGGACAGGGGGGAAGCGCTTGACCAGTAGTAGATTAAGTTAAGAGGTGGTGGCAGGAAGTTCCGGCCAGGAACACCCAAAGGAAAGATCAAGTGCAAAACAAAAAAAAAAAAAGGTCAATAAAAATAATAATAAATAAAATACAAACAAATAAAATAAAATTGTCTATCTATGCATATCATCATGGTCGTAATCATCATTACATTTGTGGTCAGTCATTCATTATTCGTCGGCCTGTCATCCACATTCACACTTGTATATTCCAGACTAGTCAGCCTAAGACTGCTCTATCTGATTGCTTGACAAGGCCCCCTCATAGTCCACTGGACCCAGTTCATGCGATTCTAACGGGTCAAAGAAAGTAACCCGTAGCTCTCGCCATTGCGAGGTCCATGTACCTAGTGACACCATTAATATAATTGAAATTCCCTGCAAAGCCCACCACATTGAGCTTCTTGGAAACTTTCCACTAACAAGCCAACTCACTAATACATTAATAGCATGCAGAGTCAAAGTAAAGTCCAAAGCTAGTTTACTCCGCCCGACAATAAATGTCATCGCTAATACTGAGAAGAAAGTGTCTAGCAACCACAGCATGCACAATGTCCATCCCCATGTAGTATCAAACCGGATTAATTCCCAAGAAAATACGTTGCGTATATTAAGACTCTCGCCTCCGACAACATACGAGAAACAAATCAGAACCACAGCCATCACATAATAGACTACTTGAAGGAGTACAATCTGTTTGAACAGGCGCAGGGGCGCCTGAGATGATGGGTCTGACTTCATAGCCATTGATAGAGGAACTCTTTCTTTTTTCCTTTTTTCTCACTTGTGTGCAGCAGTCAATCTGGCTTATATGCAAGGGGACATAAATTGGGACGCCGCACCATTCTAGCTGCGATAGGAAAACTAAGGAGATTGCAGATTAGATTATTACCCTTTTTACACTTTAATGTTGAACTTTAATTTATTATTTTTCTGGTGAAGATTTAAAAAAGACAAAAAAAAAAAAAAAAATTAAAGTTCGTTAGTATTCACACAATGGTGAAAAAGGTGAAAAAGTCCACCAAAGTGAAAGAAAATGATGATTTCATTTTGACTATTGAAGATGACGATGAAAATGTCCCAGACATGGATTCCGACGGAGATGGGTCAGACAATGAGACAAGTGCTGCTGATTCGAGCAAAAAGTCCAAAAAGAAGTCCGAAATTTTAGACATTGATCCAAATTTCTCATTCGCATTAGACGGTGCAGACGACGCTGAGGAATTTAGTGGTTGGGATTTCCAAACAGCCAAGGCAGATCAGAAAGTGGATGTTGATTTAGATGAAATTATTAGTAAACGGATAGAGAAGGCTGGCCTGCATATAGAGGTGGAATCTGGTGATGAAGAAGACGAGGAAGCTGAAGGACAGGAAAGCGGTAGCGGCGAGGAAGATGAGGATGACGATGAACTGGCGCTTGACGGTTTTGGAATGGGCGCCGACCTCGTCGACGATGAGGCAGAAATGTCAGATGAGGACGACCAAGATGAAGGCGAAGAAGAGGAAGAAAGCGTAGAAGACGAAGAAGAACATGACCATTCTAGTGATGATGATGCTCCCGTAGAAGAGGAAGATACAGCGCAACAGATTGCCGAATTTTTTGCCCCAGAGCAGGAGGCAGAATCCGCGAAGACTAGCGTACACGCGACATTCCAAACTCTTAACCTATCGAGACCAGTATTGCGAGGAGTAGCCGGATTGAATTATTCCAAGCCAAGCCCAGTTCAAGGCGCTGTAATTCCTATAGCTCTGCTCGGGAAGGACATTGTTGCCGGTGCAGTTACGGGATCAGGTAAAACTGCTGCATATCTTATTCCTATATTGGAACGACTAGTATACCGACCGAAAAAAGTCAGCGCTACTAGAGTCGTGGTATTAACGCCAACGCGTGAATTGGCAATTCAGGTATGTGATGCGGGTAAAAAATTAAGTCAATACGTCACTGGTGTGAGATTCGGTATGGCAGTCGGAGGTCTTAATCTTCGAGTCCAGGAGCAAGAACTCAGAAGCCGGCCAGATGTCGTAATTGCCACGCCCGGTCGGTTCATTGATCACGTGAGAAACTCTGCTAGCTTTGCCGTGGACGATGTTGAAATTTTAGTAGTAGACGAAGCTGATAGAATGTTGGAAGAAGGTTTCGAGAAGGAATTATCAGAAATTCTTAGTCTTCTGCCCAAGAAGCGTCAGACTCTTTTGTTTTCAGCTACTATGAATAGCCGAATTAAAGATCTAGTACGACTGTCTCTGCACAAGCCTGTGAGGATTATGATTGACCCTCCTAAGAAAGCAGCTGTTGGCCTAGTACAAGAATTTGTGCGAATCAAAAAACGAGAGAAAACAAAGGCCGCGGTCTTGATGGCGCTGTTAAAGAAGGTGGTTGCGCCAGAACAAAGAGTAATTGTCTTTGTGGGACAAAAGACCACTGCGCACAGACTCCGTATTTTGCTCGGACTCATGGGTGTCAAAGTTGGAGAATTACACGGAGCATTGTCGCAGGAGCAGCGGTTAAGCTCTGTCACAGCATTTAAAAATCTTGAGGTACCTATCCTTATATGTACGGATTTGGCAGCCAGAGGTTTGGATATCCCAAAGATTGAACTGGTAATCAACTATGATATGCCCATTTCATACGAGATCTATCTCCATAGAGTCGGACGTACTGCTCGTGCCGGACGGCAAGGGCGAAGTATTTCCTTGGTGGGCGATGCAGCCGCCGAAAGAAATATCGTCAAAGCTGCTGTTAAGAGTGCGAATTCGGAAGAGGACAGCAAAAAGAATAAGATTCTTGTGCGAAACGTCAATTGGGACGATATCAACAAGTTGACAGATTCCATAGAGTCGAAGGAGTCGATTGTTCAGGAGATTCTTGATGAAGAAAAAACTCAGAAGCAATTGGCAATCGCCGAGAGGGATATTAAGAAGGGAGAAAATTTACTGAAATATGAAAAGGAAATTCTGTCCAAGCCTAAGCGGACATGGTTTGAAACGGAAACTGAAAAGAAGCAGGCTAAGAACAAGAATAGAAAGAAGCGCAAAGCCGATGATCAAGAAAGTTCTCATATGTATAAGAAAACCAAAACTGATAGAGAAGCGAAACCCATTAAAAAGCCTGCGAAGTCCAAAAAGAACGACAAGAAGCTTGCAGAAAAAATTAAACGGGCTAAGAAATACAGGAAATAACAGCAACGGCAATAACATAAACGCATTTATGCACATATAAATATCTAGTAATGTAATGAAAGTGTCACTGATAGTAATAGTCATTGGAAAGCATTGACTGATTAATATCTGATGTATCGGTTCTCGGGATTTTAAAATAGTCTTCAGGACCAAAGTTAAGAAGCTGCAATTTGAGCTTTGTATCGACGAATGTGTCAATATAGTCTTGCGACTGAGCAGTTAATTCTGCATTGGGATCTTTGAGCAATCTGAGCCCATCAATCCAAGCTGCCGCCTTTTCTTCAGTATCGGGACAAAAGCTTAGCAGTTCGATTGCCTTCCCTTTAGCATTTTGATTTGCACTTAATAGCGATATTCGACTAAAGTTAATTTTTCCTTTAAGCTGCACTCTTCCACTTACTTTAGGGGGCTTGGGAGGAATATAACAAGAAACCTCCGACACGCTTGACAGTTCAATAGAGTCATTTATGTTTTTGACATCTAATTGGGCGTTTCGCATGTTATCTGAATCAGTTTTCCTGTAGTGAAGAGTTTGTCTGCTGGGAGAAAGGGCTATGTAATAGTAATACACGGTTCTTGCGGGGGCCTTGGAGGTTATCAAAATCTCGTCTTGATTATCGCTCAATTTAGTCCCGAGGCTGAAGTTAGATTCCATTCCACGATAATCATTTTCTGTGCTACTGCGTTTTTTTTTAATTGCGCTCATATTTCCACTTCCGTTAATCAAACCGTTATTTGAATGACTGCTACCGTAGCTTGCTCGATAAGCTGCAGTGCCCCGTCCTCCGGCCTGTGACTTAGCATGCTCCTGTTCAGGTAGCTGGCAGCGGAACCAATCGCCAGCCAGCAACAGCCGGATGCGCTGCTCCCGTACAAAATCTGCGGCTTCGGCATAAAATTGTCTTCGCAGCTCATCGATAGGTTCCTTCCATCTATTATAAATGTCCGCTTCTACGGCGCAGAGCTGTTCTTCTCTCAGCTGTTCATATGATGTGTTTTCCAAAATATGAATTACATCCTCAATCGGAGCTTCAGCGTTTTCGAGTGCTTTGGATAACAATAATTTTACAACCTTCGCAACATTGTCGAAATCCGATGGGCACGCCGATGAGGCTGTCCATAATCGTATAAAATTGAGCACAGTATAGAAATGTATGGGCGTCCAATCAAACAGGCGATGTGTTACATTCGGATCATCGCTCGCCTTGACAGGACTCTCCGGAGGATCTCCAGGCCGATTATCAAGCACGGTTCCTCGTGCCGCCTCTATATGCTCGATAGGTAGTAGCTTAAACGATCTTCTGTCTTGTAATGACTTTGCGCCCTCGCCCATTTTAAATGTCTCATATATCATATTTGTTACCACCATAGACACTCGAACGAGCGATATGCGTGACTTTGGCTGGACAAATGCGACATGCTCAACAAATTGTTTTAATAAATATTGATGGTCATAGCACAAAAGGTCGTAAAGGTCCTGCAGGCCTAACCAACCACACTGATTGTTAAGGATGTTCAGCGGATCTGGATTTAGATCCTGTTCCTGTAAGTTCATATCCGCACTATCACCGCCATGATGGCCATATACTTCGCTGGGCCCAATAAGCCCCTCAAGATTCCAGTTTGGTTCTTCTGCTTGCACGTCTTTTGCTCCCACATATTTAATGATCTCCTTTTTAATGCTTTGAAAAAGACATCTTTGGGCAAAACTCTGGCTTGGGTCAGCATGAGTCTTCCTGCTTTGGTAAATCGATAGGTGAATTAAATGATAAAAGTCGTTTAGTTGGTCCCTACAATATGCAGCAACAGGCGCGGATGCTAAACACGGTATTCTCCGAAATAATCCTGCCAGCCTAAGTCTAGATGCAATTCCACTTTTCTCATCGATTGCGTGCGCCATCAATAGTGTATTTATAAGCTGCAATGTAAGCTTGACTACGCGGCATTTCGGATCATGATGCAGCCAATCTAGCTGATCCACGAGCTTTTCCGCAAACCCAGGCTCTTCGATTATATACTCAATTATGTCGAAAGCATCAGCATCTCGAATAGCTGTTGCCTGTAATAAAATAATTATGAGGTAGGCCATGGCATTGTACAATATGTCACGACCCTCGAGATCACTCCGTCTGTGCCCCTTGATAACGTCTACGACCTTTTGTATCAGATCGCAGTCCACAAAGGCAATTAAAGAGTTTTCGTTTTCAAAATAAATACAGCACAGCTGTGACAAGGAGTTTGATATCTCCTTTTGGTCATCAGTTTGCAACAGTCTCTCTTTGATATCTGCTGTTGATCGATAGGCGATTTCCGCGGAGTCCGTCATGATTGCAAAACAAGGAAAAACAAAAAAATGAAAAAAAGAAAATTTGCCACGGTCATTTTTATAGACGGAAGATGAGACTCAAGCTTTAATTACAGATAGGTTATTTTTTTTTTCAAGCGACCAATTTTTGAACGCCGTTGCAACTACTACATCTGGTAAGTTTGAAGCATTGATTCCTTACCTGATTAGGTGTCGCCGGAGATCCCTCCTCATGGATGAACAGCTCGATTTGTTCACGTGGCGACAAATCATTCAATACGAATAATAAAACCAATTAACGTAATGATTTCGCGAATATGCAAGACGCACGTCGGCCTGGATAATAAATTAGTTGATCGACACATTGTAGCCTAGAACGAGAGAAATAACGCCATGGAAAATGGCTTTACACTCTCTGAAAATCCAGACCTGACATTGCCGCCCCTTTTTCAGGCACAAATTACGTAATTTTCCATGCACAAATGAACCAGCCCAAACAGCTTCCAAGCTGACACTAGAAAATCGGCTGAGAATTGCATTCGGCAGCAAAGATCAAAATAAAGAAACAAACCAAGCGAGCCGAGCGGCCAATTGCTCAGCTGATTTGATATCTTTTTGTGACAAAAAGCCGAACAGCAAAAGCCAAAACGTCAGATGCAAATACGATTCGTTTAGCCTACTTGTTTTTTTCAAGATAAAATTGTCATAGGGTTCATAATTGACTACAAGGACGCGGTCGTCGAAATGTGCGTGCTGCCTGCGCCAAAACCTGTAATTGTAAGAGTATTAAAAACTGGCAACCAATGACATCCGATATGGAATATACTGTTCTACCAGTGAGAAGATAAATGACAAGCGCGGTCAAACGACGCGTCGCGAAACATTTTCTTTGTGGGCCACTTTGCGGCTGAAGTTTAGCTGCAATTCATCGAACGTTAATCGACTCTCCGCAAACGGCCTAATCAATTACTACGAGAATGAGCGATCCCTATGCGCCTCTTGCTGCTATTGTCAAGCAAATAAATAGCGCAGCCAGGCAAATAGCCGAAACATATTCCGAATTTCAAGAGCAGGAGACCCGCATATTCGAACTGGGCGCTGAAGTTCAACATGTCAGCCAAACTCTTGATTCAGCATTAAAAAATAAAAAAACGAATGATAACAATGATACTAGTTCAAAAAAATGATTCATCTATGCATTATTGCTATGTTCATTTTGTACCGCCATGGAATTGACGTTTTCCCAAATCACCTGCATCGCGTTACCCGCTCCGTCCAAGTTGCTCAGGTTATCGCGAAGATACTCAACATCACATAGCATCGCCTCTTTCGCCGTGGCTTCCTGAAGCTGGATCCGTGTATATGCATCCAGTAGTTGACGTTTATAATTGTCGAAAATTGACGACGTGATAAGGACTGCCGTGTCTTTTGGTAGAATCCGACTGATAATTTTCACCAGAACGCTGGTATCTTTAACGATATCCATAGCATACTTGCGTGGCTGTAATATTGATTCTGAGGTCTTATCAACCTCCCCGCTTTTAATACTGCTAGAGACGGGGACCTCTGCCGATGCCTTTTGCTGATTCCAGTCTGTTTTGGATATAGTATCGCAATGATTGCGCATTTTATCGCTCATTAATGAAACGAATTTGTTATGAATCTCCTCACGATGATCCCTTAGTTCAATAAAGATATGATCAAATTCACTCAAAACGCTCATGCTCGTAGGGCCGCCAGGCATATGTCGCTGAAGACAGTTCTTGACATGCGGGATTAACTCCATAAGAATATGAATGCATTCAGACGACAACGACAGATGCTTAGCCGTGATATGCTTGAGGCCTGCCGATCGCGTAGCTCCTGCTCCTAGAATCAATTGTGTGGCCTTTGAGTTGAATTTTTTGATAAGGTCAGCCAAATTCCCGCCAACTTCTTGGCTTAAATGCGGAAGAAGCCCACTTAACTGCAAGTACTCCTCCATCAACCGGATCATGGTTATTGCTCCGCTGGTAATTATAAAGCTGGACTTTTCCACAAACACATTTCTGGGTAATACTTTCTGTTGCTGCTCTTTTCCATTTCCGTTGTTACTATTACCGTTAGTATTATTACTCTTGTTATTATTATGATTATTATTGCCGCCATCATTTTCACCACCGCGTTTTGTCGTAGATGGCTGGTCGAGCACTTGTCTTAGCGCCATGACCCAAGCTTCAGGATCTTCTTGACCACTTTGGACAATGTTGTCAACGATTCGTTGAACTTGCGGCGATATTTCCACTTCCTTCCATTTGTCGTCGTCCATTGTTGCGCAAAGCTGAGCATCTCGAAGTTTATGAAAAGATCCTAAATACTGCTTGATCATTGATCCCAGCAACAAATTAAGGTCCTTGCATGGATCTCCGCAAATCGCCTCGCAGTCTGCGAGATACACTCCGTTTAGAGTATAGAAATTAATAAACATTTGAAGCGATGGTGTAGAAATAATCTGCTCTCGCCGCACTTTTAATATCTTGGCCATCCTCGATTCGGAGTCTCGAATCACTCCCTGCACCACATCACTAACGTCAACAACCACTACCGAGTCTCTCTGCAGCGATGATGTCAAGTCTAAAAGTAACTTCTGCTGTGTTGAAAGTCGACGATAGAGTTCACACAGTGATACGTATATGTTGACAATCATATACTGTGCCTCTTCTGCAGACATCTGCCGTAGAGCTGCCGCTAGAGAAATACTTTTTTCAGCTAACGAAGATCTAGATGTTGCTACAGAACTCACTGACATGGCATCATCATCTTGATCAGCGCCGCCACCACTGCCTCCATTAGTTCCATTGTCATTCCTGGTTGGTAGATACATGCGGACAATATTCTTGCCCAGTTTAAGGACGCTGTCTTTGTACATGTTAAACGCGCTAACAGTATTATCGGCGCGAGCCAATCCTTCAAGCTTTTTGAGAAGTTGCTCTCTCAGTTCCGGATCGACCTGAAGGTACGCATGAGACGCAGTCGCCCCAGTGTTGTTAGTACTAGTCGTAGCATCGGTTGCTTGGTCCCCGTCTAATGACGGTCTCGGCGTCCGTTCGAATGACGTTCTTTTATCTCGGGCCAGCACTTGGCCCAACCGCTGCAAGGATTCCATTTGATTCACTTTCTTAAGGTGGCTGTTTATGTCGTCAACTAGCAACTGGACAAATTCCCTGGAGTATTGGTCACCCGCCTTAGTCCTTAAGACTCGTAGATGCTCTCGTATCTCATTCAGCGCGTTGACCCCTCGCAAATCCACAATGTTTGAGAATGTGGATGACGATAACCAGCGCTTCACCAAGTCATTTTCTTTGCTTCCGCTAACCAAACATTCAGTTGCGTCCAATGCATCCAAGCAGCCGTCTTTGTCTCCTTCATTCAATTGGCTCTCGGCAGACAAACGTTTGTCCTCGATCAGCTGTATTTGTCGAAGCGTGCGTAATAATATGCCAGCATTCTTGGCAGCCTGTCCGCGCTTCAGTCGCTCTATCCCTTTCGTGGCTACATTGGCATCCGCCAGCTTCAGTTCATTTTTTAGCTTCCGAATCTTCTGGATACACTCACTGGTTTTCTCATTAATTGACTTTAATTCCCCGAGTGTAGAAAAAAACGACTGAGACGCCGTTGAAATCTCCCGAATAAGGTGCAACTCTACTGTATCGATGTACCATGACAGTTTTTCCTGTAAAATTGCGTTGTTATTGGCGAGCATGCGATCCGTCCCTTCGTCTATGGTCCGGCTGCTAGAGGATTGTTGCTGCGATTGCCCTGAATCTTGCTCACTACTCGTCTCGCTTACAGCGCCGAATATCTTTGGATTATCAAGC
The DNA here is from genome assembly GCA_030581755.1 of Crinitomyces ghanaensis. Taxonomy (NCBI): domain Eukaryota; kingdom Fungi; phylum Ascomycota; class Dipodascomycetes; order Dipodascales; family Trichomonascaceae; genus Crinitomyces; species Crinitomyces ghanaensis. Next base: position 213,138 of record JAKTVX010000011.1, read on the forward strand.
TGAAAGTTGTCTTGCTCAAAAAACACACTGGGAATCGTCGACAAAGGCGTTATTGGAGTCGGAGTTCGAGAAGGTGGATAGCTCCGATCTGCACCGCTCTCACCTAGTCGAGGACTCGTTACTCCGGAAGCTGGCAACTCTGTTCGATCTGTGTCATCGGATATCCCCGACGCTGACACTCCCGAAACGCTGACTAGGTCCTCGCCGCTGTCGGTGCCAGGTCTTCTAGATAAGCGGTTACTGAAGAATGTATTATATTCCATAGAAATATCATTGGTGTACTTTAGCAGTTGAGCCTTGGAAACACGCGGGATTGATGTGAGCTTGACGCTGGGGATGTCACTGGCAGAAGACGAGGGCGGTTTAAAAAAGGAAGATCCGCCAGATCTTCGATTACCGTTAGCGCCGCTGCTATTGGCATCGATCAAATCACCAATAGAATTAGATCCTAATCGGTTGTGGCTTCTTGAAAGCCCGGATGGAATTAAAGATGAAAAACTTGTACTAGTCGAAAGTCTCGCATTGTAACCTGCCGAGGAGCTCACGCTGCTTATGACGCTGCTCGGTCGTCTATAAGATTCTTGATGAGAAGAGATTGGAGCCAATGAACCGACCGACGAATTTGCATCGGATTCTATTGATAATCTAGGGATATTATCGTCCATTGGTCATCCCCCTTTCAAGTGCAAAAAAAAAAGGACTTATACTGTGTGTGGTGCTGACGTGTATTTGGGTTGACCTGTATGTGTGCGCACGTTCAAGGTTGCCCAACCTTTAATTTGAAAATTCCAGAGAAGAAATACAAACCTGCCTGGATGAAAAGAAATCTGGAATGCAGAGTAAAATTGTCAGGTACTCGGAATAAGCCAAAAAATTGATGCAAGACTAAAGAGATTGAGAAAGAACGCGAACCGGTTGACGCTATACATAAATGGATTTACTCGGATAATTAGACGGCCATATGCACCCTACGTTGTCTAAATATGGCTCACATAAACCAAAATCACGCTGCAGTCATCATCACAATCTTCAATGTGTAAGTTCTGAATAACTTAGAGCGTCAGCTCCCTGCGAGCTTAGCGGTCGCGAAGACCTTTGAAAGATACTACCGGTTGGTTTGACGACCTGCGCGCTTGTGATAAGTTGGACCATTGGACCATTGCTTTGACCGCGTGCCAACGTCGCCAGCCAAAACTCTACCAGTTATTAACAGCTCGAAGAAAAGATGTTAAATGGCATTGGAC
>JAKTVX010000012.1:0-213525 GCA_030581755.1 Crinitomyces ghanaensis
CTATGGTACTACTCTTTATCTTCTGTATTTTTTTTTTTTTTTTTTTTTTTTTTTTTTTTTTTTTTTTTTTTTTTTATTTTATTTTTCCGATGGAATGAAGTTATCATGTGACAACTTTTTATTTTCTGCATTAATCTGGAGGCATTTGTAGTGAGACATTATATGGGGCTACTATGACGCGCTGGCTGGTTGATTGGCGTGAGCTAATAGACAACATTCCGGTCTGGACATCAATTATGCGCAATGTATTCTGATTCGCTATATGCGGAAGAAACGAAGCTTTGCAGTTCGTCGATCCGTAATCTGGGTATTCATGGTTGTCTGCACTGCTGTCTGTATTAAAATTGGCTGGGCTGTGGAACAACATACATACTAATGTTGCAAAGTGGCACTGCCAGCCAAAGCGCATAAAAATCAGTGCTTTGTACAAAACTTCCCTCTCACGTTCAGTGCTTTGTTCAAAACCTCCCTCTCACATTTAATGCTTTGCATAAAACCCCCCTGTCACATTCAATGCTTTGTTCAAAACCCCTCTCACATTCAGTGCTTTGGACAAAATCAATCAAGATAAAAAGGATTCAGATGATAGTAAATCAGATATATACGGCGACGGAGACAGCAAGGATACTACTACTAATACGGCTGGTACTGATACTACCATATTAAAAGATGATGCAAGCTATATGTCAATGGGAAGTGCACTGATGGCGCGCACACCGACGGTCCGCGCTGTGAACCCTCAGGTCTGTGCATAGTGCAACGCTGTTAGGGCCAATTAGATTCTACGTAACGGCGCGACGCCACCAAAGAGCCCAGGTCGGTATCAAAATGGCGTTTGGATTGTTTCAGTTAAATACATCGTTTTACTTAAGCGGGGTAAAGGAGAGAAAAAAAAAAGCACCGAGTGACTACGAATAAGTAGACATGGGGAACGAACGAGGAGGATCAATTGCAACTAAATAAATGTACAAACAAATGAATAAGACTAGCTTTTAGAAGAGTCTGCTGGCTTCTCTTCTTGGCGTTTGCTGGAAGGGTCGACATTAGCCACAGGTCTCTGTAGCGGACCAGATAGCCCGTGATTAGGCCGATCAGGACGGTAATTGTGAGGCTTAGGATGGGAAGGAAGCTCTCGAATAGTGCCATCATGGCACTTTGTATGAAGGACCGGACGCCCGGTAGCCGAATAATTGAATAATTTTGAGTTGTCTGACATGCCTGATATGTGTTTCTCTAACAGCAGCTAACTAGTCATAATGACCGGGAACTTGCACGTGGGGCGGTTTATCCTTGGCGCGCGGCATTCGATGACGTCAACAGCAGGAGGGTCAGGGTATAATTCAACTCTATTTCTGCCGGAATACCAAGGTTTTCGGCAAGGGCATATATCATATGAAGGTGGCAGGAGCGAGGCCTGAGGAGGGGAAAACCAGCTATTGGACAGCACTGGAGTATTGTTTATTTATGGCTAGGTAGAAGCACCACCGGAAAGGTCTGTGAATGATAATAAAATGGAGTAGCAGAGAATTAGAAGTGACATATGTAGGTATATGGTTCTACAATAACATGCTAGACAGAACCGTTAGATGTTTTGGAGATTAACTTGGAGTTTGAGTATAACTTGGCGGCAGCACGGCCACGGTTCAATTAGAGTTTACTGAAAGAAGACAATGGCGTGACACGTCTGAGATTACAGTTTGACTAACCAAATTAGGAAGGCGTACCTGCATTGGAAGCACAGACGCTGATGCAGATAATGAACAATTGTTGACGTTCTTGACAGTTCAGGGACGTGAGGCTGAAGCTGATAGCAGCCGTGAGAAGAGATGCAGCGCTGACGGGAGCAGGCAGCAGCAAAAAGGAATAGAAAAAAGAAAAAAGAAAAAAAAAAACAAGAAAAAGAAGAAGAAGCCAGGAATAAATCAAAAAAGAAAGAAACAATAGAGTAGATCTCAAATAAAGACGTTGAAAAATAGTTAAATGAGCCAAGCTAGCTGACATGTTCGCTAAGTTCATGAAAAGGTTTAGCGGTAACGTTTCGTCAAATTTGACAAGTAATTTGTTTTTTTCTGCTTCATCTTATTCTCGTGATGATCTGAAGCGGAAGAAAAGTTTCAAAATAAAGCTTACGTCATAAGCGGGCAGAAGCTAGTTTCAGAAAATGAAAAAAAGGAAGCTAGGAAAGAGGATGAAAGTTGTCCAACGAAGACGAGATTATGTTGAGAAGCTGACTGCTGAGCGCAGTGGGATCCGACCTGAGTCGCGTCATGTAGATACAAATACACACATCCCAGGAGATACATAGATCAGCCGTCGGCTGGTAATACAATAAGTACATGCCGAAATTAAATTAAGTCTAGATATCACTAGTGCTTGCAGTTACCTCATTGACATACCCGAAAATTAGAGTTTGTACTGGCGGGGTATGAGCGGTCCAGCTTTGTCCAAGACGGACTTGGAAGGTCCAAAATGGGATCCACGATATCCAGATAGGGAATTCTTCATGAGCTAGAATGTTGTAAGCTCGATGGCTAAAAAAGTATAAATCTTATGTCGCAAGGATTGGCGAAAAAAAATAAAAAGGGGCAAGAGGAAAAAAAGAGAATTCGAAATCCACAAGAGAGCGACGTAGAAATCATGGATTATAACAATATCGGAGTTGCACGCAGCAGGAAATGCAAGCTGACGCAGCAGCAAAAGAATAACAATCGTCGGCAGAGAGCCAAACCAGAGCAGTTAGCGTTACTGCGACGAGAATTTGCCATAAATCCCACGCCGGACTCAAAAAGACGGGCAGAGATCGGAAGAGATATTGACATGACTGAAAGATCAGTTCAAATTTGGTTTCAGAATAATCGTGCCAAGCACAAGAGGTGTGCCCGAAGTTGTGGGCTGGACGTCAATGCTGCTGGCTACATTACCAACGGATACTACGGAGACGTTGCAAGCCCGGGACCAGGGCCCATAGCAGGAGGAATAGGGACAGCAGACCGATCACAAAACGGTATAGGGTTTAACACAAACTATAGTCCAGGGCGGACTCCAATGACCATGACCCCGCTAATTAATTTCGAGTGCGTATCGTTGTCTATCGGGACGTGGCAGAGACTTAGAATTGGCGGAGATGGCAATATGTCAGATATTAAAGTATTTTACTCGGCCGCCGAAAGTCTTCTGACATACCTTATCAGTACGGGAACTAATAGGTTGTTCCGTATTTTGATTCCATTTCAGAATATTGAGAAGGTGGAACTCGGGGAAGACCTAGGTGGCAACAGTGGTGGCGGCATAGGAGGCATGGGAATAATGACTGTGAGACTAAAATCTAAACCATATTTTTCTATTTTATCGGAGAATTTGAATTTGCCTACCACGCCTAAAAGTGCAACGTCCACTGCATCGACCTCATCTAGCTGTTCTCCTTCTGCAGCGTTAGGTACGTCAGCGGGAGCCCCACAATGGGCAACATATGATGACTTTACTGAAGGACAGCAAGCGTCTATAGTGCTGTTGCACAAAATCAAGGGACCCTATGTTGCATTGCAAGCTGCAATGTGGCAACTGTACAGCTTCCAACCATCCAAAGTGGTCTTGACTGGACAGCCTTCACCGACGAAATACACTGCATCTGCCACTGCTGCCAGTGCTTGCAGCACCAGTGATGAGGAGTCGATCGATCCGTTAATAAATGTCGGCGGAGACTACAGCCAGTACGAAAAAGACCAACAGCTGGACATACCGGGAATTCATCCGGAATATTCATTAACCCAAAACGAACAGTTTCATAGTCCGCTTTCTGCTGTCACGCCGGCCAGTCCGCTAAATGACTACCCCCAACATGGAGCGGCCCGTCACCCTCCCGGCGGTGAGCGTGCAGCCACAGCTGCAACTACGACGCCGAATTATGAGAACTGGAATTTTCCAAGTACGCAGTTACAGTTTGATGAACTAATATCACAAAGAAGGATGAGTCGGTCAGTGCCGCAATTCGACCAGATAATTTCACAAAGAAGAATGAGCCGATCAATGCCGCAACTGACGGTCAGAGTCCCGTCGCCAATTCAGCATGAAAACATTATCAACACGAGCAGTTTGATGACAGTGCCGGGATACGTGACCGATACCGGGTTCTCGACACCAATTGTTACGCCGACAAGACAAACGACGCAAATGTCTGATACCCAGCTGGGGCTTGAGGGATTAAATTTATCAGGATATTTGACTGCCGAGTGCAGTCCTGGCCTTCTGTCGCCAATGATTAGTAGCGACGAAGAGAGGCCAGCACTCTTGACTCGCGAAGAAAAGGCTAGACTCGGTAACGTTAATAATACCAGTATCAACGATGTAGGAAACAACAGCAACAACAGCAACGCTGATGTCGTGAGATATCCAAGTCTGAGCGCACTATTTGAAGGGTTGAATGAACCAGGAAAAGTTGAAGAACCAGCAGTTGAGGCTATATCACCAACGGTGACATCGTCATTTCTGTTTGATGATGGAACGTATACAACAAAGATGGACAAAGACCATAACAATATGACAAATTCGCTTAATGAGACTAGGAATAATAACAACAGTGATCACGGCAGTGACAATAACAATATTACGGTCAGCAGCGCCACCAGCGCCGGCAGCACGGAACAAGATTTCAAATTTCCGTTTGATGATGATATGAACGGATATAATTATGGATCAGCATTTATGACATGATTGCATTCAAAAAATGGCGAAAATGAAAAAAAAAAAAAGATTAAATAGATAGAGATAGAATCAATAGAGACGGTTTAGTTGATATGTACAGTCGTATGCCGCGCGGAATATCAGATATAAGTTACTAGATGAGCAGCCCTAACCCTCAATCTCTCGGCACGGACGGGGAGCACCCCACAGGCCGTAACGAGGGTCTTTCTTTCTCTTACTTTTTTCGAAGAAAAGAAGGACAAAAAACTCTGAAGTCGGAAAAGAGCATTTCACTCATTCCGCCAATAGGCCGGTGATTTTGGTTCCCTAATGCCGTGACGATATAAGGCTGAACGATGCCCCCCTAACCCAAACACATTTCCTTCAAGATCCATTTTTAGGTTAGCAAATTGAAAATACCCGAGAATTTAGTGTGTACGTAGGTGCGTAGTACAGATATAGCGTTAGTACCACTAGCACCACCATCACCACTACTACCTCCTTCACCACCATCATTACCATCACACCCCACAGTTGGGCTATCAACATTTGAGGTATTATGCGACTAAACTTATCATTAGTTGCAAGTGCGTTGCTTTTTTTTACAGGCAGTCTTGCTAATGAATTAAAAATATCAGATAAACAGCAGGACCGACAACAATGTGCGGGCATTTATTCCAAACAAGATTGGGGAGGAAGCAAGGACTCATTTATTAGTGTAGCATTTAATCCTCCGAAGAACGGCGACGGCCAAAATAATGGAGAAAATAACTGGATAGCGTTGGCGATATTTGAGTACCGGAACATTGACATGTTGGGAGCTCCACTATCGGATGGAGAAATTAAATATATCTGTGACAAACAAGCGGCGGATGCTAAGTTGTGCGATGCAAAGGACATCGGGACGTACATTATAAGGGACGGAGGCAACGGTAATTCGTCGTCTGTTTATGCCACGGTGCACACCCAAAAGATCGACATGAACAATGTCCCAGATGCCGTGAACTATCCTGTCAGACGCACGGGCTACTACTGTGTTTTGACGTACCCCGGATCCGAGGCCATGAAATACTCTGGCGTGGCGGTGTATCAGGACGCGTATGGATACTTGGCGGCCTCGCAAATCCCGAAGCTTCCGTTCTTTGGAGGAGCTGCGCTTTGTTACCTGCTAGTATTTGCCTTGTGGATGTTCTCATATGTGCAGCACCGAAGCGACATTTTGCCGGTCCAGAACTACATCACGGCCATCTGCGGCTTCTTGGTAGTAGAGATGATTGTGATCTGGGGATACTATGACTTGGTCAACAATAAAGGTACCTCCGCAGGCTCCATGGTTTACTTGATTATTGTGTCGGTCCTCAACTCGTTTAGAAACGCGTTCACGTTCTTCCTGCTGCTCATTGTTTGTCTCGGATACGGTGTAGTTAAGCCTACTTTGGGGAGCCTAATGTGGAAATGCCGGGCATTGGCGCTGGCGCACTTTGTGTTTGCAGTGATTTACACTGTGTCGTCGTATCTGATCTCTCCGGACGATGCAGGACCCGTAGTGCTTTTCGTTATGCTGCCACTGTCGCTGACCATGACTACATTCTATGTATGGATCCTTTCGTCGCTGACGTCGACGATCCAATTCTTGGACCAGAGAAAGCAGCACGTCAAGGCACAGATGTACCGCAACCTATGGAGAATTCTGTTGGGATCTATTATTATTATTTTTGTCTTTTTCTTCATAAACTCGCTGATCTTTGCCAGGTTGTCCACGCTGGACTTTGTTACTCAGCACTGGAAGTCTCGGTGGTTCTTGCTGGACGGCTGGCTGAATGTTGTGTATTTTGTTGACTTCTGCTTGATTGCGTTCTTGTGGCGACCAACTGCCAACAATCGACGATTTGCTATGTCGAGTCAGTTGGCGCAGGACGAGAGCGAGGCGCAAGAGTTTGAGATTGGATCGTTGAGAGAGTCGTTGGATGAAGAAGAGCGAGCAGAGAACCCAGACTTGAACGATTTTGACGTTGAGGATGTTCGGCCCGATATAACAGCTGCGAGCTTCAACGAGCCTCCTCCGTATAGTAGTCAAGATGATGCAGAGGACATGAGACCGGCGGCACTTAAGATTTTTGGAGATGCTAAGCCAAAAAACAAGAGCGAGACAGTGTTTGATGTAGGCGATGACGATGAAGAGATTCTTGGTGGTGCGACGGCGCCGTCCACGTCTAGATCGTCGAACGGCAATCACAATAGACATATTAGTTGGGAGGATGATGATCATGACAACAAGAAATATGATATTCATGATGATGATGAGGATATCGAATACGATGCGTCATCCATTCTTAGTGATGATGACGAGACGCAGCAACTTCGTAAAAAGCAAGATTGATTGATTGATAGAACAAGATATTATTTATTATTTAAATAGTCAACCGAGTATGTAGAAAACAATACAGTGGATGCAGTGTGAATTGAATTCAGACGGTGAAACAATGGTCTTATGATTTGAATATTTTCGAACGAAGCAAAAAAGAAAAAGAAAAAAAAAAGAAAAAAGAACGAAAACCAGCGAAATAAATTAGAATATTTATATTCTGCTGGCCCGTTGATTATTTCTGGTTTTCGCGCACTTCCTGAAAAAGTCCAATTTACAGTTACTGGGAAGTTGGACAAAGTTACCAGCATGCCTAAAGTCCAGTCGGTGGATAAATTCATCGCACGAGCTAGTGCATTATTAGAAGCTTGTCCTGATACCGTAAGTCAAGCGCATATATTTTCGTAAATGAAGGATGACAAACAGATTGCTAACCAGACTCGGATATCTGTAACATACACTCACAAGGATGCAGGGGACAATAAAGACACAGTAGTGGAAGGAGCCAGACCGGCGTGCGCATATGTTAAAGCATTTGATCCAAAATCTGGAACATGTTTTCGAGTGAGAATTAACCGAGTGAATGAACTTTCAAGAGTGTGGACAGCTTTAGGGCCTATGGGAGTCAGCGACAAGGATACCAAGGCTAAAGGGTTTGTGTCGGTGATGAGCAACAAGGAGGTAGTACAGGAAGTCACAATGACTGATGCTGCGCCGGCAGTAGCGACGTCAGCCACGCCAGCTAATGTCAGCGCGAGCACAGGAACTATAGATGCAGGCGGAAAGGGGAAAAAGAAGAAAGGAAAGCGGAAATAAGCCATTCTACGCACAAAATAACAGAAAAGTCAATAAGTTATATTTAATAATAACAGAAAAATTAGAAATAAATATGTGTCAGTCATGTTGTTGTTGTTGTTGTTGTTGATGATGATGCCGTTGTTGCTCTTGCCGCCGCTGGTGCTGTTGCTGCCGAGCTGACAAGTCGTAACTTGGCGGTGGGGAGATGTTAGTTTGTCGGGCTGGAGGTACAGGACTCGAATCCTGCTGACTAGTAGAATCCGCAGACGATTCCACATGCGTATTACTAGAGGGATGTGTTGGACTTTCTGCTGCCGCGCCAGTACTAGCTCGTCCGCCAGTAGGAGGGGAACTTGTACTAGCATTTCGCAAGCTAGCTAATCCAATACTGTCTGAACTAGAGATCTGGTTAGACTGTCTGAAGCCGATACCATGGTCATGGCGGACGTCGTCATCGTCGTCATCCTGATGATCAAGATCGGCACTTCTTTCGTGAACACGATCACGCTCTTCCTCGCGACTAGGGGTAGTTGCAACTTGAAATGAAGGCGGCGGCGCTTCAGAGTGTGATGCTATCCGATTGTCTTGACCTGTCTCTAATAATACATAGTCTCTCTCAGCTCCGTACGGAGGAGGAGGAGCTAATGAACCGTGCGCAGGGGCCAGGCCCCATTTTTTGACGTTAGCTTCGATATATACAAAACCCAGCTGACCAAAATTTACAAATACAGTTGCAGGACCATTCGCGCCTACACATGGAAACAGGTTCATGCGAAGCCCGTGCAGCGCTTCATCGAGCTTTTTGCCGTTTCTGGTGAAAAACACGGCGCCTGTGCGAGGTTTGTAGCCAACACCTACAACGTCACCCTGTTGCAGAGGAGGACCGTAATGCGGAGCAGAGAATGGCTGGTTGATCCTTTTGTGGCCCTCCGAGTCATAGGCGACAGAGTACTTGTGATATCCGGGCATTCGGAAAGTCGGATACGGCTTCGTGGCAAGCCCAATTGATATACTGGTGTTCAGCGGTTTCTCATAGATCTTTGCCTCCCAGTAATAGACCTCGTTTTGTTTTGGAAGTGGCAGGTTTGTCAGAACACAGCACATGCCGTCGAAAAACTCAATCTCGTTCCTGGCCTCTACGAAGCACGTAGAGGTAGCAAAGTCTACTTCGAACTCCCACGCGCTCACACCCTTTTCTTGAATTGTCATGAACTGCGAAAGGCTGATGTTGGTGTTGCAACTGTTAGGCGGGTTGTTGACCTGGAAGGCTCTCGCCTCGTAGTAGGAATTCCGGCTTCGTTCATCCATGAGTTCTAAAGCTTGTTGCTCCTCTTCTAATAATGCACTTTCGTCATCGAATTCTCCAGGATCTGCCGTTCCGCCTAGTCTGATTTGTCCGTCTCCTGATACTGCAAACCATAAGACCATGCATAGTAATCCAAGCAATAGCGTTCCTAGTGCAGACAGCAGGCCGGCAAAAAGTGGCACATTGAACGAGTCCTGGTCGTCCATTGATAGTAGACAAATGCAATTATTAGAGTGCTAGACAATTTTTGGTTGTTGTTCTGGTGGTTGTTGTTGCCGTCGCTGCTGCGGTTGTCCTTGTTATTGCAGCCGTTGTTGTTCTTGTAATTTATTATAGTCGTCAAGGTTGTTCTTGTCGATTACCTGCCAATTACCCGCTGGGTCTGCTTGCTCTGTTACTTTGCTTTTGAGGCAAAAATAGCTGTGTGTGGTGTTATGCACACTAATGCCAGTGGTCCTCGTTGTTCTTGCCTTCCGCTACTAGTCGGATGATGCCAAACAATAGGAATGCCCCGTAATATTTTTTTCCGTTCGATGACAGTGAGTCAACCTTGTGCCGGAAAATGTCTTTTATAGCTGTGATTATCACAACTAGTCAATCTATTTGATCCTTTTTCTTGTATAAGATGTTCGTTTGAGATAAACTTGGGGTTACAATACACACACTAGCCGCCGCCCCGCCGGTAATAGAATACAAAAGTGCGTTACCCGGCTCAGCGAGATAGATAGGTGGAAGATCGCGTGAGAAGAGTGAGAGAAATCGAGGAAAATAATTAAAATAAATAAATAAAAAGAAAAGAAAACGCCAATGCTAGATGGGTCTTCTAGACTCAGAGAATTGTTCAAGATTGGTCTACGTTACGTACTGATGGACAATTCTCAAAATCGCACGAGCAGCTTTAGAGACACATACATGATAAACAAAATGTCGCTGTATATATTCATAATTAATAATTGTACTTGCTCGTTAAGCCAAATTGGCCTTGCCAGATACTTGGCAAGACCTCTGCTTCAAAGTTCTTGATGAACACATCCGTGTCCATTACACTCTTTACGTGTTCCGATTCTACTGCCTGCAGCCACTTGGCATGGAAAGCCACAAAAAGGTCTGAATGCAACTTCAAAAGAGCATCCTTAGATACCGTGTAGGCCCTTTCCTGGAATTCCAGACTGTTGCCGGCGAACGCATCGCCACTGGCGGTGCAGCTGCCGCTGCTGCTACTAGTCGAGTTCGCCTCACCTGTAAGAATAATGCCATTTAAGCCCCGGACCAGCGAGATGGGACACTCTAATAGCCTCATAATAAACTGCGATAAATGAATTGACACTAGAGCTGCCGAATACCACGGTTTTAACAGGTCTCCTTCGAACGAGCCAGATTCTATCATGAGTCTTCGGGCTCTTTTTGGGTCTGCCAGACAAAACCTGTGGTAGCATGTCAGGCCCAGTTGACCGCTCGACCGGAAATCAGAACAGGGATCGTGGCCCTGAAAGCCCAGCGCAATCCAGTTCAGCTTTCCTTTGCTCTGCCCACTCTCAGACGGCAAACGCAACAACTTCGCGCGATCATACTGGAAATTGTTTGTTTTCAAAAGAGAACGGTGCTCCAGGTTATCTTCGATGTCGTTGACATTGATGTCGATGTCATCGTCATCGCCATCACTGTCGCCATCTTCGTTGTCACCCTCGCTGTCGTCGTTCTCCCGACGACGACCATCGGTGTCCTCCCTGTCAAAAACTCTACTGTACATCTCTATCAGCAGACGTTCATTATTATCCCATTCTGCTCGACGGCGAGCCAAAGCCAGTAGTTCTTGGCATGCCTTGTTGATTCCGCTGCGCAATGCGAGAGTCTGATAAAGCGCAGGCGGGAGACTGTTACTACTGCTACTAGCAGCATTGCCGTCTGCGCCACTACCACCATTGCCATCGACACTGAATTTATATTTTCGTCCCTCTTGCAATTCCAACTGAGCAATGATATTGTCAGCTACTTCTTTGTCATCCTTTATGTCCTTGTCAAACAGCGTTTCAATATACGGTCGACGATTAACAAGGTCCAATCCGAACTTTAGTACCTTGTATATAAAGACTACAATCGCCAAATAAAATCTATTACTGTTGTTCTGAGGCGAATTTTCTAATTGTCCAGAATTGCGGATCCATAGAATCAACCATGCCAAGCGATCCACCAGCGACATGGTCGGAGGATTAAAGTTAGTGTGTACGGGAATGTGCTGATAAGGCAGCAGGACCCAGGGGGCTGGCCAGCAGGAGTGGTGATCTGTGGTCTCATTGATAGCTTTCACGGAGTCCACTTTTGTTTGCTTTATTCCACATTATGAATTACGGCTACGACTATTACTCACCGATACTATAAAACAATCAATCAATTCAACTATGTGCGCTTAGTAGCAGAAGTCTTAGCACCAACCGCCGAAGAGGAGACACCTGCATCCTCCTTAACATTCTTCTCCTCGGCAGTCGGCTCAGCCTTCTCTTTCTTTTCAACTTTCTTGGGCGACTCCGAAGGAGCAAACAATGAAAATAGTAGCTTAAGAACACCCAACAACAACATACCAATCATAAACGAAGCAGATCCAACAATTGCAGCAAATGCCGGCTGACTCTTAATAGCCTGGACAGGGTCCATAGAGAAGTTCAAAATAAATACTTGGGCAACCTCAGTAATGTATCCAATTGGATCATCGCGGAAATAGTCCATTGCTGTCTCGTAGTCCTTCTTCTCCTCCAATGGCTCGGGCGCATTGGCCTTCTCTTCCAAGGTCTCAATGGCGAGCTTGGGAACAAATGTCTTGTTACCAAGCTCCTCGGCCGCTGCAATACTATGTCCAATGTAGATGTTGTCAAACAAGATATCGTTCTGCATGGTCCAAATCTCGAACCCCAAACCTCCAATAGGCTCCAGGTCAGACGGGGTCTTGTCCTCGTAGTAATCAGGATTAGGAATCTTTCTGGGCTTCCATTCGCCAATGTAGTCGGGGTTCTCAATCATGGGCTGCTTCCACTTGCCCTTGAAGTTGGGGTTGCGAATCATGGGCGGTTCCCACGGACCGCAACCACTCAATTCTTCGCATTCAGGATTAGGGATCTCAGGCGCAATCCACTCGCCATCTTCCTCGTCGTCCCAGTCCTCGGGCTTCTCGGCCTCGGGGTCAGGAACGTACAATGGCAAGTCCTCGTCCCAGTCAGCAGGCTTGGTGGCTTCGGGGTCGGGAATCTGGAATGGGGCATCCTCGTCCCAGTCCTCGGGCTTTTCGGCCTGCTCAGGATCAGGAATCATCTTCTCATCAACCCAGTCCTCGGGCTTGACGTCATTCTTGTCCTCTACTTCCTCTGGAGGGTTGAAGCCCGGCTTGAACACACCTTTGTCAGTCATAGTGCCAGCCCGTACGACCTCTCCGTCAATTCTGATCTCGTACGTCTGATCAGGGTTGATGATCAAGGTGTACAGATTACTCAATTTGTTTGTGCGAGCCACGGGAGCAGCTGCCAGATGGCGCTCTTCGTACTCGCCAGTCTTGGGATTCTTGCGGCGGACGATAAAATGGACCTTGTTTGTAGAGCCACACTTGTCAGGTCCAAACATCACCTGGTATGGAGTGTCGCCCGAGAACTCCTCGGCGTGAAGGGCCTCGTTTTCGCTGAGTAACTTCATGTACGCACCTCCACATTCCAGGCCCTTTTGGAGCTTAACTTCGTATTGTGCGACCAATGATCTGCCAGTGTTGTCCAGCACTTGTTCAAATTTGCGGGAAATGGCGTGGCGGGCAGCTGGCGACTTAACGACCAGACCTTTGTCACCAGAGAACCCAGGCATAACTGAAGGCTCTTCAATGGCCCATTTACCGGTGTAAGAGTATTCGATGCCTCTTCCAGAGTCATCAGAATGAGAAGAGGGTCTCCATTGCTTGAGCAGGACTTCTTCGTCGTTGTCAAATTGTTCCCATAACAATGCATCGCTGTCAGGACACGGTACTGGAGTGAAGTTTGGATGGTCAATGGGGTCTTTCGCAGCTGCTGCTGCGCTAAAGCAGGCAGCAGCTCCAACACTCAAGACGACGGGATTGAAGCGCATGAGTGATAGTAGTAATAATAATAATAATAATTAGCCAGAAATCCAACTAGATAGATGAAAGATGAAAGGTGAAAGATCACAGATTATGTTAACTCTATTGAATATTGACAACATCGACAATCTGGGGCTAACTTAAGAGAGGACGATGGGAGGTTAGGGTACACAGATTTTTGTAGGTGGCAGGGCTTGACGTGGCACAAAGGACATGTGTGTGGTAGATTCTAGAAAAGAAACGTGACAACTGCCAGATGGGCAGGTTTATTATGAGATCAAGTATCAATTTATAAAAGCAATAACCAAAATAATGATAATCAAATGGCCCAAAATAGAAACAAAAAACACTCTGAGAATATATATACACATATACGCATGTACATATATATCAGGTTTATCAGTTAGTGCGTCATCACATTCTGTGTTTACCAGTTACCAGTCTCCGTAGATTAGGTTTCTTCTGCGACGAAAGGGTGTCGATAAGGATGCACAATGCGTTATCAGATCAGGAAACAAAACAGCAAAAATATGATTGAATCCGCGAGATAGGGATTCAAAACGAACGGAAACGAACAGTGTACTTATCTTGATCGCTCAGCCGAACCAAATCTACGGTCACCTTTCCCAGGTTTGGTCTGTTTTTTTTTTTACTGCCTATAAAAATACAACAATGTGAAATTCATTCATTCATAGCCAAGGAAAAAAGAAACTCCGTGTCATTATAAAGAGCTTGTCATCATAATAGCGTTCCTTTCTTTTTCCTTTCTTTCATTTTTGTTTCTTTTTCTCTTTATTTTATTTTTTCTTATTTTATTTTATTTTTTTCAAACGGCTATGCTCCTCCCTTACTGCATTGATTGACCAGATGGTGTAATTTTAATAATTTTTTGTCGTCATTTCCGTTTACGGGCAAGATTTGTAATGCCAGGCTTAGATAAATATTTGTCAAATGTAATATTCCGGCAGGCCTTATTCAGCATTACCTAACTTTCCAAAAGCAAATCCATCGGCCACGGAAATTTTCAACCTGCACGGCTGAACGCCGGCTGCACATAAATACCCCCTAGCTTCCGCAGCAGAGAGAAAATAGACAGGAGACACAAGTTCCTTCAACTAGCAAAAATTACTTCCTCAACTATGGCCCCCAAGATCGCGATTGTCTACTACTCTCTCTACGGACATATCAGAACCCTTGCTCTTTCTGTCAAGGCTGGTATTGAACAAGCCGGTGGACAGGTCGACCTCTTCCAAATCCCCGAGACTCTCTCCGAGGACATTCTTTCTAAGATGCACGCTCCTCCCAAGTCCTCGGACCCTGTCATTGAGCCTGCTCAATTGGCCGAGTATGACGCCTTCTTGTTCGGCATTCCTACCAGATTCGGTAACTTCCCTGCCCAATGGAAGGCATTCTGGGACGCTACCGGAGGCTTGTGGGCTCAAGGTGCCCTTTACGGTAAATACGCCGGTGTCTTCGTCTCCACTGGAACCCTCGGTGGTGGTCAAGAGACTACTGTCTTGAACTCTTTGTCCACTCTTACCCACCACGGTATCATCTACGTTCCTCTTGGTTACAAGAACACCTTCGCTTTGGCTACTAACCTTGAGGAGATCCACGGTGGATCTGCTTGGGGAGCTGGTACCTTCGCTGGCGCTGACGGATCTCGCCAACCCAGCAAGTTGGAGCTTGAGATGGCTACTATCCAAGGAAAGACCTTCTACGAGACTGTTTCCAAGGCTTTTTAGATATTCTATCAAATATTTATCAATAAACTAGAATTATAGAATTTTTAAGTTAGTACGAATGAATGAACGAGGGTAATGAATAATACATGCGACAGCGTAGAGTGGAACAGTAGACGGCATGTAATGTATAGTACACAATAGCCCCTTCTCGGTCAGCTCACCTTCCTCCATTTTTTAGTCTTCCTATCTAACCGCTGACTATATCCCAGACCAATAGTGAAACCCAAAACTACATATCTCAACCAGCTGGGCTGATTTTCCACGGCTGCGTCATATATGTACATCCATCCCATTTTATCAGGGTCTGCATCATCGTCTTCGTCCTTGCGACCTGCGCGTCCTAATTTCAGGACTTTAGTGGTGCGCGGGATTCTTCGGTGATACTGGCCCAAGATCTGTGTCGGGGATGATCCATTGTAAAAGACCACTCGGTTGTGGGATACCTTGTTGTCATCTGCTGTATGGTGAGACTTCGATCGAGAATGCCTTTTCTCCTTGTGCTGTCCCTGTTGTTGCTGCACGCCCGCACCGGTAAACTCCGACTGTTGATGGCGCGTCGGGTTCCCGACTATCCATTCGCGTCCTAAAGAGTCCCGGAAAGAGTACTGCTCTAGCAGCATAGTGTTGTTACTAGTATACTTGGAACAATTGTGCATAGTGTATATCATCTGCTTCAGGCCTGAGCCTTTCAATACTTCTTTAGAATAAATTGCCAAAATGAACCTGTCTTGCGTCGGCACTAGCCCTCGGATCCTATCAAGAGTAACGACTTTTTCTCCGTCTTCTTTAAAACATAAGCGGAACTCGCCGGCGCTAGCTGCCCAAGAGTTTGGCGAACTATCTTGCTCGGACGGCCGCCGTAGCACCTCAATATAAAAAGAAGGCGCTACCCGATTAGATATATGCATGTTGTCTGGCGTGGTAGTCATATACAAATCCTTGGAATATTTCAGAATATGGTACTTCCAGCAATCAGCATTGTTGACCACCATTCCAAGACAGTTGTCGTCATCCTCGTTCTCATTCTCGTTGTCACCGTCCGAATACTCGTCGTTATCTGACGCAGGACTCACATTGCGCGCACGCTCCAGGTACGCTGACACGGGTCTCTGGCGTGGAGGCACTGGCACCACTAGCGTCGGCGATGACGCCGGATCTGGTCTGGAACTTGACAGTAACTGCATTGAATGTGGTCGACGCTGTTGGCCTACTTCTTCTTTTCTTTGATGCTGCTGCGACATGCTAGCCACAGATGGGTCTGTTGCAGTGGATCCGACGGGTTTTCGAGGAACCAGGATTGCGCTTCTCGGCCTTTGCGACCATCGATGCCCTAGATGTGGCTCGCTTGGTGGGCTGGTTAGTTCGGGGGTCGGCAGTCTATTATCGCGTGGTCGGCTAATGCGTCTCTCATCTTTGTCCTGGGATTCCCGACTGCCGGCGGATGATACGTCTCGCCCGTTATATTCCTTGCGAACTTGCAAGTTACCATCCGCGGGCCGCTTGCCACCATCGTACTTGTACGAGTCATCCATTTGAGAAGCAATGAGCCCTGTCAATCCCTCAGATAAATCAGCACCTTTGATGTCGTTGTCGGGGAAAAGCTCTTTGAGATCGGGCGGTGTCGTTTTATATTCAATCATAGTTGCTGCCGCATTTGTCCGGCCAGCTTTCTTATTTGCGGCACGTCTGTCGCCCGTACTGCCTGATCCTGGTCCTGGTCCTGGTCCTGGTCCTGGTCCTTTATCTGGCACTGGTGGAGGCGGAGGAATCTGTGGCAAAGGATGGATTGAGCTGTTTATTTGATTTCGTGGAGGCGACACAGAAAATGATGATCCAAATGATTGGTTCAAGGACTGCTGAGGATGGTCGCTCTGAACTGGCTTTCTTGGCACCTTGAATTGATTTGCCTTCTGACTGGACGACGATGACACCGAAAATGATGTTTTCTTCGAACTGGAGGACGGTGTTGGTGAAGGTAAGTTCACACTCTCTGAACTAAAATTCTCAAAAAACATTGCTAATTACCAACCACCGCTATATCATAGAAGGATGGCGCATGCATACGTATATGTGATATATATGCATGTGCGTGGGTTGGTATTATACCAAGTTTAGGCAGTGCTACCTGCTGCGCAGGGTAGCCGTTGAGTTTAACTAGCCCAAAAACAGCCAAACACCGGTGAAACGGTGCAAGAAGCGGGGGGGAACTGAACAACACTAATTGACTAATTGAGAAATGACTAGCAAAAGCCTAAAATAAACAGAATAATAATTTATTTGATTCTATGAAGTAGCCTTTTGGCGTGTCCATTTTCACTAAAATTTTCATATTAACAATCTAGTTAGCTACTCATCCACTTCTTCTACTGTGTATTCGTACTCCTCCTACTCCTCCTTCTCCTGCTGCTACGTCTTCGTTTATGCATCCTTAATCATCTTGTCTTGGTCAATTTTGCGAGGAATTAGCTCCACATATGTTGATGGAATATATCCAGTTCTTCCGTCTCTCGTTCTAGCTCTCCACCACTGGCTCTCGTTGCCCATAGGATCCGATCTAGAGAGTATAGCAATTAGGTCACCCTTCTTCATCTCAAGCTCCATTTGTGGGTTTTCGGGAACAAAGTCGTACAGTGCTCTGCAGAACTCTAACTTGGAAGGATCCATTTGCGACACATCTCCATGTCCGTTCATCATTAGCTGGTGCTGCTGGTCCTGCTGTCGCGTTGCCAAAGCCTTTATTAGCTTGCCCAGCAGATATGGGAAGCCGAATACAGCAGCTAAGAATAGCACTAAAGGCTTGAAAGATGGCCTGGGCATCCGGCCACCGCCGACCTGGCCGTTGCCAGTTGAGGCAAACTTGGCAAAGTTCTGGGGTGTTAGTTGTTGAGATGCATCGGACGGCAGCTTTTTGCCGGAGATCTTAGCAATTAGTCTTCGCAGCCATCTCATGATGGCAAACACTCCTAGGATTGATCCCAACGAGTTCTTTAAGTGTCCGAATTGCTCGGCTACTGAGACCATAGCAAAGAACGACGAATGGGTGGCCATGTATGTAGATTCTAGCATTTGGGCAAATCCTCCAACTGCTCCAACTATTGACTCAATTAAGTGAAACGTTGCAGCTGTGCTATTTTCTAATCCTCCTCTCAGCCCATTAGGGTCTCCTGGCATCCCAGCCCCATATCCTCCACCGTACATTCCACCGCCAAATCTAGAATATGGCGATCCATATGAGCCGTACCCACCATATGATCCATATCCTCCTCCATACGACCCATATCCACTGTATGATCCATATCCTCCGTAGCCTGTACCATAAGTACCACCATATCCGGTTCCGTAGCCGCCTGAGCCATAAGACCCTGAATATGAATATGGAGAAGTTGTCGGGTTACTAGATGATATTAAGCTAGACGGGCGCGATGGTAATGAGGGTTGATCTGCTATAGTCGAAGTTCCAAGAGAGCCAGCCACGGTAGAACCAGCGGCGGCGGCGGCTCCGCCTGCCGTGCTTGCTACACCTCCTCCGACGGAATTAACTGTCGATGATATGCCTTCAGTAGAAGCTGATCCTATTCCTGAACTATTTACTTCCCAGGGTTTTGGCCTTGGCGGTGCGGAAGACATCGAATATTAGTTAACTGGCAAAGGGAAAAAAAAAAAGGTGAGTAAATGGTATTATCGAGGAGCCAAGGTTGAATGATTGTTAAGCCGAGGACAGGGAAAAGGGTTAGCCAACATATGGGGCAACGAAACATAGGGTAACCGGAATGTGGGGTAGAATACCATTATTGTAACCTTATTTTCTTCCGAAAAAAAAAAAGGAATTTTTAAAAAAAAGAATTCCGTCACGGACAGGATTCGAACCTGCGCACCCAGAGGGTAACTCCTATGCAGCTTAAATAGTAGCAGGGAATCGCCTTAACCACTCGGCCACCGGGACAGACTTGTCGTGTCTTTTCTTTCAGAACATAAGTAGATACAAATCAAAACAAAAACAGGCCCGTCTTGCCATTTTGACTGCATATTTGGCTTTTCGATGGTTCAAGCGTGTGATAATCTGAATTTGAAAGCGCAATTCATCCTTGAGCTTAAGTTATGAGCCATTGAAAGGTTTATGCATATACCCTAAAAACTCGTGTTAAAAATAAATAACTTGGGTGCCGATGCCAGAGAACACATTTTCTGGATAGTCAAACGGCAGTGGAATTGGAACTTAGGTCTTGCGTGATGCATTATATCGATGCCTTCAATCTTGTGTCAGGCCGTTGCGGCCATGAGGCGTCGCATTTCGCGATTGTATTGTCCAGTTGGATTTATATGACTGATGTTGAACAAACGGCGTATTATGTGATATTTTTATATTATAAGTGATTATATATAGCTACCATAAGGTGAATAGATGATATAAAAAAAAAAAAAAAATCGCGATTGTGCCGAACGGGGATTATTCATTCACCAAACAACATGCTAAATGTCAATCAAGCAACATTTTATCTGCACGTTGTGAGAAAAATATAAGGGTTGGGCTTTACTGCTTCATCCGTTTGCATTTATCCCACTGGCGTTGAACGGATACCGAGTTTTTGTGCTTTACGTGATTGTATATAACTGATGCTGAACAACTATATGTTATCTTATTTTTTGTATATTTGAAATGATTATGCACAGCCATCGTGAGCCGAATAGATGATGGTTAGATTTTTTTTTTTTTTTTTTTTTTTTTTTTGATTTTATATGACCATCCTACGATCGATAGATAAATAGATATGATGTATATTGGTTGTAAGTGACAATGAAAAGAAATGATATGGTTCAGCGAGTTCTCGTGGACGTTGATATCATGCGCTATTCGTGTTGATCTTACATTGCAAACTACTGCGCAGCTATCTCAAAGTCAGAACAAAGAAGCCTAAACGGACAGCATTTCTATGAATGGCGTCTAATGAGATGGAACTGCTTTGAAATCCTAACTGTTCTCCAGGGCTACGTAAACGATTTCTTTATTCAGTTGTTCATTAAGCTAACACTTTTTCTACCATTGCAAAGATCGTAAATACCTTCTCTTATAAATATTGTTGTCATATATGCGTGAATACATACTAAAACCTCAATTTTTCCCTTGTCTGCATCTCGGCACTTTGCATTTCATTCAATCTCTCTTGCAATTTAGAACAATTAGCATCGATCCACTGCAGACTATCCAAATGCGCATTTAGAATCTTAACAATCTGAGTAACCACGTCGTCCTCATTATTGTTAGATTGCGTTAAATCTCCCGACACTCTATTGATCTCCCCAATAACTCCTCGTAGATTCTCATCCATATTGCCTAACTTCTCATCCAGCGTCACCGCTAGTTTATAAGCCTCGTCTCTCTCCGAATCTACAGTAGCTCCTGCGGCTGCTTGTCCTCCTCCCAGCGCCGAAGTTCCTTGAACTAACTCCGCGGCATCTTTCTCATACTGCTCCAGTAAGCTTTCCAAGTCGTCTTGCTGTTTGCCAATATACTGTAGCAACTGATCAATTTTAGCATGGCTTTGTTCAGCTGCTATAACATCCGCAAATAACTTAGTAATCTTCTCTCCGTTAGTCACCAACACACGATCCCATGCTGCAATATCTGAAGCTTGTGATTTAAAGGAGTCTGCACTTTTAGCAAGCGCCGAAGTCCATTTAGCAATAATATCCTCAAAAGACTTGTTCTTAATATAAGTTCCAGGTTGAATAGCTGGTGTCTCTTTGGCCGCCGTGGCAGGCGCTCCTGCAGCAGGGGCGGTGGTAGTTGCAGTAGCAGTTGTAGCAGTAGCTGCACCAGGAGCAGCCGCTTCCTTCTTCTCTCCGAATGTCAGGCCGGTTGAAGTAGTAGTGTCCTTCTTGTCTCCGAATGTAATCCCCGTGGACGGAGTGGTGGTTGTGTCCTTCTTCTCTCCAAAGCTAAAGCCCGTCGTCGTCGGCGCCGTGGCTGTATCCTTTTTCTCTCCAAACGAAAACCCTGTGGGCGCCGATGTATCCTTCTTCTCTGTTGTGGTCGACGCAGCACCACCGAATGATGGAAGTGTCGGTTTTGTCTGGTCGTCCTTTTTCAAAGAAAATACAGGTGCAGCTGTATCCTTTTTCTCTCCTCCGGCAGCGAGACCGCCAAACGCCGGAAGCGCTGGCGGCTTAGCTTGTTCGCCTTGCTTTTGGCCAAATAGCGGAGCAGGGGCCTGTTGCTGACCTTTCGCCTTCTGACCAAATAGTGGAGCTTGTTGACCGTCCGTTTTCTGACCAAATAGGGGAGTTTGCTGCAGTGGCTGCTGCTCATCTTTCTTTTCACCAAATGTCACCTTCTTGTCGCCTGAACCAAATAATGGCGTAGCAGCGGCACCGCCAGTCGAAAAAGGACTGGCAGTGCCCGACGCGCCGGCGCCAAACATCGGCTTGCTTGTGGCAGTAGTCGAGGGCTGAGTTCCGGCGGCTGAGAAAAATGCCGGCTTAGCCGCGGTCTCAGTTGATGCTGACTGTTGTTGCGTACTATTCGTGGCGCCAGGAAATACTGGCTTGCTTGCGTCTGATAAGGCTGCACCTGCGCCAAACAGAGGTTTGCCTGCAGTGCCCGCACCTGAAAACAAACTTGGTGTCGTTGTTCCGGCCTTGTCTTGGGTGCCGGCAGTAGCTCCAAATTGAGGGACTGTAGTACCAGTACCAGCGCTGCTGGTTGCAGAACCACCTAGATTGAAAGAAGGTGGCTGCTGCGACGCATTGGTAGTTGTGCCAAATCCAGAGAATGGGCTAGCGGTCCCACTACCAGCTGCGCCACCGAAAGAAAGTGTTGGCTTGTTGCCCGTTCCACTTGATTGCGTGCCGAATGGATTGCTGCTCTTGTTGGCGTCACTGGATCCACCCGTGGAATTGACGTTAAAATTAAACGGCGATGCCATGTTCAATATCTTTCGTTAGCTGGCAAAAGAGATGAATGGAAATAGAATAAGAACAGAAACAAAAACCAATTCTGCCCTCCACAATTTATACCTCTTTGACACGACCGGCCTGTTGTCTGTTTTTTTTTTGTTTATTAAACGGGAAGATTAAATAGTTCGAAGCTTTTTTCAGGGCGCACAAGGATTGTCCCAACTGCATGTGAGCGGCTTTGAGCTAAAAGGTGAAACGTAAGTTGATTCATTGCTGAATTAGGTAACCTGGCTTACTGCACGAATACAAGACGTCAGACTCTCAGCCAACTTTCTCTTGAAAGCTGACCACTTTTTCCTCGCCTGCCGGGTATAAAGCCAATTGCGGCTATTTTGGAGTTAACTTACTCATTCGGGACTCACTGATTAGGCTCATGCTGCATCCGAACCAAAAGAGCTTATCTAATTGAGGAGGCTGCATATGTAGACTTAATCCCAGCTCCCAGCGGTTTGTCCAACATCATACCACAATTTTCTTGAAATCCTCGTTTCCTACTGACGGATGAAAGACGCAGCCGAACAGGACCAGACGAGACTTTGTTGGCTATAACAAACGGGAGCGACGCATCACTGGTGGATGCTCGAAGACAATAATTACATGATCCTCGATACCCTTTACAAGGACGATTTGTATCTTTTCAGGAAGCTTGAGAGTTTTGCAAAACGAGTTGGGACTCAAAAAAAAAAAAAAAAAAAAAAAAAAAAAAGGTTGTCTCGCAGCTTTTTGCATCTATAAAACGCCATTATCATATATCTCGAGAAGTTCAAAAAATATGCGGGAGGATGAACCTCATGATAGAGGACTGTAATATATCTTTATTATGGTCCGTGGGTAAAAAGCATTTGCAGCTTTTGTGTGCAGCAACGACCTACAAGCCAGTTCGTCGCGATGACGGTACGCAGCCGGGATTAAAGCGTGAGTAAGCCCAAAAGCAGGCTGGCTGTCAAGAAAACGCAGCCATCAGTTTTTGGAAGAAATTCTTTCCATTCAAATGATGCAAGCTCCAATTCTGTGAAGCGTCGAGACGCACTCGGCCGCCAGTTCTGTCCCGCGCGTGCTGTCTCAGTTTGAGCCGCAGCACCCTCGTTACTTGAATGTAATGAGGAGTAAATCGTATCTGTAGCATCTTTGCATCTTACCAACACATTGTGCAAGACTGCTGCACTGCATGCTATATCGTTTGCGTACCTTATATTGGCAATGTGCTCAGGATCATCTTTGTGTAGTCGAATACACAAGTTTGTAAGATGCTCTTGACCATATTAAATGCGCGTTCAACAATCATTTGCAGTGCTAGTATACAGCAATTATAGATTGCCGTCTGAACAGTGATTTGCTCTTCCGTAAACGGAACTAGGACATGTGGGTCTAATTCGCAGGCTTCGTTGCCAATGACATACTCCTTGAATGCGAAAAAATTTCCTAGATACCTTCCAATAGGTGTACAGCTAAACTGATAATGGTGATATTGGTCTTCGAGTTTATCTGGGAGTGTCACTTGAATTAACGGAAATGTTCCATCAGCCCTTGTTATTGCCTGGGCGGAAATAGAGCAGAAATTCATATAAACCCAAGCGGCGTTGACAGGTCCCAAGCTACCTGTTTCCGTACATCAGCATCAGGTCACATTACAGCCAGTTCATCAGTCTCGTTCATTGCCGTCGATACGCTTTGAATGGCCGCATGGAGAGTTCCAGTCCCATCCAAGATCACTCGCCATAGTACTGATGCAGTCTGTCTCTCAACACGGGACCTTAGGCATTTGAAAAGCTGAGATCTCGCAGACATTTGAAGGCATGTCGAGTGCTTATGGAATTTGGATGTAATTCTAGGACCATGACAGGCCATTCAAAGCTTTTGATTGACGCTTATACTTGAACGGAAGCGGGGGTGCAAGAGGATGGATACGTTGTGTCCCTCTGCAAAACATCGCGGATTTTCGACGCGTTTTCTTTCTCCCTCTGACCATTGCATGTCTGCGTTAAGACCTGACATTGCGAATCACATTCAGGGGATGTGCAAGAATGACGTAAGCAATCAACACGAGACGGATATTGTGAAAAATTCGCGAGTTTTTTTCCATCATCGATTTTCGATGATAGCTCTCTAGTTTTCAAGCTTTCGGCATTTATCTACATAAAAGTTTGTTGTTGCCTAGCTGTGATGCACTATCGTACCAGTTTGAATGCTTCAAGGACCAGCCGGGTCATGCGGCGTTAATGCTTCAGCGGCCGCAGCAAAATGTGACGGAGATCATCCTTTTCTCATGACGCTTGTTTCAAAAGCTACTTCAATATGTATGACATAGTCTTCGGGGTCACGGCAGTGGTGTTTAATGTTCTTGCATCTTAAGTCGGCGCACTGGCTAAGCCTATTTGTATATCATTCATGCGTACTTCGTGCATTCTTTGGAGATAGTATCGCTGAGTGTCCCTGTAAATTACTCAAAAGCTAATACTATCTAGCATGGGACTTTCGTTTCAGTTGTGCGGGATCTGTCAGGTTCCGACCATGTTATTCCGGCAAAAGCATGCGACGACCATATAACTCCTACTGAGAGACATATATACCAATCAAGATTCAATCATATTCAATCATGGCTCCAATCTTGGAGGAATGTTTCTTTTAGAGAAATCGATCTCTGCTGACAAATTTTATCGGGGATCAGACAACGGCTCGGAACTAGACGCCGCTAAGGCCTATACAAGAAAGAGGTGAGGATGCCACTGAGGGAAAATCCAAAGCGCCTTGGAAGTCTTGGGTCGACGATTCGGATTGAAAGTGGATGCAAGTCCATGGTGTCACGACTGTGCTGGTCCCAGTTGGATATTGGATAGTGGGAAATGCAAAGTTCACCGATTATACGCCGTTCGATAATATCAAGCATCATTCTGGGATATCTTTAAATCTGTTGACATTTAAGGGGCCCAAAGATACGGGATTGCGGTTTTTATCGACCTTTATGGTTTGCCTGGCGATGCCAACCGTGAAGTGCACATTGGAAAGGCTTCCGGCAAGGATGAAATTGGAGATTGTTCTATTGACATTGCTCTTGACATTGCATTTAATGCCTCCGATCTTTGTTCCTGCTAGAATGTGTGGGGGATTTAAGTTGTCAACGAGGCTTGTGGGAAAGTGTCAATTCTAGGTAGACATCTTTTTATCGCAGGACGATCAATTGCATCCGCGAAGTCAATGAGGATGTGTAGTCATATCTGACGGCTGGGATCTTCAGCGATGGATGGAATTTGTGCGATCTGAAGAGGCTCGAATTTCGGCTGAGTCTTAACCAAGGACTATTGGAACGGTCATTGATGCTCATATCTACTGCTGTTTTTCAGGTGCTGATAAGGCCACGACCCCTGATCAGCTGACTGGTGAAGCCAGTTGCTCATTACGTGAAAATTCCGAAGTCGATATCATGGCTGGTGAGTGTTCTTGTATATTAGATGGAGCTCCCTGGGACAGGCTGTGGCCTGGATTTTCTCGAGAAAACAAGGCTTGTGAATGCGGTTGAAATCAGTCCGAAGGAATTAAAGGCTTTGCTTCAGCAAGTAACTAGATTTGGACATACAAGTTCGTCTGCGGATCTGGCGGAGATTGGGGATTTCGTGAAATGCTAGAAAAAGGTGCTGTTCCATCTTATGGTGATCTGGTCACTAAGGCTCGGATTGTAATAGAGGAGCATATTGATGATGAAAGGGGAAAAATATCATGGGTGTCTCATTAATCATAGGAACTCCTGGGAAGCTCGAGATTCAAAAAGAGATTGGCAACATTGGAGGTTTGAAGACGGCTTCCACCGCCCTTGGGCCGACATAATGGAGTTCTATAAATTCAACTTCAGTCGACCCGCCGCCTGGAAAATAAACCATTTTAACATGTCAAAGCAAATCTTCGTCGGATTTGGTTTGGGTGCGGGATCACGGCAAGCATTATAGGTATCCAATCAATCTCTATTAACTTAAGGGAAAATAAAAAACAGTACTATAGTATTAAATTATAATTTTTCTGTCAAACGTATATGCACACGCCTGGCAGATCCTTGCGGCTCCACGTAAATAGGACCACAGAGACGAAATGGGGAACCACTGTCAGATTGGCCGTGCCCTATCGCGGCAACAACTACTTTACACGTAGCGAGGCTACAAAATATCGCTCGATTTGATCACCTGAGTGCTATTCCTTTGGCCGTTCCAACAGTACTTGTCAAAACATTGTTTGCATTCGTCTGTCGGATCAAGTCCTCTTCGTTCTCGCTCGCGCTGTATAATAGCACATCCAACACACGCAGGCCAGTTGTCGTCAATAGTGCCATTCGATTGGGTTACTATATTATACCCATTTTCAATCATTCCTGCGACTTCGGTCGTATTATATTCCATTTTAAATGTGGAAGTGTTTGATAAATACGAGACGGCAAAATTAGAAATATACACAATCAATGGAGGATAATATCGCTTAGATTGTGGTTGCGAGTGATTAAAGAGACTTGTAAGATTATCGCGGTAACATCCGAAAAACGTGGGTCGCCTAGTCAACCCTTCATTTATAAACGTGTTAGTGTCAGGAACATAAGGGAAGATCGTATCATTACCTTGAGATCCGAATTGGCGTTGAAACGAGTTTACAAGAGACGATCCATTGGGCCAAGAATTTTCCGTATCGGCTGAATTGTCCATGGCTAACACAACGTCAACCTTGCGCACAGGCTGGATCAGTGGAACAAGTGGAATGTTCTGATTGTCCTCACCTCCGTCAACTAGATCTAGTGATAGCGCCTTCTGAATAGAACTATTAGCTGAAGAAACATTGGCAAAAGGATTCGGATCGTAAACCGCAATATCGTTGTAATCCTCCCCAAGATCTGTAAGAATATCGTGGGCCAAATCGTACACAATTCCCTCCAGCCCCGTAGAGTTAAGTTGGAGCAATAACTGATTGAACAATGTAGATGAGGTCCCCATAACAAATCCAGCGTTGTCGAAGCCACCGATGCAAGTCCCGTTTGGTTTCCCATTGTTCACGTCAGTCCCGAGGTACTTCAGGTCTGTGAATGCATATAACGTCGGATCCCATGATCCCAGTTCATATGGCGTGATCTCATACACCGTAGAATTCAATGAAATGATTAGAGTGTTAGGAGCCCGCCCATCAGCAACCACTATTGGAAATGGCATTTTCCGACTGGTAAAGGCATGGTAGCCACGAATATCACTAAATAACAAAGCGGGCCCCCCTTCGGTCAGGTTAATGAACTGGTGCGATAGTGCACGGCCCCACAAATCAGTAAGCGACGTGTTGAAGCCTGCACTTTCTTTGGACTTGACTGAATCCACAAGCTCATGCCAATAGTCTCCAGTCTTGAAAATATTGGCACCTCCAGGGTTAAAGATGGAGTTTCCCAAACTCCAAACTTCCTTGCTTCCTTGCAGTTCTTGAACAGATGTAAAATTATTGAGAACAATTGATCCAACCAACCAACTGCCCCCAGAGAGCCCAGTTAAATACGTCGAAGCCTGAACAAGTCCTCCCATCATGTGGTCCTTTGTGGAATTTATAGTTCGATTGTCGAGCGCAGAGAACATACCCGCACCGGACAACATGGCCCTATATCCACCACCAGAAAATGCAATTCCCAGTCTGATAGATGAATTACTCAAAAATTCCGTTGCATTAAAATCCGACAAATTGGCGCGACTCTCTAGCCAGTCAATCATGGGCTCTTTGACAACTTTTAATCGATCTTGAATAAATAGTGCTTCGTTAGGACTCAATCCTTTGTTTCCAATTCTAACCAGTGAGCTATTGCTAGGACAGTTAATTTTCCCTGGCGCATAACTATTCGTTGGAGACCACGCGCTGACACATGACAAAAAGAAACAATAAATAACAAATATTGTCAATTGCCGCGATGGTCCGCCAGTACTTCTACATTGTTGCGGCATCGCAAACTTCTGTACTTTTTTCTTCTGATGGCCTACAATTCCTGTCTCCTCCGACCTGTTATAAATTTTTACCCGAGGTTCGGCTCGGTTCGGTTTTCAACTTGGAAAATTCACTTTTATTTATGAACAGTTTGTCTTCATGCAGGTGTCGCATAAAGGTTACCTAAGTTGTCAATGCACCAGGGGCAAGGGTGCATGAATCTTGCCCTGCCAAGACCGCAGCTGCCACATGATCTGCAGCTGCCGCATTGCCGTCCTAGTTTGCTGGCCCGTTCGAGGTTTCATTATTAGTTTCAACTTATTATTCGGTTTTGTCTATAAATTTGCTCTATGTACATATGATTATGTCTCATACTTCTTCTCATATTGTTTATCTGCTGTTTTATTATTTCTTTTTCTTGTTTTTCCTTGTTTTTTATTTCTTCAGTTTGTTTGGGCTCTCCACGCATTATCCAAGATTTTGCGTAATCTCCCACGAGGTTGAGGGAATGCATCAGCCTAAGCCAAACTGCCAAGCCCGCCGAGATCGGTTATCCCGACTTCTATTGAAAGGCTGTGATTTCATAATTGATTCATTACTAAAGCACACTGCAGCGTCTAGGTTCCCCGACTTCACACATAGATGGTTATGCCTTTGCGTTTATCTGCTTTTCGGCTGTTTGTCTTATGTTCTAGCGTGCCAAGAAAGACCACTGAAAAGCATGATTAGCAAGTGCGATTTGTATGGTTTTCGTTTATTATTATTTTTAAAAAAAAAAAAAAAATCCGAGAGAAAAATTTATTTTACTCTCAGTATTGATGACACGAAGCCTCGAATTCGTTACTGATAGTATGCAAGAACATTAATTCGACGCTCATTTGCCACTCAAGCAATTATCACAACAGGAAATTGATATTGAAAATCATCGATAATGCCCCATTCTGTTCTTGTGGCTGTTATCACCATTGTTAGTCTTTAATTTCTCTTCATTTGACCTTGCCCCTTTCCCCCCTCATCCTTCCAAGCTCTTCGCGTCATGTGTCACGTGCCAGGCTTAAAGCTGGAGGAACAGACCTTGTGTTGAAATCCCGAATTTCAGTATTCCGTTTTCCTCACTTGCCAGATGATAATAGAAATAAAAACGAAAAGACTGAGATAAGTTCCTAGTCAAACGGTATCAAATAATTAAGTTACTATGTCTGATGATGTAACAGGACTAGGCAATGATTCCTAATTAGTGATTCTTTGGGGTCCGACTACCTCATTTTTGCTTGTAATTCTTCTTATTTTAAAAAAGGCTACAGGAATATTGTGGTGTCCTTTCGCCGGGGTCGGCGCTGAATTACATCAGACGTGACTAGCCTCAGCATTCCGTCGCTATGTATTACTGGCATTTTCTTGACAGTTGAGCGCAGAGTTGTTTTGTTAAAAGTCTGCGGTTTCCTTAATATCGGGCGAAAGGCGGTGAGCATTGACGCGAAAATACCTGTCGCCATGCCATGTTTATGCTTTGCCGTTCTGGGCATAATTATGTTCCAACCTTATCTAATCTTATCTACTTGAATATAGGCAAATGTATCACGGAGCCCGTCCAGATCTCGCTGTAATTCAGCGAAATGGTAGTTCGTTCTTGGCCATCGATCCGTTATTTGGTACGATTACAGGAGCTCATCCCCAGCTGAGTGTAATAGCCCGCAACGACGAGTTCCCATTTGCTCACGAAGCAGGGGCAGTCGATCCATATACCGGGACTGTGTATTTCACATCCAACCAGTATTATGAAGAAACTGGTGGTGGTGCCCGTACTAAAAAGGTGACAATCAGTAAACTATACAAAACACGGGGCTGCTACAGGTGGGAGGTGGTAACGCCTAGTCCGGATATTATTGCAGCCAATGGCGGAACATTCTGGACTCATGGTGGACACCGTGGGATCCTGTTTTGTCAGCAGGGAAGCACCCGCCTAGCGGCGCCAAGCGGGCTCGTATTCATGCGTATTGGCCGGGATACTGCCGAAGACGCGCAAAAACGCGAAGGAGGCGACAGCCAGACAAATGAAGCAGATATGGGACACATGCGTGACCAAGACCACCATGCTGACTACGGTATGTACGCCTCTTTTCTAGTTCTTAACAGCTTCTATGGCCGGCCATTCAATTCGCCTAATGACGTGGCCGTTCTCCATCGAGATGGAACTGTGTGGTTCACAGACCCTCATTATGGATATATTCAAGAATTGAAGTCCGCTAGTCCTAAACTGCCCAATATGGTGTACTGCTACAACCCCGAAACGAAATCTTTACGCGCCGTGGCTGACGAGTTTAACATGCCCAACGGGATTACATTTTCCCCCAATGGGTATACATGCTATATAACAGACACACAAGCATATGTGGGACATGATGGAAAAGTCGATGATCAAGCGAAATCAAGCATCTATGCATACGATGTGCTAGGAATATCGGGGCAGTTCTACTTATCGAATAAAAGATTATTTGCCTTCTCGGACTGCGCAGCGCCGGATGGAATCAAGTGCGACGAGTACGGGAACGTGTTCGCGGCGTGTTTAGACGGGATTCACGTATGGGACAAAGGAGGGAATCTTCTAGGCAAAATACTAATCCCGGAAGGTGTTTCAAACTTTTGTTTTCTAGATAGTCATTGTCTGATATTATTTTCAGAGCATGTGATCTACGAGGTGAAATTTGGCTGAACGGCGTCGGGGGCTCCGTTTTCAAAAATAATCTTCTTTTTTTTTTTAAAAAAATAAAAATGAAAAGCTTAACTATATAGATCAATGAATGTTGTTTATGTGGGGCTGAGGTTCAAGTTCAAGTTCATTGTTCGACATCTGCAAGACCAATGGACCAGTCAGCCAATTCTAACCGGGCAGCGGTGCCTCCTTCACGAATAGACGAACCCGCAAAGCGCCTGCTGTCCATCCTAGAGGAATCTTCCTTACAAGCGTTCAATGGATTATTTGACCGGTTAGCGAGTGCCGAAGCTGAGGTAGGGCTGCTCAGCATAGAAGCGCGAGGAATCCTGTACTTGGCAATGATATGGGCGGCGCTACTAGAAGATAAAAGAGTGTACATTGACAGCATAGTTTGTCGGGCAAATACCGTTATTAGACGGGAAGATCAGAGGGTCGCTGTTACAGTAAGATGCGCACAGCACATCAAGGAGCTAAACTATGCGGGCATATACGAGATATTCCAATTGAACTGGCGGGAAGAGGTGTCGCCCATAGTCGGATTGCTAGTCGAGCATGTCCAAGCAAAATTCAGAAACGATCAAATCAGTCGAGTAATATCGAGTATTTCGGCAATTCCAAGGAGCCAGTTGGATATTATGATCTGTACGGGTGGTGAAACAGATGAAAATGTCGTCAAGCTACTGAAAACTAGCACTAGCGTGCCTGTGGACATATCGGTCAAAGATGGAATCGTGTACGTTAGTGAGCCGGCTATAACTGCTCCTGCTGCCGCCGCGGGGGATACGTCTGCCGTAGAAACTGCCAAAACGCGGCTTGACCAACTAATGAAAATTGCGACATTCCTTGAGGAAAAAGCACTTGATGTGTAGCTCACTCATACAGTATTTATTATTCGTATTGTTAATTATTTTATTATATTATTAGTCTAGGATCCTCTATTCCTCTATTCACTTTTAGTCTCAATTTGGCTCTCTTCGTCGTATACACCGGCGGACCCGCTCTCGTCTACTTTAATAGTAATCCATAGCACTATTATAACCATAAATGCAGTCCAAACGTGAACCAAGTCTGACCAGTTCTGGACGATATCAGGGTTCAGTGGAGAACCTAAAGCGGAGGTAATAGCGAACGACATGTTCTCTGGGAGGTTACTTCTCAGCAGCAAGGAAGTTGAGAGAATGTAGGTTGCGATAATCTGAGATATAAAGATTGAAGTTAGTTGGGACGAAGACGACAAAGAGTAGTCGATCGAAGATAGTAGTCCACCACTGCCATCATTAGACGCATCAGAGGGCAGTAGTGACGACTGTCCTCCGCCTCGACCACTAACAGATTTCTTAATCTTGTGAAAAGTTGTAACAACCGAAGAAATTGAAGTAATAAATAAGCAGCCGGAGATTAAGAAGCCAATTTGTTTTGAAACTCCATCCAGATCGGTGGAGCCCGTCAGATAACACAAGATTTTGGACACTGTGATGATCAGAGCGTCAGATTCGCCATGAGCTTTGAACTTTGACTTTACCAATCTGACAAGAATGTTAACAAGCCGGTAGATACAATACACTGCAAAGAACCCGTAAAAGAACCGCACGAGCTTTCCTGCGAGTGTGGAGTCGAATACCTGGCTCTCATAGCTCGATTTAGCATTTAGCAGATCCTTCTCCAGATCGTTTCTCACAGTCTCCATTGTAGCAATTTCGGTGCGAAGGGCAGACACCTCGCTGGCAGTCGAGTCGTTCTTAAAAGACGTCAAGACCTTAAACATTAAATTGGAGCTTGATTTTGACTGTTTGCTCATCTGCAACGTCAGGGTGCGCAGGTTCTCCCGTCTTGTGTCAATAAGATTGTTGGTGCTGGCCAGGGCCGATTCCAGCCTGTCGATATCCGACTGTAAGACGGGCCGACGTTTCGAGAAGAAAACTATATAGGGAGCACTGATTGTCGAGATTCCGCACAAAATAGCCATGAGGGTAATGCCAATAAAGCCAATTGTGGCAATGGGCCCGGCGGTCCTGCTGCCGGTAGTAGAGCTAGTAATACCAATAGCAGATGCAGCACCACTGGCACTACCGGTGCCAGTGCTACTAGTATTGGTGCCTGTATTCCTATCCATAAGGAATTGAATATCCTCCATTGGAATATAGTTTCCCAAAATATAGAAAGTAAACAAAAATACCGCATACATGAGCCCTATTAATAGGAACCGCATTGAGCCAAAGTTGATGTTTTTAGTAATTAGCCAAAATTCGGCTATTGGGTCGGCAAAAATCAATAGACCGACGAGAATATTGGTACTTAGTTTCCAAAAGATCATTCGAATTGAGGCATCTTGCCAATCTCCAATTTCACACAGTACTAGTAATGCAATTAGTGTCGATGTGCCAATTGTTGATGCTACACAGAATTCTAAAAATAACGGTGTCCGCTTGAAACCCTTGGAATTTCTTACAAGGATTCGCTGCGCCCAAGTTCCAGAAAAAAGCGCCAATGCTACTACCGGTATGAAAGCTAACCAACCCATTGTAAGTGCATGCAACCTCAGGGACTAATTAGGTGAAACACATGCAAAATATATAAACTATCACAATGGATGATGACGTACAGGGATGCCATTCGGGGAAACTTAATACCAGATTAGTCAGCTCACGTGATATTGAGGCTGAGTGGTGGAAAGCCACTTTGGCTTCGTCAACAGTGTATCGTTCAATAGGAATGGCTTTGTAGTAGGCCGAAAAATGTCCTTATCTATGGCGTAGTAGGTTACAAAAAGTATGTAATATGAATTGGCATAATATCCATCAAAAACTAAGTATCGTCGATTGCAATGGCGTTGGCGCCCGGGTATAGCTTTGGCGAGACTGACAAATTAAATTATTTACGTTCGCTACAGAATATTGCCTTATTGTTTAATATGGTAGCAAATAGACAGTTATGTCGAGATACTACGTTGATTGCGCGGACACATCGCATGCTGGGCTTGTAATAGCGCTCACTTGCAATCAAATGGAGTGGAATTGTTGCCTAGTTGAAAAAAGTTTTCATGATCCTCCTGATCTCAATGCAAGAGTGCTCAGTTAAAAAAAAATGCATACTTGGATAGAAGATTTGACTTATTATTAGTGCTTGAGGAAGCATTTTGTGGTATATTATTATTTCATTTGGCTTCGGAAATGTGACCTTCCCCATGCGTACATCCTTTTGACAGCCGAAAAGATAGAACACGGCTGGTGAGGCGTTTTACGGCATTGAATGCGATGAAATGTGAAAGGAAAAAACGCTTGCTAAATTTACATAAAAACAGGGGGTACATGATGTTTGAATGCAGGTAATACACGGTCAGAATATGATCAGAATATGAAGATATGTGATAAGAAATGAGAAATTTCCTGTTGCGTGTGAAAAGTGGACAGAAGCAGACGACTGCATATAAGTTGTGTCATTATCTCATGCGACTGTTAAAGAATTTAGTGGCAGCCAGCGTTCTTTGGGATGAGACGAAGCGCTGGTTTTGTATAGAGAGGATCCATTCTAGATTGCCTGCACACCGATGGTGATTATTCGACTGAGGGATGATATTTTTCGCACACGGATGATAGCCCGGCGCTGACAAGGCGATTCTTACAAAGCGAGCACGGGGTGCGCGTGACATATTTGCCTAGGGGTGTCCTTTGCGTCGGAGTCCACTTTTATCCTATCGATTTGAATGCATTGTGTTCTTCTGGAGTGATTTCTCATGTTTGAGGGTTCAGGGCAAGACTACTTATTATCCCTTTACGGAAGCTGTATCATTTTCGGAAGATTTGCAAAATAGACGCCTGGCTATAGGCAAAAAATTAACATTCCAATCTACGAAAGCCGAGATCTTCTAAAACAAAATTCACGTATAGGTGTGGACATATATTACATGTCGGCCTTCATGCTGACATTAATGGCAGTGGTAAATAAATGTGAAGGAAAATCTGAAATGCTGTTGGAGTTTACGTGTTGCAACATGTGTTGCACATGATTAAGCTGTATATGCAGCTGATGATATGGAGACGGCCCTCCCTTAGGATAATTATAACTTCTAATGAGCAGCTTCCTGGGGACCTGAGCTAAGAGTGCAAACGATAAAAAATTTCCAAAATTTCTTTTGCTAATCGATTAAGTATATTTATATATTATTGTTAAAAAGATGTGTGTTCTAATCCCGCTTCGACACGCGAATAGCTCCAGGCATATAAAGGGGTTTGATGTCAAAGTAAAAGTTCTCCTTATTGGCAATACCGGCAAATGCATTGTACCATGCAACGAACGCAGTCAGAAGACCAAACCATCCACCTGCTTTGGAGACTCTAACATCCCCAGAAAACTCGCCGCAGGCAAGCAATATGTATGTAATGCTCAGGAAAAAGAAAAGGGCAAAGAATGCGACAGTAGATCGAATGGTACACAACATCATCATGAAGGTAAAAATGAACCAACCAATAAGAAAGAATCCAAGGGCCGATGCGAGTTCTTCTTCAGTCTCGTAAGCAGAAGCAATACCAAAAGCATCTACTTCAAGGGCCGCAAATGCCATCCAGAACCCACCGTAAGAAGACAAAGCAGTCGCACCGAAAGTGTTCTCCACGACAATCTCCCACATCCCGGCACAAACTTGAACAATCCCACCGTAGAAGAACGCAAGTCCAACCACAATATTGCTGGTCGTCAGATGCCTAGCGTGCAAATTGACCAGAGAAAGAACGAATGTTGTTAGAGCAAACGCGCACAATCCCAAGGGTGAAGGGTTACCGAATTTTCTTGACGGCCTTTCATGTAGACCAGGATTAAGAGTACCACCGAAGGCTGCTAATAATTCATGTTTATAAATTTTTGTGCCGCCAATGTGTACAAATTCGTTTTCATCTCCCGAGCTGCGAATGTGGCCCACACGGTCACCAAGATGTTCGGTGCTGTACTTTGGTTCAGGATTGGCTTCAATATCAGACATTTTTCTCTACAGTAAGAACGAAACAAAACAAAAAAAAAACGAAGACTGACCACAGAAATTGAAGATAAATATATATTCTTACATTTTTCATACTTCTGACCCACTAACGTCATGCTGATTAGTTTACCTCTGAGACAATGAAGATCTACCCCGCCTGGATCTCCCTTTGTCCGCAAAGCTTAACTGGAGATATCAGCTAACTGTTTTAGGAAGGCCATAAACATAGACAGCTCCAAATTTTTCCGTTGCAAACCTTAACTTCAACGAATGGC
Source organism: Crinitomyces ghanaensis (assembly GCA_030581755.1). Lineage (NCBI taxonomy): Eukaryota > Fungi > Ascomycota > Dipodascomycetes > Dipodascales > Trichomonascaceae > Crinitomyces > Crinitomyces ghanaensis. Next base: position 35,830 of record JAKTVX010000012.1, read on the forward strand.
TACAGAACCATCACCTATATGCCATCATTCTGAACTCTGTCTTTTTTTTTTTTTCTTTCTCTTGAAATTAGGATTCTCTAGGCATTTTTTGATCTGTTTCTTTGGTGGATCGCTCTTGCTTTTTTTTCTTTTTCCAAATGCCTTCCCAGTTACGTCGCTTCTTTCTTTTCCCTCCTTCTTTTTTCAGAAATTTAAATTTATCACCAATATGTACGAATATGTAAACAAGGTTTACCAATATGAATAAAAGATGCCATGCCTGTGCCGATCTCATCGCCCGGGCTTCCTCACCCCGCAATCACTACTCAACAGAAAAGAAAAAAAGAAAGTTTAGAAGCTAATACGGCTGAATACCGCCGCGCCGTACTATGGCCGCACTAGTTTTTTGACTACCAGTTTTTTTCTTAGCGTCAAAAAAAATCACTCGGATCCCGCGGATCGACAATTTGCTGAGTACAGTTAATCCAAGGTAGTGGGAAATGATGGGACATGATGGGAAATGCTACTCTCTGCGAAAACCATTTCGGAAAATATAAGACGACTTGTTGAAAACTCTAATATTCCGTAGCAGCTTGATACATTGAGTCGCAGTAATAAGGTTCATTACAATGAGCGTTGGATAAAAAAAATTGGACCACACCGGAGTCGAACCGGTGACCTCACCCTTGCGAAGGGCACGTGATAACCAACTACACCAGAGGCCCGCGTCACGAAATTTGATCATACGCGGTATCCTAAATGGGCAAAATATAAGTAAAATAAACCCTAACCCACATCTTTAATAGGAAGCAACCCTTATATTTAGAGTATGTGCGGCTTTGACCAGGGCCAGCATCAGGCGGATGACCAGGCTTTTCCGGTAGCCACTGTATTCAAAATTGATAAGAATGCCAAAAAAGGTCAATTGGCATAAGGAGCTGCCTGTCAACATGTAAGCTGACGCAATTGGAGGAGCCGCTGCGGATACCCCCGCATCCTTGAAGAAATCTTACGCCATCTTAAAAAAGGAACAGAACAACAATCGAGTTAAGAGAACAGCCTGAATTAGGAAAATATTAGGCTACCACCAGCCGTTGTTTAATCTATATATGATATAAGACTTAAATAAATGATTATAATAAAAAATAATAAAAAAAAAAACCGCAGCGGATACGGACGAGCACATTAAGCCCGACAGGCCTTCACGGAATTCTATAGTGCACTATGGAGTCAAAATATCACGGCTTATTCCGGATAGCAAATAGCGGAGATTTTGCCAAACTGCGAATGAATGGACCAGCTGGGCCTGGGCCTGGACCGGGACCACAGCCCATACTCCTCTCAAATACATGGAACAGCTTCAACTACGCCCACATTTATAGAGGACGATGGCTGCCGTACTCCTTGTATCAAATATGTAACCAAAAACATGGAGAGAATAAGAATTCTGGTGGTGTTTTTGTTGTATTTTTAGATTATCAAGAGCTATGCCAACTAATCCGCGTGACAGTAAGTCAGCTGGGAATGAAGGAAGCGCAAATGCAAAAAAAAGAGATCGAAAAAAAAGAAAAAAAGCAAAAGTTCGGCTGTGGTAATAAGAAAAGACAAAAAGCAAAAGTGTGTCGAATAACTCAAACCTATATCCCTGCGCGAAGCAACTCGCAGCGTCGAATTACAACAGGTGTGACACATATTGACTATAAGTAGGTGGGCTCAGAATAATCTTTTTTTTCAGGCTGCTTCGTCCGGTGGGGATCTTTTCAGTAAATCTTCTCGACGCAACAACAGATCGCGTTTGCCTGGATTAAGATATTTCTGATACGGCCGTAGTAGAAGCTACAGACCCAAATACACGAAAGTATTTCGATTGAGAAAGATAAGGAAATGGGCGAAGTGTATCCTATCTACGGGGTCACCGGCCAGCTGCCATGAGTGGCCATATGTTCCTCTACAGGCAGAGCTAAGGCGATAATGTCCTAATTTTCTTCACCGTCAGGTGGCTATATTAATTTTTGAAAATTATTCAAAAACCGATTTCTCGTGCGATTGAGTCTTAGCCTGCCTAGTCAGTACCTTATAGTTCTGAGGACTGAATGGCGAAACCATGCTGTTTCTTTTTGGTAACAAGATGAAAACTTTTATCAAAACTTTGTTCTAAATTTCAAATACCTTGCGTCCTATTCTTGTCGCTATATAGAAAATAAAAAAATCTCCCTACTTTAAAGAAATCCCTTTACCGGCTGGGGCTCATACACCTCTTCAATAAAAGCAATCTCTTCATCAGTCAACTTTAATGAGAGTGCTGCAACTGCCTCATCAATGCGAGATTCCTTGCTAAATCCAACAATTGGGTAACAGCCCTTGGAAAGCACCCAAGCAGTAGCTACTTGAGCCATAGAAACTCCACGCTTTTTGGCGAGCTCTTCGACACGACCAATGGTCTTCTGAATTGACACAGCAGCATCAGTCGTCAAGCCTAAACCGCCAATGACCATATCAGTAGTACCTCGAACCGAAGAGTTCAATTCCGAAAACGGCCTGGTCAAGACGCCTCGAGCCAAGGGTGACCAGGGAATGAGGCCAACTCCAGTTTCTTTGCAGAAGGGAATCATTTCGCGCTCTTCCTCACGGTATACAGCATTATAATAATTTTGCATAGAAATAAACTTGGTCCAGTTGTTTTTTTCAGCAATAAATTGCATTTGGGCAAACTGAGTAGCTCTCATGGATGATGCTCCAATATACCGAACCTTGCCAGCCTCAACAAGGTCGTGTAATGCCTTCATGGTTTCTTCTTTAGGAGTATGGGGATCAAACCGATGGATCTGGTAGACATCAATATATGTGCCTAATCGGTTGATTGACGCCTCGCAAGCCTCAAATATGTGTTTTCTTGACAAGCCCTCACGATTGATCCAATTGGCTTTAATATCTTCATGGACCTCTGGGATATCATCAACGCGGAAGTAGACTTTACTTAGAATGACCACAGTTGATCTGGGAATGTTATATGTCTTCAAGAACTTTCCAATGATCCTCTCGGATTCTCCATCCGAGTATACATTAGCAGTATCAAAAGTTCGAATACCCACATCATAGGCTTTCTTCAAAAGTTTAAGAGCTTCCTCTTCTTCAAGGACCCAGTCAAAGCCACGCCATTTGCGTGACCCAATGCTCATTCCACCTAAGATAATCTTAGATACCTGCAGTCCCGATTGACCTAGTCTTCCGTATTCCATTGTGTTCAATTGTAAAGTGTGCCTTCAAAAAAAAAGTTGACAATGGGAAAAAGAGATCGAGGCCCATTGTCTCTCTTTATAGACATCTTGAGAATGTGATTACAAATCATGAACCACGTTCAAGACTATCCTTGCTCTTCGATGATCTTCAGTTATATAATTAAATCCGACTAAGCCGCACGACGCCGGAGATAACTGTAGGCAACGATGAGTCGACGCCCAATGGGCCTAAGGATTTTGGTGAATTGGTTGAATGATCTTACTTCAATGGACTCACACCCGCTAAGATTTTGGTCTTGCTTGCTTTTTGCTCCACTCCAGTATTAGGAATTCGCCCTGACGTAGGTTGGCGGTGTCAACGGAGCTAGAACAATAGGACAGCATCATCAGCCGGCATTCCCCTTGCCTAGCTTCATTTCTTTTTCTATTTTTAAAAAAGCAAATGTTTTTTTTAAAAATACAGCTCTTGATGTAAACACTCTTTTCTTGTCCATCCAGCTTTAAAAAAATACAACTCTTGATGTAAACTCCTTTTTCTTGTCCATCCAGGGTATTTTCTCCCTTCCGCTATGCGCCCTTCTTTTCTAATCTTGTGTACTATAAATTGCTGTTAATTTATTTCTATTAAGATAAACATTGTACAATATCTCGATATCCACCTCGATTTGTTTTATTTCGAGATGGCAAAATCTATGAATATTGGGATAATCTCGTAAAATGTGTTATTGACAAAAAAGGCAAGCGCGTTGACTCCACTTGCGCATCAAATAAACATCAAACAGGATAACATATGGACAAGATTAAAAATCCCGGATGCGACTAGGGAGAAACTTGAAATGTGTTTTGATATATTCGACTTCGAGCGTTCAATCCAGTCGATTATGTCTGTGACAGCGATACTCAATATGCAAATCTGGAAGAAGATCGCGAGTTGGGTATTCTCCCAGGACACCTCCCAGTAACTCGCATCATGTGTCAGTCATCGAATAGTTTCTGCATCGAGAAAATAGAGCTGCGCAACCATTTGGTTATGCGCGATGACGAGCAACCCGAGTTCCCCAAAGATCGCTGTAAAATCACCTATATTGTATGCAGTTCAGATGCCAGGCTGAGAAATTTGGTAGTGACTCACAATGCAAGGTTTCTTAATAACAAAATCGCTATGCCTTGCCGCTCCTTTTCTGCTCATTTGACTCATTTGAATGACTTGAATTTTGATTACATTTTAGACAGCTGCGACGATGGCCTCTGATCTGATGGCCCAGTTTGGATTAAACCAAAGAGAATTGCCTTCATCAATCATAACACGCAACGGATGAAAATCGTCGTGAAAGGTTCGTAGGGTTTCGAGTGTTCGAGCTTTTGAAGAGCCAAAGCCATGCATTTATCATAGAATTGGGCCGCGGTGAACACCTTTTAAAATTGCGACATTTCTTATTATTGTTATTATTGTAATCGTTTATTATAGTGTGCGCATTTCCTGCCGATGGCGACAGTGATATTTTGAAGGGATTGATAGAAGTAGAAATTAATATGTTATTTTTTTCAAGATGCTTATCAATCTCACGCCTTTTCATTACTTTACGAATGCCTTGTTCTAGGAATTTATTTTGAGGGTATACTATGGCCAAACGGCATCGGAAGGGAAATGCAAAAGCAAAAACGGGCTGGAATTGGTAAATGGCTTTTACCAATGCTTAGCTAGCGTATTTTCATGTGCATGGCAAGGCCACATGGACAAACCAAAAAAAAAAAAGAGAAAAATGAGATGGCAACGGCAAAGATTAAGAGCAGATCACAAAAAGGCAAAAACGACCGTATAGATCACAGCTACTAAGAGCAAACATGTCTACCCTCAAATGCAATCTTTTGTGTAAAAGTTCCCAGTTGGTAGTGCTAATAAGGGGAATCCGCTTGACTCAGAGGTTCAATGAAGGAGCGAATAAGATCATTGCATGGCTTAATTTATAGAGTGGATAGAGCAGGCCTAACTCTGCTAACATATTTATTTCACGTTATAATAAAGTTTGTGTTTCTTTCTTTCCTTTTTAGATTTCTTTAGCGTCTTTTTTAGTCTAAACAGCTTTTTCCCATCACCGGCAGTCTTTAAGTTTAAGCTTGTGATGCTTACTCATCTGAAAAATTCATGCTCAAGGTAGGTACCTGAAGAATTAATATTGTATGATAATATTAACTAGGATATATCGCATTTTGGGCCTGTGACGGCAATTAAAATCCATGATGAATTGGCATTTATTGGGCATGGACCATATTTGAAAGTTTTCTTGTGGAAAACAGTTAGACTAGTCAGGACCATTAAGGTGTTCCGGAGGAACAAGATTCATGGCATTCACGTACGAAAAGACGGAGGACAATTGTTGCTGTGGGGAGCTAACTCACTGGCTATGTACAACACGCAAGATAACAGTGTGAAGGAAGTTAGCGTTAATGACTGGGTCACATACGTGACGGATCGCCAAGGCGTGGATGACGATGCTAACAATAATGTCTTATTACTTACCGCACACAACAGGCTGCTCTCATTGCATATAGAGACCATGACAGTGGCTGAATCTATGAACTGTGAACAGCAATCAATCTTGTATTCCGGAACAGTCTTTGCATCCAAGAACAGCACAATCGTAGCATCTGGCACAGTTTTGGACGGAGTGCTATTGTGGAATGGAGAGACGGGTCAAACTATCCAGCAGCTGAGCAGCCACGAGGGATCTATTTTCGGAGTAGCCTTTTCACATGATGGCCAACTAGTGGCATCATGTTCGGACGATCGATCCATCCGTGTATGGAGCGTTTCTACGGGACAGTTGTTATGTGTGGGATGGGGCCATGTGGCACGAATATGGCAGATTCAGTTTCTCGACGACAACACTATTGTCAGCGCATCAGAGGACTGTACGGCGCAAATATGGAAAATGAAGAAGCAGGCAGGCGCACCAAGCGTGACAGATACTGCCGACTCAAACAAGTTGGAGTTCCGTCTAGAAAGCGAACAGATATTCTATGGGCACGTAGGCAAGAATGTATGGGCATGTGACGCGAGTAAGGACAAGAGTGTGCTAGTCACATGCGGAGGAGACGGACGAGTCCGTGTGTGGGATATTAGAGCTCGGCAAGAAATTGAGCGACATCGTCAGATTTTGCATGTCGAAGAGTTCGGTAGTCCGGGAAGTAATGCGAAGAAAGGCAAAGACACTGAGCTGTTCAAAGAATACGCAATGTATAAGCGCTGGGTTGTTGTCACCAGCTCCAAAGGGAGAGTGTTTGCTTGCGATCTGATCACTCGGAAATGGAAATTCTTAGCTCAATTGCAAGACACGTATCCAGTTGTACGCCTGATTAGCAGCGGCAGCAAGGTTGGCCGAGTATGCATTGCAGCTAGATGTCTGGCAGCAGAAGGGAAAATTTTAGTTGTGGAGCTGGTCAACAGCGATGAAGAAGTAGAAGGTCCAATAGAGCCAGTTGCAAATATAGTCAGTACAGGAGTCAAGTTTCGAGGAAAGCCTAATGTGGTTAGCTGGGTCGACTATGAGGATGGAGTTTCCGAATCTTCTCCGGCATACCTTGTCCAAGATCAGGAGATCATGGCAGTTTTTGACAAAAACAGCAGGGTCATGGCCAAGCTAGCTTCTCCAGAGACGTTTATCGCAGTATCAGGATGGATAGATAAAAGCCGAAACCAAGTCATTATCGGATCACGACATGGGGCTGTGGCGGTCTACGCTGTACCGAAAGAGCGCGAAGAAGGATCTACTATTGGACACTCCTTATTAGTGCGCCGAATCATGTCAGAGGATGCTATTACAGTAGTACTTATTGACGGACAGGGCCATGTGATTCTAGGTAGTCGTGGTGGGGATTTTGGACGGTTTAATGGAGGGGATTTGAGTCGTATAGAACAGAATAAGTTACCCCGTGGCAACATTGAAGGCGGTCGAGTTTTTAGAGATAGTGATGAATGCATTCTGTATGGATTCAGGACAGATAAATTCTTCATGTGGAATGTGAGACGCGGAGCCGAGATCTTTTCGGAGAGATGCGGCGGAGGACATAGAAATTGGACGATCGACTGGACAATGGACCAGTCGTTTAGGTTTAATCTGGCGTACACCAAGACTAGTGAGATCAACATAATAACGGGACCCAGCGTGGAAACCCGATTCGATAACTGGATGTTGCTGGATGGACTGCATGGACGAGAAGTGAGGGCCGCAGCATTTTGTCCAAGCAATAAGTCAGTGTTAGCAACGGGAGGTGAGGATACACTTATTAAGCTGTGCACTATCGATGGCGAGCAGGATTTGGATGGGGCGAGTTTGGACGTTGGCGCGACGTATGGGCGACATGTTTCGGGAATCCAGTCATTGAACTGGACGAACGATGGCACGCACCTAATCAGCACATCTGCTCGTGAGGAGTTGCTTGTTTGGAAGATTACTCAAGGAAGTGGAAATGGTGACAATGGAAGGGGCAGACCGTATGGATATGTTCGATATGTCTTGCCGACTTCTAGCCAGGAGCCAGACCTGCGGATTACTGATACTGCACTGTATGAGATTACTCCTGAGCGTTATTTATTAGCTACGATATATTCGGATTCCACTATCAAGATATGGACGCTCGATCTCTCTGCAGATCGAAACGGCGATCCGCCATTTGTGCTGCTGACCGCCGGGACATACCGGCAATGCTGCCTCCTGAACTGTGAGTTCATTGATGTTAACGGCCGGCTGCTTCTGATCACAAGTGCAACTGACGGATACTTAGCAGTCTGGGATATCAGCGGCATTGCGGCAAGCAGTAGCGCTAGTACTTCGCAAGCACTTGGCTCCCCGGAGGTTGCTGTTCAGGTACATCAATCTGGTGTCAAAGGACTAATTGTAGTTAAGCTATCGGATAGCAAGATTTTATGTATTAGTGGAGGTGATGACAATGCTATCTCTGCCAGCGAGATTATCGCGCAAAAGTCTTCTTCGGGTCAGATGTCTGGACAAAAGCTGGATTCTGTTGACGACGCTCATTCGTGTACTATTACGTCTATTGGACTAATTGACAGCAGTTTGGATGAGGGATGTGTGGAATTTCTAAGTGTTGGTACGGACCAACAGATAAAGAGATGGAAGTATAGGCAAAGCTTTGAGCTGATTGAGTCAAGGTATACGACAATAGCTGATACTGGAGTTGTGGCGGTTGAGAGTCCGTGGGTCTTCGTTGGAGGGTCCGGCAGCTCATTGTGGAAGCACTAATTTTAGACTATGATAGAAGTGGGCGCGTCAAGTTTGGCTCATATAAGACTAATATAAGTTACTTTATGTTGATCAAGCAGTTCTTGATGTCTTTGTCTTCCCTTTTTTTCTGTCTTCTCTTTTTTTTTTTTTTTTTTTTTTTTTTGTTCTTTTCCCTCGCTTCACCTAGATCCCTACAGATAAGATAAGCCTATGACCAGCCGCGCCGTTGGATCGATTGAAAATTTCAGTCCAACCTTAATTTTTTTTCTCTCTCAAACCATGACATCTTTAGCGACTCAGTTGCAGGCGCTAAGTGCCAATAATGTAACGGTTATAGACCGGGAAAAGCGAAAAAAGCTTCATTCCGTGTCATTAATTTTTGAGCCGAAAGTTGCACAAAAGCAAGATTTTGAGACTATTTATGGTGTAGGACTTGAAGGTCTGAGACAACTGGAGGAAATAGATTCTCAGTTTGAAGCATTTGAGACTACTCTGTTCTCAGAAAACTCAGTGAGACTGGATCGCAACGTTCAGGTAAGTGTGCATTTCTCTTTCTTTTTCTTTTTTTCTTCTTTTTTTTTTCTCACTCGGGGCAGCCTCTCTAACAAGACTATTGAACAAAATCAACTGTTAGACAAAGCGATTGAAAATTTCATGACACTGGCCGCGCCTCTTCTTAACCTTGAGCCGACCGTTAAAGCCATTGAATGGCTTGTACGAAGATTCCAAGTTCACATTCAAAACGCGGAAACCTTGTTATTAGCAGTACTACCTTACTACTCTCAGCCAGTGTTCCTGAGGTTCCTAGATGTTGTGACCCTGCCGCAAAGATTTCAATTTTTGAATAACGCCAAAAAAGGATACAAGAATCCTCCACGAAATTTAATCGTTCGAGCCTTCGCATCTGAGCCTGAGACCTGTCAGCTGGTAAATGAGTACACAATCAAGGTAATCTCTCATGGCCGTGGTTTTCATCAGTTATTAGCGTTCTGGTCATCCATGTGCGTCTGGACTATGGTATCTATGAGGGATTTTAACGCCACTGATGAGCAAGTAGCTGATAGATTTTTACCATACATTTCTAGTCTTATTCGACTAAGATCAGATCCCGACGCCCAAATTGCTGCGTACATGGTACTAGCAGTGCTCAGTTGTCAGTTTCGATTACTACAAGACATTCGCCGCGCGGCTATTCAAAGTATTGCTTTGAACTGGACAGTTAAAAGTGTCGTTAGTGGATTAGCATGTATCTCGCAACTTGTCAACGCAGAAGATAAGATTGTCCCATTTGGCGGTAATGAGTGGACAGAAATGACTAAGATCAAGGACTTCACGAAACATGTGACATCGCTAGCTTCTAAATACAAGGCTGATGCATTTGTTGCGGCTGTATGCGTAAGCTATTTGGCCCATCAACAAGTGTCCAAGGCCGTCGATATCTTGAGTCATGTGACAGTTGCTGATGTGTACATGACCGAGATCGTGCAGCGGGCATGTCAAGCGGCGCGACAGGGAGGAGTTGACAGAGAAGCGCTCGTGCAACTGTTTGAGAAATGCGGTGTGTCTCAAGGCGTTTTTGAGAAGGCATTGGAAGCGGAAAGTATGGACGTCGATATGCTTGAAATGGCATTACAAACAGGTTTGCAGCTATCGTGGACCTCAGAGGCTGTGACATCATCAGCATCGGCAGAGCGCGATGACGATAATGCTATGGAGGTTGATGACGGTAAACCAGCTGAGCCTATCGATACAGTTAAGGGTCCGTCGTTAATCGCTTCTTTCCTTGTGGCAGACGAGGATGTGGAGAAGGAATTTCGGCAGTTGGTATCAGTTTATGGCCATTTGATTGGCACTTCACCGTCCGCGAACTCTGTGGATGTTCTTTCTAATCTCATGCTGAGTATGGACAACGGTGTCTCATTTTTTGCCAGAGTATGGAGCAGCAACTGCCCGCATGTGTTGCGCGTACATGCACTGGACTGTGTTGGACAAGTGTTTGAGCAAAGCAAATCAGTTGACTACCAAGGCGTTATTCCTCTACTTCTGACAGCGTTTTTGGATGAATCAGTCCGAATTCGAAAGGCTGGCGGAGTAGCGCTTGAACACCTCGTTAACAGATATCCTATGAAGAAGCCCGAATTCTGGCAAATGGATACTGTATACGGCGCTGGGGAACTTAGCGCAGACGTGAAGTGGCTTGGTGGGTCTGAAGTCAGTAAGATTGTTAAGGCGGTCTGGGACAGAGTTGAAGAATGTTACTTGGACAAGTCATTTATTACCGGAGTATTAAGCGAACTTGCACGGAGTAGTAGTAAGACGGGAGACAATCTAGGAAACTACTTTTCAAGTCACGTCAATGCTGTCCAGTTGGCCAGTCCAAAGACACAATTATTGCAACTCTGCCGAGGATTCAAACACATGGTTAAGAGGATTGAACCCGTGTTGAGCAATTGGATACAGGATCGACCTGCATGGGAGCGCAGAGAAAGACATGGCGACATCCAAAACCTTGAGACTGAATTAGTGAACTTATGCTCAAGCGACCGTCATGGCGTTGCCTTTTTGGAAAGATGTCTCAAGACACCATATGATGACCTTAACGACAAGGCCGGCGACGGATTAGTCAAAGTATGGCCGAAGCTCAAGGAGGAAGGTCAGCTCGACTTGTTCAAGATGCTTTGTGATTTGGCTGTAGATGACAACAACCCTTACGATAGTGTGGGAATTTTGCATCGGCTAGACATTCCTGTTTCTTTGTTTGTGACGTCGATCGAGGGATCTAAACTGACAACCACGGTCCCAGACAAGGCTAGCATGGCTAAGCGAAGAAGAAGATCGTCGTCAAACAAGGTGCAGAAGCAAGGACTCATGTCGACGGCAGAAAAGCATTTGCGTAAGATCACTTTGATTTTGGAGATTCTCGACAAGACGGTGACACGATACAACGAACAATCCGTCTCTGGCGCAGCATCCAAGACGAGTGACCTGGTGACCCTCCTTGGCCAGTTATTTGGAGTTCTGGGAGAAATTTTGGCATTGGGAACGGAAGCTAATCTGCCGATCGAGTATACTCAACAATTGTTGGCCAGCTGTATGACGGGCCTTGTGGAAGAGTTGAAACGACAGAATCATGGAGACGTCAGCCAAATTGATTCAGGAAAGATGCGAGTAGATATTGTAGTATCTTGCATTCGAGCGTCTTCTTCCCCACAAGTGCAGAATCGATTCTTACTATTGATTGCATCTTTGGCCAGCCTTGTTCCTGAAACCGTTTTGCACTCAGTTATGCCCATTTTCACGTTCATGGGAGCCAATACTGTCAGACAGGATGACGAGTTCTCAGCGCATGTAATCCAACAAACCATCGGTCAAGTTGTTCCAGCTCTTGTAGGCAAGGAAGCTGAGACGGATTTTGTACTATTGAGTTTTGTGGCAGCATTCCCTCATATCCCTCGGCATCGTCGTGTACGGATGTTTGGCGCTATTGTGCGCTGTTTGGATGCGGATCACAGTTTGGCTCGACTATTATTTTTGCTGGCTGAGAAGTACGTAGATGCCCGAGTTAAACGGAAATCAGGAGACGCCAAATCACTCGTTCAGTTCACCCAAATGTTCATAAACACTTTCACTGTACGTGAGCAATTGGTGTGCATTAGAGAATATCTCGACTTAATCAAGAACGCAGAGACGGTGCAGCGAGGAGGGGCACCAGGATCGTCATTGTCCGCTGACGCGAATAGCGATGCTAGCCAGGACGAGGAAGAGCAAGATGGAAAGAAGAAGCCTATCAACGTTGCATTATTATATGGATTCATTGAGTCGTCTATTCCTGAGGAATTGGGAGCACGGTTGATTGATAGTTCGATTAGCAACACTGATGCTGAATCATGCGCTAATATCTGTGCAGAAATTATGCAACGACTTCTTGCTGCTCGCAAGAGTGAAGAACTTGATGCTGATGCCCTTAATGCATTAACCAGATTGACAGGTGCGTTCATGGAACACTTGCCTATTTATCAATTTGTTCAAGTCGTTGCGACCTTACTACAGACGGGACCTGAACTTGTTAAACGACAAGCATTGTCACTTGTGCAACGCAAGTTCGCTGATGAGATACCAACTGATGAAAGAGTTCTCAAGTCGGCAGCTGGCTGTATGGATATACATGAAGCATTCTTGCAGCAACAGCAGTGCATCGCTAATGCGGAATTGTCGTCGCTTGTGCTGGATAACCTTGAGGCTATAGTGTCCGAGTTTGGAAGCCATATGGATCCCGATCAATTGTGCAGTCGATTGGATGCTGCACTTGGAAAGCAAGGACTACAGTCTGGAGAGTCGACAGTCTTTGTCTCCGCTGTTGGATATGTGTCGAGTATCTGTAAAGTGTTGGGAGCCCGTATGATTGGATATTTTGGACGCATTGTGCCTGTAGTGTTTGCAAGATTAGAGTCAGATTTGAATAATGCCACTATTGGACTGGCTACGTTTGGACTAATTGCAGGACTGGTGAGACGAATTCCTTCGTTTATGGTGTCAAGTATCGGCAAGACGTTTGAGCTAATGTTTAAGAGCACTAATGAAGACATTGAACTGGAAGTCAAGAGCAGATTTGCGGCAGCCATTGTCGAGAGCTCTGTTGACGTTAACAGTCTTATTAAGGCATTAAGGGGCTCAATTGAGGCAGCTTTGACTAGCAAGTCGGCAGAATCCGTGGAATTGTTTTGCGATATTTTGGATGGAACAGTAGCCAAGGCGACACGTAAGACGATTACAGTTCAGGCGTCTACATTGGTGGATATTATTATTGAACTGTTCAGCAGCCGGGACCGAGGACTTTTCGACAACAATAGCACTAACCGAGTAGAGACTCGGGCTATCGCATCGGCGTTGGCGATTGTATTGAAGCTTAACGATAAGACATTCCGACCTCAGTTTATCCGAATAGTGCAGTGGGCGACATTGCCGTCAATGAACGAATCACGACTGACGGTTATGTACAAGTTTGTGGTCAAGCTGATTGGAAATCTCAAGTCAATTGTCACTTCATATTATGGCTATCTACTGGACACGTCGTGCAGCTTATTAGAAACTCTTACTGCTACGGCTGATGCTACGAAGTCTAGTGAAGCACTCACTAGAGCGGTGCTCAATTCGTTGGTGCTCTCCTTCCAGCATGACCACGACGACTTCTGGACCAGTCAGGAACGATTTGACAAGATATCCAAATGTCTTCTTGACCTATACAAGTATGCGAATTCAGTATCGGGCCCATTACTTGTCAAGGCTGTGGTGGCTCTGGCGGGTGCTACGGCAGGAGAATTGCACAAGACTATAAATGACGGATTGTGTATACATATGAAGAGCACTTGTACATCTACTGAGAAACTTTGGGTTTCACGAACGTTGCATGGACTGTATGATAAGCTTGGAGAGGAATGGGTTAGTCACTTGCCGCAATTAGTTCCACTAATTGCTGAACTGTTGGAAGACGATGACGAAGCAGTTGAACTAGAGGTTCGAAGAAAATTGGTACCGGTTGTTGAGGATGTACTTGGAGAATCATTGGATAGATATTTGGCATAATGATGTAACATAAAATAATATATTGGATAGACTAGTCTTGCATTTTTTTATAATTGAGACTTTGTTTTTTTTTGCCGGGGGATGTTTTAAACATTTTTTTCTGTTTTTTAAAAAAAGAAAAAAGAAAACATTCCAATCCGCCTCAAAGCAATCTAACCTTTCCTATTCGAGGTTGATCAGCTGTAGTTTGCCTATAACTTGTGTTGATCAACATTTGCGTAGTTTATATTGGCCAATACTGCCAAGATAATTTTTTTTCATTGCCATTCATTGGAAGAGTGCAGTCATTTTTCTTTTTCTGTGCAAAATCACCCATTTTATTGGATTTTTTTTGTAATCACATTTTTTTTCCGTCTCGCTGCCCACCTAGTGTGAATCAACCCAAGTCAGGAAATTTATTAAGCCGCGCACGGACCCGACGTCAACCTAATCACATTCATCCACTTACATATACTTGCTTGACAGGTTTAACTATCATCATTAATACCACCACCAGCCTATTATTATCTTGTCATTGAACTGGCAACAACAACACGCCACCACTGACAATATCACGAACTATATAACGCACCCAGGCAGGGCCTAGACTTTTCTGTGCGCAATGATAAATTTATTGGTATTGATTTGTCTATGGACCTCTGCTATTACTATTACTACTACTAACGCATATTCATTACTGTTTGGAAAATTCGATGACCCAATAATACCTCTAACAAGCATCCCTGACTACGTAACTAAGTACGCTCCAGTGGTTCATTTATACTCTGAAGAACGGTATCTGCCTGGCGATATCAACGAGTACCTCAGTCATTTTGTACTGACCGATGAAGCGTCGCAATGTAATATAACAACTGAACGATTCACCGGGTTGCGGGAACTGTCGGATACTATGGAAAGCCTTCTAAAGGTGCGACCCGACTATGCGACAGACCAGTCTTCCTTGTTTCTGTCCATGGTTGACGACTTTGTAGATGACCCAGACTGGGTCACGGGCAGAACAAATGTCCCAGATATCGCCACTGGCAGTATAGAGAACGCGCCAGCAATATTAGTAGCTGTGGACAAGGGCCGCGGAGTTGTGGACGCATTTTGGTTCTTCTTCTACGCTTTTAATTTGGGCCCGTTTGTCATGGGCGCCGGTCCCTACGGTAACCATATTGGCGACTGGGAACACTGTGTGATGAGGTTCCAAGATGGACGCCCGCAAATTCTGTGGATGAGCGCCCATGGCGGTGGAGCCGCCTACAAGTATGATGCTTTGGAGAAGTGTGAAAGCGATCCCAACCGTCCAGTTATTTTCGCCGCCAGAGGCACCCACGCTAATTACGCTACTGTAGGTCAGCATTCGCACGACTTGCCTTACCACATGCTGTCCGACTTCACAGACCGTGGCCCTTTGTGGGACGTTAGTCGGAACTATCTAGCGTATATCTATGACGGCAAATCGGTGTACAACGGCAATGGTTCAATAATCGGCAGAGAAGACGACTATGGTCAATGGATGGAACTGTTTAGAGGTCACTGGGGTAACAAGCAATTGGCTCCTGAGGACCCGAGACAGAAGTTTCATCCGTTTTCTTGGAGGATGATTGATGGACCTACAGGGCCGTTGGATAAGAACCTACTAAGAAATGATACATGCGAAAGGACAAAGTGGTGGAACTTCTTCAAGACTTGTCGAGTGCGCAGTAGATTGCTTATGGGTGAAGGAATAGAATCTGAAGGTAGTCATGGATGTGCTTTAATATTGGATAGTGTACGGCCGTATTGGCTGCAAGTACTTCTACGTCTGCTGACATTCGGAGGGTTTGGGTGCTTTTTTGTTGACAGAATATGGGGATAATATTACCATCTAATAACTAATAATTTTCCAACGACAATCGCTCAGTTGCTGACTTAATTTATTTATATAATTTCTAATGTACCTAATGTAAATTTTTTGTGTTTTTTTTTTGTTTCTCTTTGCTTGTGATCGCGACCTCTATATGATTGAATCCGTTTTATGCTCGGTTGTAACTAGGAGTCTCCGGCGTATGCCAAGCCAAGCTGGCGAATACGGTAACTTCTGAGCGCGGATGCCTCATGCATGCATGATGCATTGTAATGCACGATCTGAAACCCTAGACAACTGCCAATGTCAAAGCTTAAAGGGAGAGGCAGAAAGTGAACCGCTGCGAGCCTTGGAAAATAGTGCTCCCGTATGCGATTTACTTGCTTATGTCTTAACTTGTTATGCGCTTGCTATTTATCTGTTTATTCATTGTCTCAATCAAATTTTTTTTTTTTTTTTCCGCCTCCTGATCCATTCATACCAACTCTCGATCGGTATAGCCACCCCGCATTCGGCTGCTACGACCTGCTTAGTGGTTACATCAAAAAATAATATTGCCATCAGAAAGACTGCATGACGAAACCCAACGGTCGGAACAGATCGGCCAATGGTATCAAGCATTTCAATAAAAGAAACGCTTGCAGCTGGCATGTCAGAGTTAAACATTGCACAGGCTGCCGTTCCCCGCTTTTTTTGAATGCATATGTGGTGCATCATCTGAGACCATCAAGCTGCCGAGGCCAAATAACAAACGTTCCCCACTTTTTTTCCACAATATAAAAATGATAAAATGAAATTAAAGATAGTCAGCTAATCGCCCTGAACACGAAGTGCTATTTGTCCTACTTCCTATTCCACACAATGAAACTCTTTATTACTCTTTCAGCTTCAGCAATCATTGCTGGTGTTGTCGCACTCCCTATGCCAGCTGCCACTGCAACTGCTTCATGTGCTGACCTTGTCAATCAAAAGATTGCAACATTGCAAACTCAGATGAGTACAGTCCAAAGTGAAGTAGCGAACTTTTCGCATCACCTTGGAGATGTTATTCAATTATTGGGTATTCAAACTGACACTATGTGCACTATGTCCGACATCGATGCGGTAACTAGCCAACTGAACAGCTGTGACGTTTTTGATCAGACTGATAGTTTTTCCGTCTTGATTTCTACGTTTGGTCTTCTGCCTTTAATTCAGTCGACCCTGACCACTCTTAACAACAAGAAGCCAGAGTTCGACCAGAGTATTCTTGATCTCGTGTCTATGAGTTGGTTGGTTAACATTGACGTTGAGCAGCTCCATTCAAAGACTGATGCACTGGGAGCAGCACTCCAAGCTAAAGTAGAACCTACTTTGCAGAGCTCTGTTACTATTACAATGAAGCAGATTGATGGATGGTTCAATGCTACTGAAGCTGTCTATGCTAACCATCCTCTTATTTCCTTGTAAGCAATGTCTAAATGGTTTATGATTTGTTTCGTTATTTGTTTCCAATAAATGCTTAGTTTGATTATATCTATCTATGTATATGCATTTTATGTATCGTCAATTATTTTTATACAGCGGAAGATTGGTATGCCTGTCTGATCTATAAATAACTTGGCTAACACGCCGCGAGCTATTGATATATGAGTCCGTTATGATGTAAATGTCCCATAAGATGAGATGTGTGTACAATGATGCGCAATAAGTCCCTGAGTTTCACCTGCATTACCGTTTTGGTCGCTTAAGCACGAATTGCCTTCTATCAGTATGTAGGGTCCTGGTGGATTTGAAGTCATGGAATATATGGCATCTAAATAGCCTGTGATGTATGCCAAGTTGAAGATGTCGTTGGCTTTGCTTAGGAACATGGTTGGAAAACGAAAAAAAAAAAGCGAGAAATCAAAATTTGTTCTTGATAAATCTATCTATATACGAAACATTGGTTTTTCTTTTTGACGGTTTGATTGTTTTGCATTTAATGATACTGGTAAAGTTTAATTGTCAGATTGGATTAGCATCCAATTTCGAGTCTCCATCACGTGACATGCGCGGCGGTCGCGGCCGCCGAGCTCGACCTTGTGTAAAATGAAAAATTCGAAGGACAGATTAACGTTACTTAGATGCGAGTTGCTGGTGTTGGCTTAGAAGAGCTAGATCCGGATGAATTTAGTATAATGAAAATTAGAGGCGGACACATGTATCCTAGCAAATTGGATGGTGACTAAAATAGCAGCAATAGGTTCATGCATTAGAAAAATATCCAGATCCCCCCATTGTTTCGATCTCGGTGTAATTCCACCCCACGCACCATCACCACCATTTTATTTAGCCGTATTTTTAGCCGAATAGTCTGGGGTAATAGGGCAACTTTATCAAATACCCAATTAATCCGACAGGATATAAATTGGGACACGAAGGACAAGGCTGGACATTCCTCCTTCAATTCATCACAGAGAAAAAAAATCTGTACTAGCGTCGATCAATTAGACACAATGACCGCCAAACAAAACATTGGAGTATTTACTAATCCTAGTCACGATTTATACGTAGACGCCTGCAAGCCGTCAGCTGATGAGCTCAATCCTGGCCCTGGCGAAGTTGTCCTTCACATTAGAGCCACTGGTATCTGTGGATCTGATGTTCATTTCCAAAAGCACGGAGCTGTTGGCAAGACAATGGTCGTCAGAGAGGAGCACATTTTAGGACATGAATCATCGGCCGAGGTCATTAAGGTTCACCCATCTGAGAAGTACTTCAAGGTCGGAGACAGAGTAGCAGTTGAACCTGGAACTCCGTGCTACAAGTGTGAACAATGCTTAACCGGCAAGTACAATGGATGCCCAGACATGCAGTTCAAGTCCACTCCTCCTGTGCCTGGATTGTTGAGAAGATACGTCATTCATCCTGCCAATCTGTGCCACAAGATTGGAGACATGTCGTTTGAAGAAGGTGCATTATTAGAGCCAATTTCCGTTGCTATTGCCGGAATTGAGGAAGCAGGAGTCAAGTTAGCGGACCCGGTACTCGTATGCGGAGCAGGACCAATTGGAGTTATTTCTGCAATTTTAGCAAGAGCTGCGGGAGCGGCGCCACTTCTGATCACAGATGTTGATCAAGGTCGACTGGATTTTGCCAAAAAGATGGTGCCAGGAATCCGCACCATTAAAGTTGACCCCAAGGTTGACGCTGAGGAGACTGCGAAGAAGGTAATTGAAGCTGCAGGTATGAAATTGAGAGTATGCCTTGAATGCACCGGAGTCGAGTCCAGTTTAGCAGTTGGAGCCTTCTCGTTGGATTTCGCAGGAGTGATTCACGTCATTGGAGTTGGCAAAGATTTCCAACAGATTCCATTTATGCATCTGTCTGTTAACGAGATGGTGCTAAGATTCCAGTATAGATATGCCAATACTTGGCCAAAGGGAATTAGATTGATTCAGGATGGACTAATCAATGTTAAGCCGTTAGTTACTCATCGATTCAAGTTGGAGGACAGCAAGAAGGCGTTTGAAACGTCATGTGATTTGTCTTCCGGATCAGTCAAAGTAATGATTTTTGATGAGTAAGAAGGAAAGAAAAGGAAGTGTGAATAGAAGAAACAGATAAATACCAAAATAAAAATAGATATCCCGATTTTGTTACAAAATGGCAATAATACTAGAATTTAACACTCAAATTCCGTGTCTCTTTCATTTGTCTCATTATTATGATTTTTTTTTTTGCTCATCTGCGTAGTAAATATTGAATTCAACTTGTAACTAATTACCCATCCAGAGAGTACACAATCGGTTCGTCCTTGTTCTCTTCAATTAAGTTCACCAAATGGCTCTTCATTTTAATAAGTTGTTGGTTCTCGGGCTTGAAATCTTCAATCCAGTTTGCCAGTCCAAACTGCAAAATATTCTTTGCACGGACTTTACCGTTAATCACATGACCATATGATCCGTGCAATGTAATGCGCTCAACTGAAGAGTCGTAAGTTGCGCGGTGAAGAATGTTATTGTTATAGAATACACAGTCACCCGGGCCTAATTTCACAGTAAGTTCACCCTCAATTGGACCCTGTCTATCCTCTCCAGTAGTTGCCTCACGTTCGGCCTGGGTCCTTGCCCTTAAATGAGTCTTTGGCACAACAATCAAGCAGTTGTCTTGGCACAGCGATAAATTGAATTGAGTTCCCTGATCAGGCAATTTCAATCTTGTCAGCTCTTCTTCTGAAGTTGCTTCAGGCTTGATATCGTCTCTGTGCCAGTCCAGCGAGAAATCGGTCATCGGATTGATTAGCATGTTCAGCAACTCCATGCATAAGTTGTCATTGTCGACCTGCAAGATGTCGCATGCGCTTTCAATAAACTTTGGATTCGCATATAAATCTTGAAAAATTCCAGGGAGCTCAGGATCCAAGAGTCCCCAGTTAGGATGCAGAAGTCCGGAGACTCCCCAGATGTCTGGGGAAAAATTCTTGGGCCATGGAGGAAATTGCTTGCCTCTTGTACGCACCTCAGGCCACTTGCCTTGTCTGGCAAACTCTATAGCCTTTTTGCTTGCATTTTTGTATTTTTCAATCTCTTCAGATGTAAGGAAATTCCGAATAACTACGAATCCTTGTTGTTGAAGTTCATCATGAAGAGTAGAAGAGACCATTTTTCTTTTTTTCTTTTTTGTCGCACAGATCAGGTGTGGGGTGGCCCTTCTTATATCAAATTATTACATGGGGCCTGATACATCTCTTCAGCCGTATACAGGTGCCGAGTGTAACGTTACAATGGATCATGCAGCATGCTTGAAGGAATGGAGCTGTATAGCGATGCGGCTCGATAGTGACGAAACTTAATATTGGTGTGGGGGATAAGGCGCGCGGAGTTAACGAAGACAGGTCGACAGATTCAGATTGCGCGGCTATTCTTTTCTTTTCTTTGTTGTTCCTTCATTTACTCTAAGCAATAAAATCTATTCTGTTTAATAACTTAGTCGTTGTATAATCATCTGCTGTATTTATTTATTAGTTAATAATATAGGAAACTATTCTATATGTACAATATATCTAAGCGTCGTTCTCAAAAGTTTGAGGTCCAAAGAAGTCGTAGTAGACCTTGTGGTCACCAGAGATAGTTTGAATATCCTTCTTGATGTCAGCCATGAATGGAGGGGGTCCAATCACGTAGACGTCAGCGGGACCCGATGCAGCAAGAACCTTCTCAAGGTCGGCCTTACCGAATCTGCTGCCAGTGGATGAGAAGAAAGTATCGTACTTAAATTGGCCAGGATGTTCCTTAATAAGTTGATTGAAGTAATCACCGAATGGCAAAACATCTTCAGAGTGATCGCATTGGATGAAGTGAACGTTCTGTCCGTTCTTCTTGACAGCTTGTTCAGTCAATGAGATAATGGGGGTGACACCGATACCAGCACCCAAGAAGACCAAAGGACGAGATTTGTCGTGGTTTCTCAAGACGAAGTCTCCGACTGGTGGGGCAACTTCGATAACATCTCCCTTTTGGACCTTGTCGTGCAAGTAGTCGGACACCTTACCGTCATTGATTCTCTTTACGGAGATACGGTAGCCATCGGAGTTAGCGGAGGAGAACTGGCTGACGGAGTATTGACGGCAGTCGTAGGTATCTCCCAACTTGAATCTGAATCCAAGGTATTGACCTGGGGTAGCAGGAAGAACAGCCTTGCCATCCTTGGGCTTGAGGTAGAATGAAGTGACATTAGGTGACTCGACAACTCTATCAGCGACAATGAATTCTCTGTATCCTCTCCAGCCACCAGCAGCTTCCTCGTTCTTCTTGTAGAGAGCTTCTTCAGCTGCAATAAGGATATCAGCCAATTGGAAGTATGCAGCTGCCCAAGCATCTAAGAACTCTTGGGTTGCGACTTCAGGTCCAAATTGTTCCTTGATGGTTCTCAATAAATACTCTCCAACGATGGGGTAGTGTTCAGGCTTGATCATCAAAGATGCGTGCTTGTTGACAATTCTCTCAGCGACAGCTCCGATGTTCTGGAGCTTGTCAATGTTGGCAGCATAAGCAACGACAGCGTGAGTTAAGGCACGGGGTTGGGCCAAAGAGTGTTGATGAGCGGTGTTGAAGTAGTTGTAAAGCTCAGGGTGCTCAGAAAGCATAGTGTCATAGAACACCTTCAAGAAAGCATCACCGGCATTCTGCATCAAAGGGATACCAGCCTTGATGAGCTCGATCTGTCTTTCAGTAACGGCCATGATGGTAGTAATAGTAGTAGTAGTAGAAGTAGTTGTTGTTGTGGTTGTTGGTTGTAAAACGAACGATCTTCTAATAGAAAAAACGAGGTGTTTTTATATGTGAAATGTTGTCCGTCCAACAGGTGATAATCTGTTACAATGTCGGGAACACATGTCCCAATTAAGCATAGCCTATCGGTTTTACGGGGCAGCTTATTTTATTTTTTTAGGTTGATTTCTATTCGATGGACTCGATTTGTTTAGAGCCCTAATCCACATTAGGTCCGTACAGTGAAGAATTTGATGAGAATGCTATGGATGGGGTAATAGGGTTACTACTAGTTCATTTTTGTGTTTTTT
This sequence comes from Crinitomyces ghanaensis, assembly GCA_030581755.1. NCBI lineage: Eukaryota > Fungi > Ascomycota > Dipodascomycetes > Dipodascales > Trichomonascaceae > Crinitomyces > Crinitomyces ghanaensis. The sequence continues at coordinate 58,252 of JAKTVX010000012.1, forward strand.
TTTCTTCCGTGTTTCTCCAGATGTCGGTCCAATGAGGCGCGGTGTGAAAAAAAAGTGTTACACGGAACACAGTAGTGCGTGGTCCAAGTTTGGGTTAGCCTTTCGGCTACGGGAGGCAGTTAATGTTAAAATTGTAAAAACTAGTTAGATTTGTAATCAGTCGTGAAGTATCGGAATAAACTACATGTAAAAATCATCAAAAAGGGTATGGAATCTTTTTCTGTTCCCCAGATTTTTGTTTTTCTTTGTTCCGTACTGTTTCACACGCCATATGTCAATAACGGTGGGCCCGTTCCATTACGACCCGTGGAGGGCGCTATTTTTACAATCAGACCACTGATGGAAATCGGAATAAAAAAAGCAAAGAAAAATATAGATGTAAGGTAAAAATGCTAGGTTATAATTTGCCAGAAAGTAGATGCGGCTGTGGGGAGCGTGTACACGGCTATGACGTAGAAGAGGCTGGCGGAATGTATGGGGTTGTAACATGCAGCAGCCGTATCACGCGGCCGAGTCGGCATGTTATAGGAGCTGTCGGTGGAATGGTCGGTTGCACGTAGGAAGGGCTAATGAAGAAGTAGGAAAATAAAAAAAAAAGTTGGTTAAAATTTAAAATTGCAATCTTTATTACTTTTGTTTCTCATTGCATTTTACATTTACTGCGACGGACTCTCGACTTAGTAAACTACATTATACTACCACTATGAAGACAACAGTGGAAAATTTTTTTTGTGCCGTAATTCGGCACTTAGCTCCGCGACTTAGTACTCCGAGTCGCTGCCATTACTCAGCAGTAAAGTAGCCGAACCTATAGATCCTTGTAAAACTTCGAGTTGGTGCAAAGAAATATCATAAGCTCTAATGAATGCAGCCGAATATGCTGGGATTACGATTGGATGGCCAAAAACGTCTTTGATAACTAGCTTCGTGTTGGAAACGTGCACTGTAATATCGTTGTCGGCTGGTTCGAGTCCATAGGTAGGCATGAAACTCAAGATAAGTGACTTGTAAAGAACAGGTCTTTTGCTCCCCCACCATGTCAAAATTGCCGTAAGTGGGTCTATCTGGCATGGATCCACTTCAACTACCCAAGCTTTGTTGATGTGCAATCCAAAGCTTAGGGAAGTCACCTTGGCAATAGGTCGCCGGTTGATAGGCAAAAAGCTTGTCAAGTTATCTGGTGGCTGCTGTTGATCGATGCCATGCAGTGTGAGGTCTGTGGATCCCACCAAATCCGTGTTATTACCGCTGCTAGCAATGTGAAAATTAACCAGGTTGTTCGCAGCCTCGTCATATTCATACAGCACCTTTGCCCTGTCTATGTTGTCAGTCCATTCATAGTTCCTGTCCTTGTACCGGAACACATCTTTGTATCCATCATCTATGTGACGGACATGGACAACCTTTTGCAGTGACAGATCAAATATGGAGGCATGTGTAAGATGATCTCTATACATGGCTACTGCATGGATAAATGCGGTTGGAGGTTCGTTGTCAAGAGGAACTGGGAATACGTGTAATTCTGTTAGTGGGGTTGCCGTCGCCGACGATATATCTGGTGGTAGCCTACTAATTGACACATAAACTGGTTGAAATTCAGGGAAAGTTAAAATATAGTATAAACCGAATCTTTGACGAATAACCAAGAAAGACTCTGAATTTTCAGTCAATTTAGGCATAGTTTAGACATACTTTTATAAACTCAAAAAAAAAAAAAAAAAAAACACAAACAAAATGACAGGTCCAAAAAAGCAGAATCTGGGGTAACGTTATTGTTAAGCATATTATGTAATCTTCTAGAAACGGAAATAACCAAATATGGGTCACGAGATGTAAGGGTTTGATGCAATCATGAAACTAAGTGCTTCTAGAGGGGCGGGGTTGACGAACTTGATATGGAAAGCATTACGTTGCATATAAAATCGGAGGCAGTGTATACCATATTTGTGTAAGGCTGCGACTTGTTCGGGGGGATTAATCGATGAACGGCTGCACACACGTTTTTCCTTTTTTTTTTTCTCTTTTTTCGCTCCTCTACATTTGCCATTGTTTTGCCTCTACGACTTCTGCATTTTCTTTTCTTATATTGGCTGTAACTTTAACAGCAGGCATGCCTACGTTCAATTTATGTGCATAAAAAATTGAAACAAGGCTAAGAATAGCCAAGATTAATTATTTTTATTTTATTACCCAACTGCTACTGCCACTACTACCATTAACACTATTAATACTCAGCATCCTGGCCTGGGTTACAAGTTTCATAATGAAGCAATCTCATCAAGAAATGAAAAGCAGACGCTAACAAGCTACCCAACATCGGACCAATCCAGTAAATCCAGTGATATGAAGGAAATGATCTTTGAACGACATTGGGACCGAAGCTTCTAGCGGGATTAATACCTGCACCAGTATTGTATACATTCATTAAATGGCCAATGAACAGTGCAAAGCCAATCACCATCGGAGCCATGAATGTCGCACGGGCTTTCTCAACAGCCATAAAAAGGACACTCATACAGAGCATTGCAGTTGCAAACATTTCCAAAAACAAACCTCTTGTACGACTATAACCTGGACGCAGGGCGTTATTGAATTTCAGTGGACCAGGAGTAATCGCGTCAGCAGCAGCAGCAGCTGCGATACCTGCGACCACTTGAGTAGGCATCAGTAGAATTGCACGAACTGGAGAAATTGCTCTTGCTAGAGCTAACGATAGTGTTACGGCTGGATTCAATTGACCGCCCGATATTCTAAATGTACAGAAGCACGCCACCATTACACTGAAACCGAAACCGAAAGAAATCATAATTAACTGATCAGGATCAGCGGCGGGGGGAGTTAAATTGGCGGAATTGGCATTCTGTGCAATAACGTATGCAAAAAATAAAAACATAAATGTACCTGCGAGTTCAGAAATCATTGCAATTACATGATTTCTAAATGAGTCTTTGATTCCTGCGAAATGTGGTCTGTGTTTATGTCTTCGTCCACCGCCAGCATTGCTGCCACTGGCAGAACGCCGCGGCGTTGAAGTAGTTGATTTAATTTCTGGATTTTCTTCGGTTGGCAATCCTGGAGTATCAGGTGGAGGATTTTCTAAAATACCTTCGTTAGACATGACCACTGTATAGACTTCTTCTTGCTAAGATGTTTATTTAAACGAAAAAAAAAATAGAAAACCTAGAAAAAGAAATCGAAGCCAATCCTATACAATTGATTAGTTATATTTATCTATTTATCTAGTATTGTCGCAACAAGTTATTTTGCAAATTGAGTTTAGGTCATAAACCTGTTGCGCTTGGCGCCCCAAACGAATGTTGCAAAATTTGGAACAATCAGGACTCAAATCGCAAAACCATTTGAGGATAGCGGGGAATATCTAGTAGATAATCTACGTTTAAGCAATCATTCAGGCGCTTAGAATTCGGCGAGATTAGGAAGCCAGAGAACAAAAGAATAGGAATTAGAGAAGAATATAGTAAAAAGGGACAGGAAAGGAAAAAAAAGAAAAAAAGAATACCAGGAAGAAAACAAACAGAACAAAAAATGGTACCCGAGTTTCTTTTTCTGCCTTCTTTTCATTTCTTTTTTTCATTTTCTTTTTCTTGGCTATATTTACACAAGGTTTAGTTATCATGTTTTGTCTTACATAAATAATATTATCCTGTTGCATATATAATTTTTTTGAAACCTAGTTCGTGATCGTTGATTTTTTTTTGTTTTTTCGTTTCTCATTGGCGTGCAGAATTCATTTCCTCGTTTCATTGATCAAATATCTTTTTGATAATTGAATCAACTTCATCAGGAAAATCAAATAAAGGTTCATTAAAGAAGTCAGTATATGCATCCATGTTCGCCCAGTTTTCCGTTTTTGGAATCTTTATCTGAGGCGGGCTATCCTCTAAATCGGCATCGGGGTGGGTTAGGGATTCCCCTGGTTGTCGTCGTTGTTGTTGTAATGGTGGTGGGATTAATGGTTGTCCAAATAGGGAAGATGATGCTGATGATGATGACGACGACGTAGTTGAGAATTTATAATCCGATTGGGTGAGGGTCGGTGCTGCATTTGTTGTCGCGGTCGTCGCGGCGGACCTAATAAAATTAAATTTTGCCGCTGCTTGAGACGATAACGATGGCGATGACACTTGATCTTGATTTAGTTTCCTTTTTTGACCTCTTTTAATTGTTGGTTGTGATGACATTAAAACTGATTTTACAAAATTTTGTGCAATAAACCGAGAATCTACAAAATTTTGTGCAATAAACCGAGAATCACAAATCTGACTTGACTTTCGATTGTGAATAATCCCTCCAATACACATTGACTCAAACATATTTGAGAGACTTGAAACATCTTGAGTTTTCGATCCATTAACGACTGTAGAAATGCAAGATTCAATTTTTTGTAAGATTAAATATAGTCCTGTGGTGTGTCTTTTCATTTGGGAAGATCTTTTCCATGCCGCATCAACTTGGGTATAAGATCCAACCAAGTCAATTGAAAGATTCCAACCTAAGGACCAGGATAATATCCATAATCTGACCAAAGAAATTAAAGCGTGCAAAGGTCTAAAGTACATAAACATCGGTAATAAGGCGTCAGTATCACATAAAGTAACAAAGTCATCAATTAGTCGGAAAGAATACTGCTGAATCTTCAAAGCGAATCGGTATTTCAATGAGGGGTCGACAGAAGCAATTGTAGTGGTAGACGAAGGAGTGCTGATGACAGAGCCATTAGGACCAGCCGCAGGAACAGCATCAGCAGCAGCAACCACACCGCCACTAGTTGTGGCGGTAGTACCAATACCGGTACCGCATGTTGTACTGCTGTTGCTGCTAGAACTGGCACCTATGTTAGTCGGTGATAATGACGCCGGGGAACACGCGTCAATATCATAGGTCTGGGCAATAATTCTCGACAGTATAAACTCATTCAGACTTTGCACCATAATTTCATAGCTACTCTTTAACGGAATAGTATGTCTTTGATCTTGTCCACCATTATGAGCTAGCGAATGATAGATATTAAGATAGTTTGACATTAGATTGACCCCTTCATCGTAAATTTCAATGCATTTGGGCAGATCGTTTTGATTAGTCACCAGGTCTTTATACATGTCGTCAAATGAATACATCATTTTAAGTAGACATATCAGAGCTTGATCATTTGTGGTTGCCAAGGGTTCCATCACACTTAAACAGCGACGGCAGGAATCCAACATTCTAAAGAACTGGACTCTGCCAGAATTAATCGCCATTCCGCCAATGGCCATTGATAAGACAAGATAAGCTCTCATTCTTAGATATGCAACGAATACATCATTAACTGTCCCATCGTACGTCGGAGTGTTAATATCTAGATGCATCACAACCGTGTCTTCGAAGGCACCGGAAATAAATGACTTTAGCTGGTCTTGGTTGTAATTCCCATATTTCAAAGGATTGTTTATAGCGTCCTCCAAGATATCGCAGTCTTCGTCACTTCCTAGATCTAGCGCAAACGCGATGCTCATGGCAATAAATAAATAAAAGAAATTCTTCTTGCGCTGGTTACTGCCCAAATAAATACACGACAGTAACAGGCTGAGCATGATTTCGATCGTTAAAATTTGGTTGTGAAATACGGCCCGACTGAGTACATGTTCAAGATAGTCTACTCTTTCTTCGGCTTTATCCAGATCTTTTGTCAGACACGCGCATATAATAACGGTCAGCAAGATATAAGGGTGCTGCATTCTGTGAGCCTGGAATCCTACTCTAAACATCGGCACAATAAATGGCATGTCCTGGCAATAAGTGTCGAAGTAGTATTCCAATTCTGATTCTGCAAACAATCCCATTGCAACTGCTCTATCGAGACAGTCAAATTGCCGACTGCCTAAATCAATCTCCTCCTTTTCGAGGACATCAATCTCCTGTTTTATATCACGAATCTTTGAGTACAATTGAGCTAAGTGGGTGTACTTGTCTTGTGTGGTGGAAGGTATCTCGGGAATATCTTTAAATGTGATGAATGTGTTTGTGGTAAGATTCGGAGGGTTTGTTGGTGTAGTAGTAGCAGTGTTTGTTGTCGCAGTAGCACTGCAACCGCTAGAGCTCCCACTCTCACTAGTACCAGTGTTAATACTAGCGCCGGGGTCGTTGGTGGCACCAGCGCCGCCATTCTCGGCTGGCAATAGACTATTAGAACAGAAAACCTTAGCCTTTAGACATCTTATACAGCCTTGCTGCTCAGGCAAAGCATATTCACAACGGACTTTAAATTTCCGACACCTTTCGCATGCCTGTTGTTTACGCCAACGCTGATTCTGCTGCTGCATGTTGGTTGTGGCGAATGGTCCAGGTTTCACATATAACTAGCCGCGCAAGATGATGGAAAGAATTAAGGTTGATTGCGGCTGGCTGAACGGTCTCGGTTTCAGATGGAATTCGATAGATACGTCAATTGATCACAAATGCATTTGGTTGGACCTTTTTATTTTTTTTTATTTCTTATTTTTCTTTGCATGCACGGGTGGCGTTTACAGGGTCCGCTCCTGCGTGCCGGATGCGTGTACGCCAGAATGTCTGTGCGCACCTCAGAATGACTTGTATGTATCACAGGACGTCCGAGTGCTGACCGGTCTATTTATATACAGACGACGATATGTGTATGCGTGCCTAGCTGAATATGCGCGCGCATGTGTGTGTGCGCGGACATAACAGGAAATGGGGTCTGTGTGGCTGTCGATGCCGCCGCATTATCTTGCTAACCAATTCGCCGGGTGAATTTCACCCCGCCACGTACACACACGGTTACTCAGGCAAATAAGGTTGGGTGTTCTCGCTTAGCTCTTGTATCCGGATCTCCTCCTCCCTCTCTCTTATCGCTTAACTGTACAACATGGACCAACACCTAATTTCAATTGTAAATAAACTGCAAGACGCCCTTGCGCCGTTAGCGGAGTTTGGATCGGCGGCGTCGATTGATCTACCACAGATTACAGTAGTCGGATCTCAGTCTAGCGGAAAATCTAGTGTGTTGGAAAATATAGTTGGCCGAGACTTCTTGCCAAGAGGGACAGGAATTGTGACGAGGAGGCCGCTGACATTACAGCTGATAAATATAAGAAACACTGAAGAAAAGGAATGGGGAGAATTTCAACATTTGCCTAACAAGAAGTTCAGCGACTTTAACGAGATCCGCCAAGAGATTATAAGAGAGACGGAACTCAAGACGGGCAAGAATGCGGGGATTTCACCGATTCCAATTAATTTGAGAATTTACTCACCGCACGTGCTTAACTTGACATTGGTTGATCTGCCAGGTCTGACCAAAGTGCCGGTTGGAGATCAGCCCAAAGACATTGAACGACAGATCAAGCAGATGGTGCTGCAGTACATTACTAAACCTAACGCCATTATACTTGCGGTCACAGCTGCGAATACGGACTTGGCTAACAGTGACGGGCTGAAGCTTGCAAGGGAGGTGGATCCGGAGGGGTCAAGAACCATTGGAGTGCTGACAAAGATTGACCTCATGGACAAGGGGACAGACGTTAGTAATATCTTAGAGGGCAGGGTGATTCCCTTAAAATACGGATACGTGCCAATTATCAATAGAGGACAGGACGACATCAAGACGAACAAGACAATCAAGCAGGCGCTCGAGAAGGAGCGACATTTCTTTGAGACTCACCCGTCGTACATGACAAAGTCGCAGTACTGCGGCACGCCGTATCTCACTAAACGGTTGAACTCAATTCTGATGAGCCATATTAAGTCAACGCTGCCAGACATCAAGCTGAAGATTAGCTCTGCGTTGAAGAAAGTTAAAGCCGAGTTGGACGAGCTAGGTCCGGCGCAAGAAGGAAACCCGTCAACAATAGTGCTGAACGCGATCACTGCATTCTGCGCGGAATACAGGTCAGTACTCGACGGAACGAATAGCGACGTGTCGAGTTCAGAGCTGAACGGAAGCGCCCGTATTCTGTTTGTGTTTCAACAGATTTTTGTCAACGGTATCAAGGCGCTAGATCCGTTTGAGCAGATTCACGATCAGGAGATCCGGACGATTCTGTACAACTCGTCAGGACTATCGCCGTCATTGTTTGTCGGATCGCAGCCGTTTGAGTTTTTAGTCAGACGACAGATCCAGAGATTTTACGATCCGTCCACAAAGTGCGTCACGTTAATATTTGATGAGCTAACACGAATTATCAACCAGATAGTGAACAAGCCCCACTTTACAAGATATCCAGGCCTGAGAGGCCAGCTACTTGACGAGACCATCAAGTTTCTCAGAGAGAGCTGTATACCGACAACGAATCAGTTAGTGAATGACATTATCAGTATGGAGGCAAGCTACGTCAACACGGGGCACCCTGACCTAATCAGCGGTTCGCGGGCAATGGAAATTGTTAGAGAGCGGCTGGATCTATCAAGGCCCTCCATGAATGAGGTAAAGAGTGAGGGGAAGACCAAGAGAGGATCTTTAGACTTGAAGCAGCAGCAACAGCAGCAACAACTGCAACAACAGCAGCAGCTGGTTAACGGCACTCTAGATGGAGCAAGTGAAGGCTCGTCGCCGTTTGGATTTTTCTCTTTCTTAGGAACTAAAAATAAAAAGAGACTCGCGGCGATGGAGACCCCGCCAAATTCTTTGAAGGCTTCAGGTACGATGACAGAACGCGAGACAATTGAGACAGAAGTTATAAAATTACTTATTACGTCATACTTCGCGATTGTTCAGAAGACAGTTGCAGATTTGGTTCCCAAATCTATTACATTGAATTTGGTGCTTTATTCGAAACAAAACATTCAAAATTATTTATTGGAGAAATTATACCAGACTGAGAATGCTGCAGATATGGTGAAGGAAAGCGAACAGACCATCAAGCAACGGGAAAAGTGCGAGAAAATGTTGAAAGCACTGAGTCAGGCTTCTGAGGTTGTTGCTGGGGTTTAACTATTTTTATATAATACGATAATATATAGTATAGAGAACTGATTAGTGCGACAAACTTGTTGAAGTGATGTAATGCTTGTGAGTCTAATAAAAATGAAACAGATAGCAGGAGGAGGCGAGTGGCATATGTGCCAGTACGTTTAACAAAGAAGGTGCTAAGGCCGTCAGAGTGAAGGATTCTTAGCAAATATGGATTTTCATTTGCATTAGCGCTTCGGAGTCCCGAAAGCTGGATCCATCAGGGAGGCGGATCCACCGGGCCTCGATTCGACTAGCGATTCTCCTTCCATCTAGCACGACCCCGGATCGGATGACAGCGTGATAGCATTCCGCGAGAGAGGGAGAGATTAGCGTTTGGAGGACCGGGCCAAGCAAACAGATGTTTCTTGTTTTTCACTTTTTCTCGATTTCGCGCTGAGCTTATACATGGGACATCGCAGAAGTCGGCGCCAAGCTAAAAGTCGCGGTCCCGATTAATGTTCACCTTTCAGTATATCGTGCTCCTCTTGAGTTCTCCAAGATATGGCAGGTCGCAAGAGCCAACCATACATTGGCAGATGTCCTAGAAAAAATTTTGCTGATTCAGACGTGATTAATCCGGCGCTTACCTAGGACCCTATTGGTTGACTTGGGTTGTCATACTTGGCAACGTCTGGGGCGCCTGGTTTGCTTGCCTGCGCCAAATTTGCCTTTGCAGAATCATCTAACAGTTATCCGTATCGAAAGGTGTTGAAATATTCCTGGAGAATATATAGCACGCCAGACCTCAGCAAGAGTCTGATTGTGCATGGAGAATGAACTTTTTGTAGCATGCAAGCACAGATCAGAGGCAAAGTGTCGAGATATCTGCCCGATCGATGCCAGTTGAAAACGATCTCGCACACCAGACGCTAGATGAAGTCAATAAAAAAAAAAAAAAAAACATAGCTATGTTGCACTATATATATATAATAATAAATAAATACAAATTCTTGTCATCATCAGGGGCATACATCGTACTCTTTCCATTCTTCAGGTTTTGTCCTGATGAACAGTGTCCTTGTAGGAGGAGTAGATTCTGCTAGAATGTCTACTTTGTTAATCAGCATTAGAATCACCACTAAATTCGATTTACCATCATTTGGGTTTGTGCCGTCAACTCCACGCATTATTGAATCAATTGACTCACGATCTTTTTGCGTTAGCCTCTTTCCAGGAGCTGGGAATCTAAAAGTGGACTGGATGCGAGGCGATATGGAATTCCACACGCGGTCATACTCTTCAATCCATTCTTGATCTGAAGGGCCAGACGACGGGTTTGACGGGGAAACAACCGAGTAGTACTTGGACGATGTAGTAGTAGATGTAGGCGACGGAAGGGAAGAAGTGGAGGACGAAGGGGAACGAGTTGAACGAGCAAGCGGCTGATCCGGCGACTGACTTGCGTCTTCCTTTAAGTGTCCTGTTTCACCTCTTGCGTTTCGGACATCTACCAAGCTGATGGGGAACTCGTTATTTTGTGGAAATAACAGTTGAGTAGTTCCGGAGATTCTTATCTGCGTATTGGTTTCAAGAAAGTAGAAACAGCCTTCAAAGCGGTCATCGTTTCGCAGGTCTTCTACTTTTGACATTCGACTGTCAGACGTCAAGGTTAAGATTCCGGTTGATTTGTCATTGAACAGCCAACCGCGGGTCATGCACGTACGGACTTTTGGAGCGCCAGTTGATTTGTCGATGTTGCTAAAATAGAAGCAGGCAGGGTTGTTGTTTAAATTTGAATCAACAATTGGGACCCAGGGAGCATACATAGTGGATGGTGGATGCAGGCGAAGTGGGGATGAGCGGATCAGGAATTCAGTGAGGCAATCAATCAATGAATAAATAGAAATAAATAAAAAAAAAGTGGCGGAGGTTGGTATTCTAGACCCTTTTTCTAACACTTTGCATGCAGGGTAAAAATTGTGGAGTTAAAGGACTTAGCAGCGGCAGGTGAGGCTGACGTTGAGCTAGTAGGTAGTTGGAAGGTGGTTCCACCGGACCTGAGGAAGGAGGTAAAGGGAAGAAACAGATTGATTGTTTATTTCGTGATCTATTTATCTATCTTTTTTTTATTCGTAATTTATTTTGGGTCTCTTTGTTTAATCGTTGGTTTTCTTTTCCCCCTCTTTTTCTTTTCTTTTTTCTTTTGTTTTTTTTCCCTTTTTTCTCTTTTGACATCTATCTGCCTTTAAATTTTCCACTTCCCCACTAACTCCGCGATGGGTTAAAGACCTTATATAACTTAAAGTTACAAAGTCTACTCGGGCCGACATTAATTGTTTGCCATCGTCAACACCACACACATGTCTTCATCGGTATATTACAAATTTCGGTCACAGAAAGAACCGTCAAAAATATCATTTGATGGCACAGGAATCTCGGTGTTTGATCTCAAACGTGAAATTCTAAACGCCAACGGCTTAATAGCTACAGCGGAGAATTTCGATATTCATATTGCCAATGCCGATACCAATGAAGAATATGTTGACGACTCCGAAATTATTCCCCGTTCAATGTCAGTGACGGTCAAGCGCGTGCCGGCGGCGAAAGCAGGTCGAGGAAATGCTGCAATGTATGTAAAACGCGCCGGTCCAATACTTAAACACATGCGTCAGCGAGAGGACACCAGACTAGCTCAACATCAGCAGCAGCAGCAACAACAACAACAACAACAAGGGATGGGGGCGACTGCAGCAGGAGGCTTGACTGGTTCTAACGCGACTGAAGAAGAGATGCTTAGTGCTATGTTTCAGGATCAGGGAGAGCAATGGAGGCAGACTCAAGAAGAGATGTCCAAGGCGACGCCCGTTTTTTACCGTAAACCAGGAACGAAAAACCCCAATGTGCCGGACTATGCGCCGCCGCCAGGATATCTGTGCTATCGATGCGGGCAAAAGGGTCACTGGATTCAGGAATGTCCTACTAACGACGATCCCAACTGGGAGGGCACGCGTGTGCGCAAGACCACAGGTATTCCGCGAAGTATGTTAAAGACGATTGCGAAGCCAGACGATGTCGATGGAGCGGGAGGAGCAGGCGCAGGCGGGTTAGCGGATGGCAGTGGTGGTGGAGCAGCAGGCGGTGCGGACGGCATAGGTGCAGGCAACAAGGCATATATGATTACTGAAGAGGGAGAATATGTAGTTCAGGTAGCAGATGACAAGAGTTGGCAAAAGTTCCGAGAAAGGACGAGAGCGCAAAAAGAGGAAGAGCTTAAGATGAGGCCAACAGAGCCTGAGCTAGTGTGTCCGCTAACCCATCATTTGCTTGAAAAACCGGTCAAGACGCCGTGCTGCAATAAGACATACTCTGAGCTGGCACTCTACCAGTACCTAGTGGATAACGAATTTACATGCCCCAACTGTAAACGAGAAGATGTACTACTGGACCAGCTACAGCCAGACGCTGACATGGAGAAACGGATCAAAGAGTACAAAGAGAAGAATGGAATTAGTGAAGAAGCAGCAACAACAGACGGGGGAGCACAAAATGGAGTAGACGGAGGAGTCGGGGCAGAAAATGGTGAAGGAAACGAAGAGGAGGATAATGAGCATATCGATGAAGATCACAGTAAAGTCAATGGAGAGGGCACTCCGAGAAAGAGGCGGCGAGATGAAGATGAAGAACTCCAAGATTCAAGACAGAATAATCTTAAGAGTTACAGCGTAAGCAATGGACGCGCAGCAGCAGCCGCGGCAGCGGCCGCAGCAGCTCTTAATAGCTCATCTGCAGCAGCTCGTAAAAGAACTCGGCGATCGCTGTCGCCAGATTTCCGAATCTTCTAAAACAGAAGGAAAAACCCCCAAAAAACGTAATTTTCATGCATAATAGTAGTATTTATATATATAAAATATTAATGTCAGTATTTATGTGCGGTTATTATTTGTTGTAACATCATAAAAAGGTATGTTGGAAAAGTTAGCAGCAGAGGTCGACGCAGATGAGTTCAGAGCATTCTTCACATCTGAAATAGAGACTAATTGAGATCCTGCACACAAGAGCCATTTTTTGCCCAAGCTAGCTCTTAAAATGGTTTTCTCGTCCGCTTCGGATATTTGACATGGGATTATTCCAATTGAGTCATAATCTGAGGGAGTTGATGGCAGAAGAGTTGAGGCAGCTGAGGATCCAACTGAAGATGATGAAGTAGACTCAGAGTCGGAGTCTGAGTCAATAGTAATATGAACCGAATCTTTTAGATCCAGGTCGTCTGGAATAATCGTAATTGTTTTGCCGAGCTGCGGTAGTTCGTCGAGCTGCTGTGCCTTGGCAATAAATTCTCCATCCAGTATTGCCGAGGTATCTTCAATCTTTAATTCTGCTAGTAGTTCGCTTTCTTCCAATTGTTCTTCTTCTTCTTCTTCTTCCTCCTCGTTTTCTGGCTCAGCTGTCGCCATCTTCATAACCTGCTCCTCCTTCTCGCTCTCTTTGTAAGCCAGGCCAATAGCGCCTCCAGGGTGCCGTCTGCCGAAATTGGCTTTACGCTCGTCGACACTATCCACGAGCATTTCTGCCAAACAGATACACACGGCATCTCCCACAGCGAGACACGCAGTCGTTGTAATTGTGGGAGCAGATATGCCATACAGATTCTTCTCACACAGCGAGTCTGGCACCGACGCGCACAGTACAGCATCAGATTTTCTGGCTAATATTGAATTGGCATTGCATGTCAGACATATTTTTTTCAGAGAGGCCGGCAGATGCACTAGCATGTCCAGCAACTCGGAGGTGTTTCCCGAGGAAGTGATCATAATCAGCACGTCGTTCGGGTGGACGACTCCGAGGTCTCCATGCAGCGCGTCGGCGGGGTGCAACGACACGCTGTGGATGCCCAGAGAGTTCATTGTGGCAACAATTTTTTGGGCAATTTTGTAGCTTTTGCCCATGCCCGACACGACAATCTTAGCTCTATGGTCGACCAATGCATGGTACATGAGATTTAGACTTGATGTAAAATCATACTGCACGGATAAATTAGAAGTAAATTGGTTAGAAATAAATTCAAGAGCCTTTGCCTGAGCTGAAAATAATTTTGAGGCTGTGGCGATGATACAAGTCGAGGAAGTCGAGGTCGAGGACATTACCTATAACGGTCGGGGGGCGGTTAGTTAAAATGAGTGACGGAAGGAGGCAAAAAAAAAGAAAAAAAGAAACTCAGTAACAGAGATCAGAATAAAAAGTGGGAGTCGAAAAAAGAGACAATATAGCCAGTCAAGGGGAAAGCTAATAAGTCAACAGAATAGCCGTCAATAAGCCAATAGACTGGCCAAGTTGAAGAGTGATGAGGCAGTCGACGGAATATGAAAAAAAAGAAAAAGAAACCAATGGGTGATAGATAACGTTGTAAGTTAAAGTATTAATAATCCATTTAAGGTGCTACACCGAAACCAGATTGAGGCAACACCAAAACAGAATAATCGAGATCATTTCTCATACTAGTTTAAATTTATAAATTACTGGTTTGTAATCCTTCATCTTTGCTGCTTATTTTACATTTTTTTTCATGTTTCTTTATTGCTTTGTTTTATTTTATTCTTGCCTAGTTTCAATTCATTTCCTTTTTTTTTTTTCTTCCAAATAATTAAGAGAACCCTACCTCGGCCGGGCCCACCCCTGTTGAGCAATTTTCCACGCAGGGCCGGTTAAGCCGCGTTTTAACATCATAAAATTGTGGGTCTTTGGGTGTTACTAATCGGTTAGTAAGCGGTTCCCGTGACGGAATTATGAAAATTAGCGGGTCAATGACCACTCTGTTCGGCAAGCACACTGTGTACATCTTGTTTCGGACTTGCATTAGTCATTCACGTGATAACACGATGCTTCAACGTTTAGCTTCATCTTCCATAAACGGCGTTGACTGGATGCAGAATCTGTTAGATGTGCTATATCACGTGAGATTCCATAACGGCTATTGCATCACCTAGGTTTGGAACCATTGGTCGTTGTGGGCACTGTATCTTTCTTAAAAATAGAACCTAGAGTTGTTTGATCTTACTTTATGTTTATAATTTTACAGGTTCCTAAAACTGAATGGTAGGAGATTTCAGCACCATGAAAATGAATTAACATGCATGCCACAACATAAACTTAACCTTTTCTTGTCAAGATATATTTTACTGGCGGCCGATAGAGTCATCACTGGCATATGTAGTGTTCCTCTGCAATATTTTACCCTTTACCTGTCGTTCATTGCGGAATGGAATCCATTGGTGGAGATTAGAGACCTACCAATGACCCAATACATCAACATTGCATCAATTTTCAGGCCCGCGCTTTGATAGAACAGTCAGACGTTTAATGTCATTAGCAAAGTCACATGACGCCTTACTACATAAGTAGCGTTCCATTCATTTGCGGAATAGTATGCTTTGATTTCTAGGCTCCTAGGTTTCACCAAAAGACCAGCCATTTTCACATTGGCCAACGGTACCTGTTTTTCAATATTTGCTTTTCGTCAATGTCCAATATACCAAAATATAGTGCTTTGATGGAATCAAAATGTGAATAATTGCCTAGCTTCCACAATCCGGCAATGTAGAAGCTTCAATATTACTTGTTCTCGGTTGTACAAAAGAGGAAATTTCTCCTCGGAATCTCTTTGAACCATGCAGCAACGCTACTCCAGGGATAAATGCTAGCTACCGACGGATACCTAGAAATGCAATTGATGACAGTAACCACCTCAGAAAAGGTTCAGGCGCGCTAATGCGCCGCACCAAGATTGTTTCCCAACCACACTGGGTTAAAGCACCGACCCCCTGGTATTTTCTTTTTCTTCGGAGTTAAAAGAAAAAAAGGCGCACGGTTGGTAAGCATATGCAAACTATGCCTGCTCAAAGGCAGACCAAAAGATCCGGCCTGTTTCGCTTAAATCTCAGTAGTAAGTCATAGAAATACCTGTAGATAATGTATAATTTTTGTTTGATGTCTGACTGATCCCTGCTATCAAGTGTCCATACGCTTCTTTTACGTGACGTCAGCATGCATGCGGTGGTCGGGGTTTGCATACTTGAAAAAGAAATCTGAACCCTTGCATGTTTACCTATCAACTCAATCCGCATAATCCGCAAAAATTATGGCCCATTTTCCAGGCTAATATATAAACAACCACTCCTACGTCGGGGATCCTCATATTTTATTTAGCATTTTTTCCCCCTTTGATTCTCAACAATCATGAGTGTGACTAATATCACAATTGTAGAAGAGAACTTTGAGGTTGAATTGGCGCATGTTTTTCTCAAACATGCAGATGAGGAACCTTTCCCTGTGCCTGTCACTACGAGACGTGGGTATGAAATCACGAATGTGAGCCAGCCTGAAGCAAAACAGTGGAAGGAGTACGAAAAGAAAAGTGGGGGCATGTTTACTATCGAATACAATACCTATGCCCAGCTGTTGGAAAATGATGATCACGATGACAATGACGATGACGACAACGATGTCCACGATGGCAAGGATGTCAGTAATGACAAGGCAAAGGCCAGGGCAGAATATGAAACGTGTGTCAAGAAATTGGAAGCAAAATATCCAGGCAAGAATATTAAAGAAGAGTACGGATCAGTTAGAGTTAAAATGGCATTCTGCCATAGCCAATTTGTGTACCAGACAATGGCTACACAGTGGGATCTGAGAAAGCTGCCAGACAACAAAGAAAAATGGCTTCGAATTGAAGAGCCGAAAGAAGCGTCCTATTATTTCATTGCGAACTCCCCACTTTGCAAGAAAATGAAAGCACTGGGTTATATCCTTGCTGGGTCCATTTGCCATGTGTTGGGTCTTGACAAAGACGTCAAATCAATGCTCCACGGTAATTCGAAACCAACCAAAGGCATGATAATTGGAACTGCTCTGTATTACATGTGCATTAACATGGAGAAGATTTTCCAGCACCAGGGGATTGAACGCGAGCCTATTGACGACAGCCGTGACAGGCTGTTTGACAAAACGTCTGGTTGCCAGCTGCTGCACGTTTTTCCCAAGACGCTCTCACTGATATTTAACTTGGACAAGTATCCCCGCCAGGAGACAAATGTGGAGGAGATTGACAAGTACATGGATTCGTTTTCGCGGCGGTTCTCACGAGCCACAAATGACACGTCAAAGCACAATGTGATTGAGAAGTTTGTGCACTGTTTGGACTCACTGGACTACACCGTATTTGTAGACCGGAATTTCGCTCTTTGGTGGGATTGTGTTGTGCCCAAAAACCAGCATCTACTTTGTTGCATGCCGGATGCGAGGAGCGCGACTAACGTTGATGACATTGCCAAACTTGAGTGGTGCTATCAACTAGTGCCTTCAACTACGGAGAAAATTTGGCGACCCACATATGAGGGCCGCAAATTTACGGTCAAGTCAGAGAAGGAGGCACGACTTTTCTATCTCAAATTTGCCCTTCAAATTGGTTTCAAGTATATTATACTGCATGAGATTAAATCGTTCGTTCCAGATGAGGAAGACAACGGCCATGGGGAGAGCGCGCCGTGCAACAAGTGCCAAATACTTGCATTAGCAATGGAACTGATGCAGAGAGAATGGTTCCAATGAGGGAACAGGCAGTGGCATCACCGGAGGATGATGTTAATTAATGTATTCATTCCGCCAGGATTTGCTAATAGAATAGAATATGTTGAATAATATATGGTTTATGGTTTATAGAAAAATAACTGAATATTGCGACTGATTTCGGACCACTGGTGAGCCCATCTGTGGGAATTTTTTAAGTGACATTTTTTTCTTTAAGCCGTTGGCGAAAACGAACGCGCGTCCGTTTACACTGACTGTTACTTTTTCGAGGGGGGGGGTCCCCGGAACTCTGTTCTATGTCATGGCGGACGAAGTTTGTTTACGAGTGAGCGAGTAAGTTAAAAGAGTCTGACCTTGTCAAACCAAGAGTTAGCACTGATCTCAGTCGTATCGGCCTCGTATATGTGTGTCAGAATTACTCGAGTTGGATGATTACCATAACAGGTGAATTTTCTTATCATTTTTAAGATTGCGATTTATAATACCGGAGCTTTTGAAGTGGCCTGATGAGACATGACTGAAGAGCGCCGGCATGGCGGATCCTCGACAATTTGATCTTAATTTAAGATGCAAAAAATCTTTATTTTCTTGTTCGTTCTTTTGAAATATATACGTTATTTCTCTTAAAAAATGCTAATTAGTTTTCGCTGTTATTGTGCTACTATTCATGCAAGTCAGGGATCATAAAAATGCAAACAGTCGATTGCCATCGTAATAGATTTAATTTGCCCTTTTATTGCTCGAACAAAAGAACCTTAAATCTGTCTCGGCCATCTTCGTCAATGTAAGAAATTCCGCTCTCGTCCAAAAAGTCTCCGGCTCTGGCCAGCAGGCCCACAGACCAATTCGCAAGAGGAGCCACTGAGGGATGGGCCATAGTTGTTTGGCACAAATCTGAGTAGTAGTCATTATCATCGCTATTGTCATAGCCACCCTGGTAGCCACTGCCATAATTGCCTCCTTGCTTGTCTTTCCTATCAAGCTCCCGGGCCATATAACACAAAACTATAGTATCTTCAAGTCCCTGCTCAAGCATATCTGACACTGACCGACAGCTGTAAGAAGCTGCCATCGCATTCAAGAATGCGGGGTCCTGGCTTTCTATATGTGGCAAATCTACAATAGACGTAGCTCCAGATACGATATTGGCCTGAGCAGTCTGGCATTGCTGGATGGCTGACTGAAGAATGTCTAATTGTCCATCCCGATACCACAGACAATAATTGTTATTTGTATTTTGTGGCACTAACTTCAGTTCCTTGGTCTGGTAATTAGAAGAATATTTGTTTATGAGATTGGTCTCTAGCTGCAACAGCGCCTTATAAAGGGCTACCTTTGTTGGTTGATCTCCATCGCCGCCGCCACTAATAATGCGTGCAAAAGTATCAACAAGGTCATTGGGGAGAGGAGTTTCCCGCGTGAGATGAAATACTGATTTGTAAGCACCGATTCCGCCAAGTTCAGGATTAGCAGCGGCACCTGATGCAACCTTTAAACTGACCACGTCAAATGGATTATTCTCGAATGCAAACCCATAGCCCATTAGAAGCTCCTCGTTGCCCTTAGGGCCGTAGTTGTTATATATTTCTTCTCCCTTAGCAACATGCGAGTTAGTGCCGTTCTTGAGCACAAATGCAATCTCTTGACCGTCCGATGCCCCCGAAGCGTCCCACACAACTGATTGCATAGGCTTGTGATTGAGCGCATCCACTAATGGAACGAGCATCGATGTGTTGTTTATGTCGTCATCGTCACCAGCAGTTTCACTACTGCCATTATGCCGTATTATCCTAGAAGGAAATGATCGAGAGGAGAAAATACAGCTGGCCCAAAGATACTCGTCCCAGGTTAAGTAGTCAGGACACAAGTCGGAACCGCCGAACTCTTGAACCAATTGAGCAAACTCGTCATGCAGTCCTTTGCTCTTGTGAGGCAATTCCGCTGCCAAGTTTGTTCCCAACAGAAACTTCAGGTCATCGTCACTGTAGTATAGAGGCATGTTGGCCATATCAGCTGTATGTACCTGATGATCGGCATGGCCTACAATTCCTGGCAAACTCTGGATGTACTGGTACCACTGACTGTCTTTTCCCGCGTGCTTTTCGGCCAGCAAACACAATTTAATGTAGGGCTGAGACGTCTTGCCAAATAGTTTCAAGGCCAATGCGGGGCCTATGATAAGCGACGAGGGGCAAGAAATCAAAATACAAGACGGATCAATGGGTTCAAGAGCTATGGCACAAGTTCCGGATGACGGAGAAGAAGTGAACTGGATCTTAGGCGACACATATGCATTGTTAGAGGCAGCCCACTGTTTTAAGTATGAGTCAATGGAAGTCGATGACGACAATGACGGCAAAGACGAAGACGAGCACCAGGATGAAGAGGATCCGCTCGCGGTACTGGTCATTTAAAGAAGAGTCGATGTGCCGGTGACAGATACGGGTTTGGGCAGGACGAAGAAGAAGCTTAAAATTTCAAAGCATATTTTTAGAAACGAACGAAGCAGGAAAAGAAGAATAAAATAATACTATATACAATAATACGTACACTAACCTTGTCGTTGTTTGTGTTTTTTGTTTGATTTGCAGCAAACATAGACTCTTCCTTTTCTGCGCACAATCTGGTTAGAATAGCTCATTTCAATAGGTTGGTTGGTTCAGTTGTGGTGGTGGTTGTGGTTGGTGGTGATACTTACATAGCAGTCTGGACAGTACTTCTTGACGGATGTGCGGACCTTCATTCCCCGGACAAAAGACATAGCAGCTGGACGCACAATAGAGCTTCTAGAAGCTGCAAGGAGTGCAGGACGGGCGGCCATGGTTGACGAGCTGGCGGCCGCGCCGACAGTTAGTCTGGCCAAAGAGGATGTGAAGAGGGAAAGCATGAAGGATAAAATTCGTGGGGCTCACAGGTGATATGAAGAGCTGGGAAGATTAAGCACTGCAACAAAAAAAAAAAAAAAAAAAAAAAAAAAAAAATAAGAAGGAATGCGCAGAACAAAACAAAAGGTAGAACGGGGCTAAAGGTATTTGAACAAACAAACAAAAAAAAAGAGAAAAAAAAAAAATACAATCAAAGCAGATCATGGAAAGCAGCTCTACCACTCTTGGCAGAGCCCACTTTGACCTTAAATCGTTAATATAACCTAAACCTAAACAACGGCGAGCGGCCCGGCAGGTTAGATTGTACACGGTTGGCCCGGCGCATTCCTCCTCCCCACAGCCACCACTACTACCACCACAAGCAATGAGTTGGAAAGGATTCACCAAGGGTGTCGCAAGGGTAAGTAGCATAATGTAGCATAACAAATGGCTCAAAGCTATGGAGACATACAAGGAGATCAGATGTAATCGTTTACAATCTGGGAGCTTGTATTCTTGTTAATGACTAGCCTATCTGCACGATGTACATGAAACAGCTAACTAATCAGGCACCCCAGAGTCTCAAGCAGAAGCTCAATATGGGCCAAATTACCAAAGATGCAGTGTATATTGATGCGGAGCGACGATTCAAACAACTGGAAGACGAAACCAAGAAATTGCATAATGAATCTAAGAAGTACAGTGAGGCAGTCAATGGGATGCTGAGCCACCAGATTGAGTTCTCTAAAGCTGTAGAGGAGATTTACAAACCAATCAGCGGACGTGTTTCGGATCCCAATTCCACAAAGCCGGAGGGCAATCCGGAGGGAATTCAAGCTTGCGAACAATACCGAGATATGGTTACCGACCTGCAGGCTACGCTGAAGCCGGAACTAGAAATGATTGAAACCCGGATAGTAGCGCCAGCGGACGAGCTGCTTAAGATCATCAAAGACATCCGCAAGATGGCCACAAAGCGGGACCATAAACAGCTGGATCTAGATCGGCACACGTCGTCGCTCAGCAAGCTGCAAAACAAGAAAGAACGCAGCGTAAAGGACGAGCAGAGCATGTACAAGGCCGAGAACAATGTCGAGATCGCTACGCAGGAATTCGACTACTACAACAACATGCTCAAGGAGGAGCTGCCGCAGTTGTTCCAGTTGGAGCAACAGTTCATCAAGCCGTTGTTTGAGAGCTTGTACTATATGCAGCTCAATATTTTCTACACGCTGTACATGCGCATGGAAGAGATGAAGATTCCGTATTTTGATTTGGCCAACGATATTGAGACGAGCTTCCATGCCAAGCGTGGAAATATCCAGGAACAGGCTGAAGCTATCGCCATTACACATTTCCGCGTAGGACATGCGAAGGCCAAGCTGGAAATGACCAAGAAGAAGTACGCCAGAGATACTTCCGCGACCCCAGGGGCAGCCGGACCATCTGGAGCGGTTAACGACATGCCTCCGCCGTACCAACCTGGTCAGCCGCAGCAGCAGCAACCAGGCTATGGATATCCACCAGAGAAGAATGTCTACCAGCCACAGGCTGCCTATGGCCAGCAACCAGCGTATGGCCAGCAACCACAGGCTTACGGTCAGCAGGCCTATGGCCAACCTCAACAAGCATATGGCCAACCGCAGCAACAATATGGCCAACCCCAACAAGCATATGGCCAACCGCAGCAACAATATGGACAGCCACAACAGCAGTATGCGGGATATCAACAATCTCCGTCGGCGTCACCTGCAGTAGCATCGCCTGCAGTTGCGCCAGCCCCTGCTGCCGCTGCACCCACAGAGTACTGTACAGCATTATATGATTATGCAGCTCAAGCTCAGGGAGACCTGTCAATCAGAGCAGGAGATCGCATCGAAGTAGTTCAGAGGACGGCTGATGCTAACGGATGGTGGACCGGAAGGTTAAATGGAGTAGTGGGAGTATTTCCTGGCAACTATGTTCAATTAGGCTAACAATCGATTCTTTCTTTTTTCTCGTATCTCTTCTTTTTTTTTTTTTTTTTTTAATCCAGAGATCGCTGCTAATTACACTCCGTTGTCATCCTCCCATGCAATTAACATCATTTCGAAAGCGTTCATCCTGGAATTGACGGACTCCTGCGAAGGCTAGTTTCGTCAATAGAAAATAAAATAAAAATGTCAACCGTCAGATTGTCGGCAGTCTTTGAAACTAAGGAAGAATGCCATCCAGCTGATTAACTTTGTACCCATTAATGGTTTTTGCGCGGAAGTACGGAGTCAATTAAAAGGTCCATTATGGGACTGACCCCCATAACATATGTGCATGGATATATGGCCAAGATGTCAGATGTCGCGTCTCCGCCATGACATTATTGTTGACTAACTTTTTGGGCGCCGTTTTGTCTTTATTGGTACTATTGTGCCGGAATGCCAACTGCCAGACGTACACAGTGTGTGATCCCTTGAAATCCACCAACTGTCGACCATGCAAGGCACTTGGCAGCGCAGTATCTGTTGACTTTACTGATGGGCCGTCAGAGCTGTTCAGTGCCGTGAGCTCTACAGAACAGATAAAATACCAACCGGACGGAGTGCATTTCTCTGTATCAAATCGTGGCAACAATCCTACGATCCAGAGTGACTTTTACATTATGTTTGGTCGCGTTGAGGCTGTTTTAAAAGCTTCAGAGGGTCAGGGCATTGTGTCGAGTTTCGTGCTGCAGAGCGATGATTTAGATGAAATTGATGTCGAATGGTTGGGAACTGACGAGATGACATTCCAGACAAATTACTTCTCCAAGGGTAATACCAGCACTTACGACCGAGGCAGCTTTCATAATGTCACCAGTCCTCCACAAAAATATTTTCACAATTACACTGTAGACTGGACGGAACGTCAGATTGTATGGTATTTCGACGGAACTCCCATTCGCGTCCTAAATAGCTCGTCGCCACATGGTTACCCTCAAACGCCTATGGCTGTGAGACTAGGCTCATGGGCTGGCGGAGATCCGGATAATCCTCCGGGGACTATCGAATGGGCTGGCGGCGTCACTGACTATAATCAGGGCCCGTTTACGTTTGTTGTCAAGTCGATTTACGTCCGCGACTACTCGACAGGTCTGGAATATCGATATGGCGACCAGAGCGGATCATGGACCTCAATTCAGGCTTTGGATGGAGAAATCCTAAACAGATACAATCTGGGATATGATATCAATCCGCTTACGAAAACATACCTGGATCGCGGCGGACATGAGTTCTACAACAGTACGGCCAAACTAGAAAATGTGGCCATTGGTGTGAATGCACAGGAATTTGTTGCTTCTGAGGCGACCAAAGTCGGCACACAGATAGACGTGCCAGTTGTCCTAGCCGCAGTGTTTGGAATACTTGTATTACTTGTCCGTGAATAATAATAATAATAATAACATGTGGCGATGTGGGCAATAGTGCATCGCACGCGTGCACCAATTCTGTTGTTAAATAAGTGGGCAGATGAGCCACGTAACGTAATTTTTAGCGTAATTAATTTATTTATTTATTATAACATTCTATACTTTTGTTAGTGGCGGGTTTCAGTTTCCGCGTTATCAATTGACTCTTGCTGATTTTTCTCTTGACCCTCTTCTTTGTCTTTCTTCGCATGATGGTCACCCTCCTTCGTTTTAAGCATTTTCAGTTCATTCTGGGGAATAAATGCAGCAAGTATTGCTCCAACCCCGGCAATTGCCAGCATAGCATAAAAAGCACAACGAAATGCTTGCATGTACAGAGCTCGTGCAACATCACGTTCAGCCGGGGGTAGCTGCTTAATTAGATTGACAGCACTTGGAGCATCCTGGCTAAGCAGATTTCTCAGCTTTTCATCAGTCAGACGATTCGCCAAAGACACAATCTTGTCCTGAAAGGCCACACCAGCTATAGCAATCGACAAAGTTAGTCCAATCTGACGTAGGTACAACATCATTGATGTTCCAACCGCAATCTCTTTAGGTTCCATACGGGTCTGTAGGGAAATCAAAAATGACTGAAAATTGAATCCTACTGCGAATCCAAACAATGCAGGATAAATTATTCTTAAGACAGTAGGTGACGACACTTGTAACGTAGACAACAAGCCAATGAAAACACTTGTCAGCGCCAGGCCAAGCACCATCATCTCACGGTATCGGCGTGTGCGGGTAATGATAAACCCGCCCAATGCTGAGGTAACTCCCATGGTCACGGCCTCAGGCGCAACATACACCGATGCCATGATGGGAGACTTGCCGTACACGGACTGAAACAAGAACGGCAGATAGTACACTACGCCCATAAAAGACGCTGCATGACAGAAGGAGGCCCAAAGGGAAAAAAATCTGGTTTGGTTGGCAAACAGTCTTGGCGGCATGACTGGCTCTTTGTACCACCATTCATAGATAAAAAATACAACGTACAAGACAGCACAAACCACAAGAAACGCAATGATGCGAGCTGAGTTCCAGGCGTAGTCTATTCCGCCTTCGCTCAGGGCCAGCAGGAATAAGCATGTGGCGGCCACGCTGAGCACGACACCTACAAAATCGATGCGGGCCATGCCGGTCCAGAATTTAACTTTCTGGCGTCGAATGTTGAGGCAGAAAAACAGCATTACAAACGAGATGCCGCCGACTGGTACATTCAGGTAAAAGCACCATCTCCATTGACCAGCCTCGGTCAGTGCACCGCCTACCAGTGGTCCCACGCAGCTGGCCAGGGTCCAGGTGCTGCCGATGAATCCAATAAACAGACCACGCTGGGCCAGTGGGATCATGTCGGAAATAATAATGTCGACCAGGGACGTCACTCCACCAGATCCTATGCCCTGGATAACACGAGCGCCAATTAGCATGTTCATGGACTGTGCCGCACCAGCGATCGCGCTGCCCACGGTAAAGAAAAAGACAGCAGACAACATGGTAGGCTTGCGGCCATAGATGTCAGACAGCTTGCCGTAGATCGGGATCACAGCGGCGCTAGGCAGCAAGTATGCTGTGCCGAGCCATTGGTAACCTTTCGGGGAGTGAAGCTGGGCTGATATCTGGGGCAAAGAGGCCGTGACGACTGTTTGCTCTAAGGCGACAATGAAAAGCGTGATGGAGAGGACCAGTCCCAGAATCCACTTTTGTAGTGTGCTAAGATTGGCATATTCATATAGTGTTTCATCCTTATTGTCGCCGCTGGTGCTGGTGCTGTCGCTGCTCTCATTCTCGGTGGAGTTGGTAGCGATGGCGGTGTCTGCGCCATCTCCGTCCTGTCTATCGGTCTCTTCTTCTCGTTTAGTCTCTTTTCCATCTTTACTGTCGTCTTCAACATCGTCTATAGAAGTCTTTGTCGTAGCAATGGACTGTGGACGCACGTACTCTAAGGAACTGCTGGACTGCCTGTTATGTGCTTGCGCAGTATTAGCAGTGTCGGCAGATTCGATGATATCTATACTCATTGTTCATGATGCGAAACCAGATATGATGATGATATGATATGTCTTAACTCATTGTTCGGTTATGTTCGTATATTTAAGCATATAGTTTAGTTACTCCTATTTGGGAATCTCGTGAAAATGGCTTGATTAGATGATAAAACGCAAACTCGCAAATAACATACAAATTAGCTCACCCCACTATAACAGGAAAGAAAGTTTAAATTAAGCATAAATAATTTACAGTTGAAAACATACATACAACGTGGGCCCTAGCAAGACTGTTGTTATTCGAATAAACTGTGTCTTCTTTGATTGTTGGAAGTACGAATACAACAAAAGTCAGCGGGACTCAATTGAAATATTAGAATAACCAATGCAGAATTCCGTTCTTTAAAGACTTGGGTAGATCTTGCAAAAAAAAAAGAAAACAATACCTGTGTATGATTTCAATATGCTAAAAGCCAAGAGTGGCATCCTAGGTGGAGGCTCCTACGCAGCTGCAGGTGTGGGATTTGTAACACAGGCATTTGTTGATCGCATCGAAACTGCGGGGTTAATTTTCGAAATCTCAAAAAAGGAATCGGAAACTGTGAACACAAAACTCAATCCGGTTTCAGCGATTGACGAATGCAGATGTTATTCAAACCGCGAGTCAAGCTTTTTCATACAGTAGAAGAGGAACAGCAGTGCTGGCTCTAGTGGGCTCCTGAACAATGAGAATGGTTCGCGCGCCGTCTCGTCCTTTTTTTGGCAGAAGAGCTTTGACCCGCACCCATTGAGGTGGATGATGCCACCGATGAATTAGTATTGCCAGATGTAGTAGCGGCATTAATAGACGGACGGCGGGGTTTGCGCTTTCTTGCCGGTCTAGTTGAAGGAGTCCACGCCTGTAGATTTTTCATTGTGTAGTTGAATTCTGATCTATGCACAAAGTGGCAATAGTCCCAAAAAGTTGTAGGTTCATCTTTACGAGCTAGCTTGTAAGTTAAAAGCTTCGATCTAATGGAAAAGGGCATAGCTGCAAAGAAGAGATCAGCGTATAGCGGATTACCAATCGACTCGTCCCGCATAAAAGCCAGATTTATAAGAAGGTTCGAAAAGTTGCTAACGAATTTTTCGACGGTCATGTTTCCGGGATAAGAATGTATATCCCTACTAGCTGCTCGAAAGTATGCTTGCCAGCAGTCTGTGTCGGCTTCAGGTTTAAGCAAAGCTGTTTTCATTTCTTGCAAGAATTGCTCATAAGTTTGATCAGGATGTTTTGAACGATGGAGGATAACAAAATCTCGTAAAGGGCCTGCAGTATTCAGCATAAATGTGGTGATGTGAGTATAATGGCTGCTGATATCATTGACGAAATGAACATTGTCTAAATGTGCCTTGAGATCACGGAATTCAGTAACAGACAAGTGGGTTTTTTCTAATAAGAAGTCGCGGGCAATCTCGATAAGGTAGCCTGACGGTTGTGGAAAGATGGCATCACAATCGTTTTTCATCAGTAGCGGTTGATAATGCAGATGATAGATGCAGAGGCCAGGTAATCAGGGGATCAGGGAAAACCGTTTGTTTACGTGCATCCCCGGTCACGTGATGCCCCAGAAAGGCGACTGTCGAATGTGGCACGTTGAGAGAGCGAGAGAGAGACATCTAGCACTCGCTTTTAAAACGGTCATAAAGTACTTGGCTTGAGTATGTCTACTCCATGGTTGTTATCCAGCTCATTTGGAGGCATAATTCCCTGATCAATGACGTGGGCAGGAGCAGCCCAGGATCCCGAGTTGTCCAGTGAGATAACGTCACAATATAAGATCCTTGTGGAATGTAGATTTAGAACGAAGTATGGAAAATTTATTGCTGAGTTTGGTAATCGCCAATCGAGACGTCGCCAGCGCTTTTCAATATCGCGCCGAGCTACCACACTGTATAGTCGTTAACCGCTAAAATTCAAGAGTCGACTTTTACTAAAACAACTGTTGCTCTCTCAAAGTTCCCTGCTAGGGCTTTATAAACCGGGAAATTTGCTGTTGTTGAGACTCTTGATACTACATCGAGCTTCTTATTCGGCAGAGCTGTTGGCGTTGTCTTCGAACTGCTCGCGCAGAAAGTGGCCCATAGTGCTGAAGATTGTGATGGCACGCACAGGCGGAATGATTTTCGCAATGTGCTCTTTCTCCAGCGGGGGGCTTGGGGGGGGGGTCTTTTTCTATTGCAATCTCTCTGTCATAGGCTGATGATCTTGAAACTGGCCTCTCCTGCTTCGTTATACGTGTGATTGTATAGCCAACGGCTATTAGCAAATCAAATCTAATTCTATTGCTTTACTCTATACTTTATTGCCGTTAAAGCTATTGCACTTCTATTCTCTATTCGTGGCTTGTTGTCTTCTTAGGTTGCGAGCCTCCTTCTCCTTTTCGGCGCGATTATTTCTTTCAATTGCCAAAGTTCCATTTCGGAAATTTCTTTTTCGAATCTTAAACGACTTTCTTGCGACTGCGAAGGGGCTCCTTCTTCTCCGTGTGATACTTCTTCTCTGAATTCTACTCCCTTTCCTTGGGTCATCTGTCCTCTCAATAGTAAATTTTCTGCTGCCTCCGGAGGTGAAGTTAGAACCAAGGTCTTCCAAACTTTCTGCCATTTGCACAATTCTGCACGGCATTCTGAATGAGGACTCGCTTCACTATCGGCTAGATGAGCGACCACTTTAATATCCCTTGTTTTAATATGCGTCAGAATAATTGTACCGCGTATTTAAGATATAAAAGACGCGCCTCATGTTCAGACTCTACATGAAATTTACGACCATCACAGAATGGCCTCCAAATTTTGTCATCGGTTGCTGCAATTACTTGGTAGCAACTTTTAACCGTTGACGGCATGCCGTTGGAGAATGCCGTGTATCGAATTGCCGGCATACAACAAACCAAGTATTGGTCTTTTTTATCATCACTGTCCCAGTGAATCTGGAAATCAAGGTTGACAGGAAAGGTATAATCCACTGCGTGTAGCATTCCCACAAACTCCTCTATCACCTTCATGTGTCCAGCATCATTGATACATTTTGGGAATTTTTGAATAAAGTGGTGAATGAATACTTTTTTAAGATCAGCTATGTCCTTGTTCTTGTATACTTGGCATCGGTCATTATTGAGGGCCCCTCCAGGTTTCTGAGGGAAGCCATGCGCTTTCTCACTGGTCATTCCTCCGAATATTCTGTCGCCGCCCACATAAGCGTTTTCTTCCCTTGCTTCGCCAATACTGTCTTCTTTAAAGATTTCTTCCATATTGACACATGTACTGTACAGTGCGACTCCAATGGTCATTTCTTTTGTCATAGCGCAATTACGATATTGCAAAGGTTCCAGATGTTCCAACTTTGCCGATACTTTCAATTTGCTTTGTGCGAGAAGAAATCGTAGCTCCCGCAGTTTCCTGTAGGCGGGTGCTTTTTGTATGAATGCGAAGCTGGCGTGATGAGGCTCAGTGATCTGATACCATTCTTTTCTGTTTTTAAGCTCTCTCAAATCCCACATTGTAGCCATGCTTTGGTCGGCTATTTGTTCGTGACTAAGTGCAAGCGTAATTGTGGCTATCCCCCAATTGTCTTCGACGTATTCTGACGAAAGTGTGTCGCTTCGCAGATTCTCAACGTCCGCATCAATTATTGCTTTGAATTTGTATTCTTCATTTTCAACTGACTGTGCGCGATCCTTCAGTTCCCCATAGGTACGAAATTTAACCACAAATGCATCATCACAGCGATGCTGAAGTGTTTTGAAACCATTGGCCGTTTCCTTCGCCAATTGCGAAATGTCAATAGCGACATAGCGTACTGGCAGCGATCTCAAACCTGTTTGTTTCTCCATGTTCAAGAATCACATGCTTAAGCGTATGTCCGGGAATATTCGCTGAATCGTTGTCGCTTGCTCCGCAGAAATCAAACCCGTTTTGAAAAGCTAGCTCATCTTGACCTCTCATGCTTCTCGTATATTCCTCACTCTCTACTCCTTCTATATTTTCTCCATTCTTGGCACCCAAATTGTTTTTTTTGGGCATTGTCGTTGAAGTCAAAGAAATAAAAAAGAAAGGGCAGCATGGTGCTTGTAATCTAATTTCAAAATTATGGCTTCTCAAAATTATGGATACCAATGTGACGCAGAGCCTGAAAGCCCTTGCCCGGACAAATGGCCCAATATATGAAAACACACAATTGGATTGTAGAAGACGGAACGTCTCGTTCTGTCGGAACGACTGGATTATTCGTTTCTCGATGGATGCGTAGAATTTGTGGATCATTTTAATCGCCGATAATTGAAAATAGGCTGTGCCTATTCCTTAATTTGTTGGACGCATGCGAAAGCCGGGTTTTTGGCAAATCCGAGATTTTTGTTTTTTCTTTTTTTCTTGTCATTAGAAATGTCTCCGTGGTCTCATTCTTCTAAGATCCGACAATTCCTAGTCGTGACCCCTGCACCAACTACCCTAGTCCTTTCCTGCAGGTCCCAAAAACAAGCAGTGCATTACGCAAGATTCCTTCGCACTCAAAATGGCCCTTCCGAATGAAATTGTTGAAGTCATAGTAGGATATGTCGAGGACTATCCAGACTATTTCAATGCCCGCCAAACTACTCGTCAATTTAGACAGATTTGCAAAGCTAATAAATTTGAAAGTAAATTCACCGAAATTGTCAACCGCCAGTTTTGTCATTGCATGTCACCTCAACAACTCTTTAGGCATAACTGTGGCCTATCATTGTTGCGATTTCGACCTGTCAAAGGTCTTGAAAAAAATAAAAGGGAGAAGGAATTTTACTATCACTGGCCGCTTCCTGGTTTAATGCCTCATGGTATATCTCTGTGTCGTGACTGGGACCGTCGCTCTATGAATAGGGATTTATTTTGGGGGATATTGACAGACGACAATGAACACCACTTAAATTGTAACAGTAACGTTGCTATTTTTAGGACATTAGATATCGATTCGTTCGAATGTTTATTCACAATGGATCTTTCTGTTCCCCATAGTTTTTTATGCCGGAAAAGGTTAAGCATGTGGGAGGAGCATGACGGGTCTGCAGACATTCCGTATAAATATATAACAGTGGAAAGCTCTGATGAGGACTCTTATTGGCTTGCAATACAAATCCTAGTTCGTATGGTAGACGTTTGGAATAACAAACGTTTTGACATTCGTTTGACTTGGATTGAAGATATACATTCTCCAGCTCCAATGTTCTTTGCATGTGATCCACGAGCAACGATGTTTTATGCGAAATACGGAGTATTGCTCGTCAGTTGCTGGGGACACAAGCACAAGTTCCTTATCGTTGGACATCTCGAATATCTTGAAACGGATGATGATTCAGCTGTTCCAGTAAATATGTCCCGGTTATTTGAGTATTTTCAATATATAATTGAGAGCAATTTGACGACATTGGTGTATGTCCAGTCAGAGAACAGCCTCTCTACTATCCGCTGATGAAAGAAAACTGGTTTGCTAGTGATCGTCATATATTTCGTATCCCACCTCAGAAGAATGTGCCTACTTACCGAGAATATCTCCAATTTACGTCTCCTTTTAGCACAATGCCAGCTAGTCAGTCTCGAACATATGTCTATCAGCATCAATGTGTCTAAAGAAGATCCGGTGGTCTTTCCAGATTTTGAGCTGGATCCCAGGGTGACATGGTCATCTTTACCAATTTTTGACAATAAGTTTGCTGTTTGTAAGTCAGATTCCCGATGGCTCAGGATTTTAGACCTTCGGCCTCAATCACTGGATTTTGCTTTACAGGAGAGAAAGTTTAAAATGATAAAATGTCTCCCGCCCAGCTTTCTGTTGTACTTCACGGTAGACAACTGCATTACAGTCGTAGGAAATGGCGGTTACAACTATTTGGCTCGGTTCGTTTTAGATTTTCTAAAACAGATTTGAAAAAAGGATTTTGGTCAGCAAAAGAAAATCCTTTCGTATGCGTCCGCCGTAAATACTCATCCTGAAACCAACCACCACCAGGGAACCGATACAGACTTATGACAGATCCAATCCGCTTTCAAAGTTCGATAAGGCACTGTGAATAATGTCACTCCAATTAGACGAAAAGTCAAAGCTGGAGACATTAGTTAAGCGCACATCAGACGAAAGAACGCAAGGTACTTACATGGCTTTGGGAACCCAAAGAAAAGGGTACACGCAGATGTCCACTGCATGGATGAAACATAAAAAGAGCTGATCTGGTAGTAGCTTCGCAGAGGATACGCACTTTTCCCAACTACCTAAAGGAAACTCGCAGAGACATGAGCGCACGGTGCGGCAAGAATGTTGCCAACTGACTTAAATAGAGCGACCTAGATTTTTATAAAAACTCCGGATGCAATAGGTCTTATACGCAAAATCACTTAGAGCTGTGTCGCGAGGAAAATACAGATATTTACAGGGTTACTCAAATTTACAATTGCAAAAGGCAACTTTCTTATCCAATTGCAGTACTATTGATGGCCCATGAAGGAAGATTTCGCATTCTGACCAACTTAATAATTTGAGCGCTGCTGCATTCAGAGATGGTAATGGAGGAGCAGCCTAAGCCTTTTTATGTCACTTTAATACGTATTATCAGAATGACATAAAGCTTAAGTAATAGAGCCATAGCTCATGGACTCATTGGGTAGCTGTCTATTCTCACGCTTTTTCGAATTGGTCTAATTTAAGCCCGGAGAACCATGATGCAACACAGATCCAATGTATTAGCATATCGACAATATCCTATCGGAACAATCCATACTCGCGACGATAACTGTCATTGATGCATTATCTAGCTTTTGGAATATTGGCTTTCCCATATTTTTATCACCCCAGTACGAACGGGCGTGTTAAATGAAATGTAAACCCGCTTCGACACTATACAGGAGACACAATACCTATAACATTCGAACTAGAACTGGAGCATTCGAGACACAAAATCAAAATAATATATTGTGACAGAAAGCACCATCAAAACCGCTACGCCGTTTCTTTCAATAGTGCATCTCCCATAACGTGAGGCTACTAGCCCGACACCAAAACGGGGCCTCTGTAAACAGCCAGTTTAGGAGATAAGTACTTCCGATTAGGGAAACGTCTAAACCGGGTGACCACTACAAAGATAATGGCAAACAAACGATAAAATAACAATAGCCACAGCATTTCAAGAGAAAGCTAAAAAGCCAGTGACATGAATTCGTAGAATTGAATATGTCTATGTTCCTACGTAGCTAAGATTTTGATCTTTCATGTTAACAAGAATTTTGGGTCTCCACATAGATTCTTTAAATACTCATTACAAATATTGCGCTAACGAGCTCGCGTCTTACAATGTAATCAGTCGCAGCTCATTAATCGACCACTATGATATCGCACATCTAGAAGCGATACTCATTTTCAAGCACGCTGTCAAATTCGATCAAGCAGAACTTGTCCCGATTTGATGAACTTCCATGAGCACTTTCTGATTTACCGGCTGAGGCGATTACGCGTCAGCTGCTAGTCTGTGTAACAATCAGTTCGTGGGCCCAAAGTTTACTTCTGTTGATGTTCGCGCTAGGGAGCCATTAAATGCTTAACAACACTGACAAGTTCTGTGGTATTCGCTGCTTTCCAGGAGAACATTTATCCATTTCCCCATCAGCATGAGCAGTATTTTGGCGCCATTCCGCCGGATCAATACCCAGACCGCGCTTGTACCGTGGATCTGACCATTTCTGCCATGAACGTCATGCTGTACTTACGACTTTCGCCGGAACATCCTAATCTTGGATGTTTGCGCGGTCATACAGCACCGCCCGGCCCCTGGCATCCATTACCGGTCCTGCTGAATTCCGTCCTTTATACTATGCAGCAGCAGGATAACCCATACTGAACTTCTCATGTGAATAGATTATACTTGCAGACTCATGACCAACCCGTAGACTATAGGTACATACAGCTGGTAGTCAACCCGTGTAGTTAAAAGGGCAGTCATCTGCTTTCTCTCGGTCTCTCTATTCCCTTGAATACGGCAGCAGCCATTCATGCCCCCAATATTAAAGTTAACAATTTCAATATAAATTAATGTTAGACGCACATCTAAAGTATGATCCCAAAAAGAGCACATGATTTATGCAGGGTAATCCACAGCCAATCATCACCCATCAAAATCTAAACAAGCTTTCGTCGTCGTCGTCAAACAGTCGTCGTATATCATCAACATGACACTTGCTACCACTGTGTACAACACCGTGTTTAAGCGAAACTCTGTGTTTATCGGCACAGTTTTTGCCACTGCTTTCTTTTACGACATGTAAGTGAATAATTTTTCTCGGGTTTTTTTTTTTTTACTTTTTATTTTTCAGTTTGGGTCTAACCAGTGTCTTCAATAGAACCGTCGACAATTTCTTCGATAACCACAACAAAGGTAAACAATGGAAAGACATCCGACACCAGTACGTTCAGGCCGGAGAGGACGAAGAGTAATGTAGATAGATATTTATGCTATTCATTGAAGTACTTGCAGGGAAATTTAAATTGAAGAGAATGTAGACTACCGACCGACCAGTCCAGACAACCGCTGATTTTTGTGTCACAGCACGTAATAATTCCGCTGTTTCGGCTGCGTGCCCTTTCTGTCAAGCCAGTGTAATGGCTGTGTGGTCCGTCTTCCTTCGCTTATGACTTCTGGTTGCCAATAGGTCCGAGGAGGATTAGGAGCTTTGTGGGGAGTTCCGTTACCTTCACGAAAGCCGATTGTCTAGGCTGGAAGAATGTTTGCTTGTTGATTGATTGAACTTGACATTTGCTTGATTATAAACTAAGTCCATAATCCGTCTGTTTGTAGAATAAGAAAGGCATCAATTGGATTGCCAAATTAAAGTAGCAAAATGGTACATTATTTTTTTGTGTCCCAGCAACAACCTGAACCGCCGCGCGCTGCTAACTTTGTATTATCATTTGGTTATCTAGTAGTTACTTTATTATTGACATTTTTCCACAACAATGTCATATACAATGGAGCAATTCAAAAGGTATCTCATTGAGATGCCAATAAAACATGGATTCCGATGTAATAAGAAGGCCCAAAAAGATATTCGAAGAGAATTATTTCGTGCAGCTTCTGCCAATGGCAAATACATTGATATGTTCTTTCCAGACTCGGGGCCCGCCACTAGAGATCAAGTCATGGGAGTAATTGAAAGCCAAAACGAATGGAGAATGAGTGAAGCTAGCGACTCTGGCTTGGATCCTTCTCATCCTGGTCGACCGTGTGTTCGGAAATTTAAAAAGGGCGAACCTACTTATAGGTGTTTGTAAGTGTTGTGTTCCTGCTTGGATTTTTTTTTTGTTTTTTTTTTATTTTTATTTTACCACTGTTTACAGTGCGTTGCCTATTTTTACTGATGATCTAACTAGAACATGTGGATTAGACGAGACTTGCGTCCTCTGCCAATACTGCTACAATCCTGATGATCACATTGACCATCAGGTGACTGTGCATATCAGCCCAAGAGATTGCGGAGGAGTGTGTGACTGCGGAGACCCCGAGGCGTGGGTTAAAAATTTTACATGCAAGTACCATTCAGCGGAAAACTATGCGACAGACCCAATTGACGATGAACTTTTACTAGCTCTACGCGACACCATCACTGTGGCGCTGGACTACGTGGTTGACGTATTCTCTATGGCCCACAGCGGCATCCAGCTGTTTGAGACTCCAAACGAGGTGCTGGAGAACGAGAAATGGTCGCAGCTGAGCGAAGAGAAATACGGCATGAAAGATATCGAGCCCAATGGCGAATATGTCTTGTCGCTGTGGAATGACCAGAAGCACTCGTTTGAAGATGCATTTAACGTGGTGACCCAGGCCACTCACAAAGAACGGCAGTTCGCAATGCTAGTGACGGAGCAAGTGGACAGGGAGGGTCGAGCTATAGTGATTGTAGGTCCGAATTTACGGGAAATCATGAGAAAAAAGCCCCTCATGGAGCGCACAGGACTGGTGGTTACAGTGCGTGGCAGCAGAGACTTCTACAGAGAAGAGAGTGCCCATGCTATCGTGGACTGGCTGGCAGATATTTCGAAATCGTACTTGAAACGTAACTACAAGATCTTGCGGGACGTCATTGCCGAAGTCTTGTGCGAGCCTTGGAACTGTCCTGATACTGAGTACTATGTGGAGGCGAGCGGCCATGCGTCAGAGAATTTGGAAGAACATCATCCTGACCATGCATTCAAATGGTCGATTCTTGGTGGGCCATGCATCCCTCGACTAACGTCGCGCGACTCATCGCTGTACTGGCGTCCACGGTCCTACGATAGTGATGATGATATAGCAGATATTGATGACGACCTTGACGAGATATATGACGAAGACGAAGATGCAGACGAAGAAGAACGGGAGGACACGCCACCGTATCAAGATTGCCATGACGGGGATCTGGCGTCTGGCTCCTTGAGCAGCTCGGGTGGCAATGACTCCATTCACAATGGGCGTGGTGGTATGGATGTTGAAAACCCGTCGTCATCGAGAATTGTGCCGCTGTCACCCAGATCTAACTTTTCTTACGACTCGTCATACCAACTGTCCTCTAACGACGACCTTGTTACCGACATTGAAGCCAATCCCTGGAAAAGGTACTGTTCACCTTTGCCTACCAGGGATACCGACGCCCGCGTGCAGTATCTTATATTTTTCGATATTCGATTATGGAAATCGCTTCGGCTCACTTTGAGAGATCTGTATATTGCAGTTCTTGTGTCGGACTCAACTTACAAGCGACAACTGGGCCACCTTTATGCGCAGATATATCCGCAGGTAGCCGAATTGTACATGTTGGCAGACAGAGAGCCCGAGTGCTCCATTATTTCAAGTTTGTCGACGCAGCTGTTTACCACTCCAAGTATCGCGACTAGTCTAGTTGAGAATGACTATCTCAGCGAGTTCCTTGCTGCGCTGTATAATTTCTTTACCAGAGGAATGGTTGGCACGCCACAAATGTGTGACATGGATAAATCTATCAAAGAGGAAAAAGTTCTCAAAAACCGAAGGTTTGGACAATTATTTCATGATATTGAATACCTGCTAAATCGGAACACTGCTCCGTCCGATGTATCTGGTGATGCAATGCGAGTGGCCCAGGTCTGTGAGTTTTTCTTATTGTTCCAAGGTATGTCGCCGATGAAACGTCAAGTTAATGAGCACGTGGAATATGAATCAGACAACTGGATCTATTTCTTCAACGCCATTCCGTATGTGCTGCAGCTTGCCATGGTTGCCGCGTCGGGAATTGGAGAGTGCAAACCCGAGTTTTCGACTCAGTCACTGCAGGTCGTAACGACTAGAATAGTGGCGTTTGCACGGGCTGCATATATGGATCGATTCCATTCTGCCAGTGAAGCACGCCGCGTCATGCTGACTGTAGAAAATTGGAAGTTTGGTGATCTGGAGGTGCTTGCTCGTTCTGTGCGATTCAATGTCGAGCAGGGAATGGTGAGTCTGCATCATCCTTTGCATGTGTTTGCGTCGTGGATGATTGAGAATACCGGGTACGCCACTCGTGACGAGCTCCGCGACACCATCCTGGCAGTTTGCAGTAAAAGCTCTCAGGAGGAAGACTTGCAGCTGGTGTTCGAACATCCTATTAGAGTGCTTAGTTTGTTGTCACAGATTCAGATAGGACTGTGGGTCCGGAATGGATTCTCTGTTCGGTCTCAATTGCATTATTATAGAGAACAGACTTTACGAGACCCTGCATACTCAAGAGACGTGTTTATGGCCCAGACAGCGTTAGCGGTTCAAAATCCGACCACTGCTATGTTTCAATTGCTGTATCGTTTTTCGCTGAACAAGTGGAGGACCAACCCACTGTATGACGAATCCCAGAGAGCGTACATTGTTGAAGCGTTCTTGCATTATCTGATTGCTTTCGTAATGGAAACTGACAGGCTTCAAGGACTGAAAGAGAAGGAGCTTAAATCGCGACGGATCAAGAAGGAGATTCTGCAAGCCCTTTGTTTCAAGGATATGTCATTTTCAGAAATGTGCAAAACCATCCCCGACAGTCTGTGTGGGGATGAGATGATGGAAATCGTTTTGCAGGATATGGCAGTGTTCAGACCACCCACCGGGGTGCGCGACTATGGATGTTATGCGCTCAAACGGGAATACTACAAAGATTTTGATACTCACTATTTGCATTTCTCAGCTGCACAAATTGAAGAAGCGGAAGGGCTTGTGAAGACCAGGTTTGGCGAGGAAGTCCATGAACCTCCTGTGGAAAACATTGAAGGGCCCTATGCGAACATGGCGGCGTTCAGTCTTACGATTCCTTTCGGCTTATTTTTGTGGCAAGTGGTCGACTATATTCAGACTACTGAGGGCCAAGACGCACTGTTGGGACATGTCTTGCAGATTATTCACGTGCTGGCTCTCAAGAAGATTCATCCAATTGAGGAAGACAAGGAATTTGCGAATATTTGTCAAATGATATGTCACGTCCACAATGACAAATCAGTGGCTGGCATGCTTTACGCTATCAAGGGCACCAAGGCATATTCGAGTCATGTACCTAAGATCAAGCGAGTGTTTGATCTGTTGCACGATATTGACACAACTATTGATGAAAGGATTGGGCGCAAACAGGCTGCTGCTGGTGTTGGTGAAAAGAACAGGGAAGGAACTGAGGAGGCCGAGACAGAATATGATACTGAAGAGGACGAAGAGAGAAAGAAACAGTTAAAGAAGAAATTGGGCGAGCAAAGAAAGGCGCAGATTTTGGCAGAATTTCAAAAGAAGCAAAAGATGTTTGCTCAGAGTTTTGGAGATGAGATGGATATTTGGGATGAAGAAATGGAGCCTGAGAGTACTGAGTGGACATTCCCGGAAAGCGAATGTATATTTTGCCGGATGCCGGATGATAAGTCAACGATATTTGGTGTGATGGCCTTTATAATGGTATCAAATGTTCACCGCAAAGTTCCATTTGATGATCGGGACTGGGTTGTCGAAGCATTCAGAGGATTTGGATTTGAGGGCGACAGCCAAGCTGCCGGTTCAGAGAAGTCATCTCAAATCGGACCAGGCTTCCCGATGGGTACATGCAGCCGACAAGATGCTGTGGTCACAGGGTGTGGTCATGGAATGCACTTCCATTGTTACGAAGAGTATATGAAGAGCTCACGTAGCCGGGGCCAGCAGCTCACGCGAAATAATCCAGAGAATGTTGCCACTGGAGAATTTTTATGTCCGTTGTGCCGTGCACTTAACAATACATTTATTCCTATCTTGTGGAGGAGCACCGGTCGTACTATGGCGAATTATATTCGGGATGCCAACAGTAAACCGTTGTTTGATATGTGTTCCAAGCTTAATGATTACAGACTCAACATGGTGGCTGAAGAAACCAGTAGTCACGGCCGGTATATTTTCCCAGTTCTCCGTAGTGAAGCGCTCAAGACAATGCTGCCTCATTATATGAATGCGTTTGAGACTACTGGATCTGAGGATTCGTCATTGTATCAAGCTCTGGGACTTACTGTCAACCGTGTGTTACGAGTTTCAGAATCCATCCTATCCATAAAGCCGTCAGGGCTGTCGGGCTACCGTGAGATCAATTCTGCCGTTAGTTGTTTTGCTAACAGCATATCCATCTTTGAGATCTCTTTGCGTGCAGACAAGTCAGCCGGATCATCGATTGACATTCCTTCACAGGCTATTCAGACATTGCGAGTGTTTGGCGAGTACTGCAAGTCAGTTGTCTTGAAGTCGTCTTCGGTAGACGTTTCGCAATCCCATTTGTTGTTGCGACATCCATTCTGCTCGCGTCTGAATGTGTTTGAAGATTTTGTGGCATGCTGTATCGTCACAGGGCCATCGTTGGGCATTCAGGTTCCGCATATTCTTCGGTCATTTTATGTGGCGTCTATTCTTGAGATTCTACAGACTATAGTGTCGCAAGCAGTATCTGCTAAATCCTGGATTGCCAGCTACACGCAACTTGGTAGCGATATCAATTGTCCTCGATTTGAAGGAGATGATGAGGTCTTGTATGCGCTCATGCAACTTTGTTGGCCCATGCTTAATGCGAACGAAGATGCACCCGCTGCAGTGTCTAGTGGAACCAATGCTGCGCTAGACCCCGATCTATGGAAGAGTAACCGTGATTTTGCCAACTTGATCTATGTTTTAGTTAGAAGGCATGTGTTCCCATTCCTCCGAAAGTGCGCCTTGTTCGCGTATATCATGACAGGCGAAGTAGCGTCTATTAGCGATGTCGTAGATCTGTCGAGCATGGACTCGCTGTTAGCATTCTTGGGGCTGCCAAACTTGGATAGTGCGATTTTGGATATGAACAATAACGTTCCCTCGGACGATAGCCTGTCGCTGATTTACAACCAGTACAAAGATGCGTCGTTCCAATTTTTCGTGTCTAATAACATTGAGTTTCCTGGAATTGTACGACTGCTGAAATTGCCTTATCGACTTGACGAGTTTTTCAATATGCGCAACTATGCTAAACAAGAACGCACTGAATTAGAAGGTTTAGCGGACCCTGGGGTGTGTCTGTTCTGCGGATCAACAGTGGGAATGCAGACTCCTGGATTTTCCAGTTCTTCTAGTGGACAGTGTTTTGAGCATGCATTAGGATGTGGTAAAGATGTGGGCATATTCTTGCTGCCAAAGAGAAGTTGTATACTTTTATTAAAGCGAGACCAAGGCTCGTTTATTGAAGGCCCATATTTAGATCTGCATGGAGAAACTGATGAGACCATGAGACGAGGAAGACCACAATTCCTTCAGCAGAACCGCTATGATTATTTTACTCGTACTCTGTGGCAGCAGCATGGAATTCCCCATTATATTGCCCGAAAGCTTGATAGCACTATTGATAATGGCGGTTGGGAGACTTTGTAGATATGATGATGATAATGAGAAATAATATAATAATATGTAATGATGAGATTGATGTGAATATAAATATATATATTGTTATTCGTGTATATATCTATTAGTTCTATTAATTAAGCGACACTTGGTCCACCTTTTCAGTAGTCTCATCGACAGCAGCATTAGCATTGCCGTCTGTCGCTGCTCCACCTGCGTACTTGGTACCAATCTTCTTGACCTTCTTCTTCTTCTTGGGCTCATCTTGAACCTTAGGGTACGCCAGTGCTTCAAGTTTTTGCAATTCCTCATTGTTAGCATACTCCTCTCTTAGCGGTTTCAATAAAAGGTTAATTGCGTCTGTAACTCCACCCTTGAGATCTGGTGGTGACAGCTTGTCTTCGAGGTAATCCTTCTTCAGGTCGTCAACATTAGTGTAAGTAACTGGTCCTCCCCACTTCTCGTCTCGGCTGATGTGGAACGACGGGGTTCCGTTAGCAATTTCCGACAACGGCAACAGCACAAACTCCACAAATGAAATTAATCCATTTCCTTCAACTTCTTGTGGAGCTGCATATGCCTTCTTAATCTTCTTCTTCACCGACTCTGGGTCCTCTAACAAATCAATCTTTGAGTTTGGATCGGACGCCGACATCTTGCCTCCCTGAGTTAATCCGGGTACCATGGGGTTCATCATGTGTGCTCTCTTCTTGTAACCTAATGATGGCAGGTTCTCCTCAGCCAGGACGAAAATTTTGCGCTGGTCAACTCCTCCGAATTGGGCATCAACATCTAAGTACTGCTCGTCCAATGCCTGCATCAACGGGTAGATCAATCCTGACAACAGCGGGTTCTCGACCTGCTTGACAACATCAGCACCTGCCCGCTTGGCGTCGTTCTGCGACACAATGTTACTGAGTCGGAAAATGTCCAGTGTGTATTTATCAGTAAGCTGGTAAGACTTTCCCACGATAAACTTGAGTTTAGAGATGTCGACGCCAAGACTCTTCTGCAGCATCGTCTTAACCATGTATTCGTAGTACTTAACCCGGTACTCTACAAGCTCTAAAGGCGCCTTCATGTTGTCTAAGAAAGCATGCAGGTCGGCAAGCAGCACAGTCACCTCGCATCCCGCTTGCAAGAAATGAGCGATCTTTGTCATAGGTACGAAGTATCCGCAGTGTGGTCGTCCAGTAGGCGCAGTTCCCCAGTAAATTTTTAATGGACGGCCAGATGCCAGAACATCCTTTATAATTTGTCCATTAAGCACCTCTTGAAGGTTCTTGGTGATTAGTTCGTACGATTCTTCCGGGCTCATAGTCATGTTTTTGCTGTCCTTGGTTTTCCTCTTGGCAGATGTGTGAGAGAAAGAAAGATGGATCGGCAGTAATTTAGTCACCTATGTTTAACCGGTTAACGCCTTTTTACCCCAACCCTGAACAAAAAAAATTAAAGTTTCAGAATGGATGAAAATCTTGTCTCTTTTTCAGTCTTAGATAAGTATACCGTACCATCATCATCATCAACTAATAATATGAGCGCGCCAAAATTGTGAGTAGTAGATTCTGAGTTGTCTCTTTCATATTTTTTATTTGTCGGCTAGGTCTTTTGCTAACCAGATCCCCCTTCGTGGAAAAACCGATTCCTCCTACTTTTGATTTAGGAAACCTAACAGTATACGACACAAACCCGCTAGATGCATCACTTCTTAGTAAAGAAGTCGACGAAAAAGTCAAAGAAGACCATTTAGCATCTGTTGCAAGAGACAACATTCAACTCCTCATTAACCAAGTACTACAACTACCTGTCAAGAAGACTGTGGAATCACAAAACTCGACCTCTGCCCAAGACTCTACTATGGTGCTGTTCCAGCTTCCTGAACCAACTACTGAACTACCAAGAGAGAAGCCAGTGCCTAAGCCCAAGGCGCCAACCAAATGGGAAGAGTTTGCTGCTAAGAAAGGTATTCAAAAGAAAGCCAAGGAGGGCAAGCTGGTGTACGACGAAGCT
The DNA here is from genome assembly GCA_030581755.1 of Crinitomyces ghanaensis. NCBI lineage: Eukaryota > Fungi > Ascomycota > Dipodascomycetes > Dipodascales > Trichomonascaceae > Crinitomyces > Crinitomyces ghanaensis. Next base: position 100,938 of record JAKTVX010000012.1, read on the forward strand.
ACTGGCCAGTGGGTTCCTAAATGGGGCTATGGCGGTAAGAATAAACAGCTTGATAACCAGTGGTTAGTGGAAGTCGACGAGAAGAAAGAGAAAGCAGCTGCTGACGAATTAATAGATCCAAGATCTTTGGGCCGAACTGAGCGGAAAAAGTTAGTTAAGAAGAATCAACTTCAGAAAGAGCGAAATGCTAAACGCGCCATCTCGAAAAAATAAACAAGTCGACAAGGAAAAAAAATCGAAAAATCGAAAAAAAATCAAAAATGAAAAATGAAAAATGAATAGATTCATATATTTATTAATTAATTAATAAACCTTTTGTGCTTTTGGTCTCGTTTCTCATTCTATAAAGTCTTCTCCAGTTCTTGAGCCAAGTTATCAACTGTCTTGCTCTTCTCTTGAGCTACCTCTGACCGCTCTTCCTCTTCAGCGTCCTTAACAATGACTTCCTCCTGCTCCTCTTCGTCCTCCTCCTCACCCTCGCTCTCTGTAAGCTCCTCCATATCGTCCAGATCATCAATCGCTCCAACTCCTCGGGTCTTGAAGATTGACGTAATATCCTCAACATAGTCGTGGTCCTCCGAGAACCGGTTTCCGTTGATCTCCAACAGCCGCAGCTTGGGCATCTTGTTCTGGATTGCCTGTGTTAGAAGTCCCAGTCCAACCGCCTCAATCTCGTTGTACTGCAGCTTGAGGATCTCCAGATTCTCGAGCACGTCTCCATCAACTAATGCCTGTCCAAGGATCTCGGCCCCCTTGGCTGTGAGCAAACAGTCGCTAATTTGCAGCTCCTTGATGTTCTTGCTGAACGTCGGCAACACTGCGCTAAGCGCCTTAACTCCTGGAATCGTAAACGTGTTGTCCTGTAGATCCAGCTTCTCTAGCACTGGCGACTTGGACAGTCCCTCTAGCAGCAGCACCTCAATTCCTTCCTGGCGGATTCCGTTCTGGTATAATCTCAACTCCTTGATAGTGCCGTGTGCCGCCAAGAATTTGGCCCATGAGTCCATGGAGCCGTTCTCTAGTCTGTTTCGGCCACACACAACTGTCTCAAGTGGCCCATGGTGCGGGTTGTTATCCTTGTCCTTTTTGCTCGCTAATTTCTCTAATGCTTTGGCCACTCTTGATCCTGCCTCAGGCCCAAACCCATTGTTGGCCAAAATTAAATGTCGCAATGGCGCATGACTCTGCAGAAATTTCTCTAGTGGCTCAATAGTGGCAATTCCAAATGCATTGTCTGATAAGTTAATAGTGTGGAGTTTAGGACATTTTAAAAGTGCAGTCAACAGATGATCTAGTGATTGTGGGATCTCTTCTCGAAGTCGTCCTGTGTACATATCTGATAAATCTGCAATCTCTAACTCTACCAAGTTTTCTAATGCTTCTCCAAGCGCTTTGCATGCTTCTACTCCGTATGTATTTCCATCTAATTGAATCTCTGTCACAGCATTTTCAAGCTTTTTAAGCTCTTCTAAGTGTTTAGAAATATCATCTGCTTTGTCAAACTTAAGTCCTTGACCTCTAAGAGAGAATACTTTAGCAGTCATGATGATGATCTTTGGTTTTGTTATATATTCAGGGAAAACAAAAGAAAAAAAAAATCGGGAATTTTTAAGTTGGCCGGTAGCATCATTATTATTATAGTCTATTTTAATTTAGCCTACGCACAGATTTTGCCCTGACCCTGACAGCGCTAACAATCACGCGAACAAGAGGGTGGCGAGAAAAACGGAAAAAAAAGGAATATGAATGACCTCACAGAGGGAAAACCATTCAAGTATTGTGGAAAAAAGAACATGCCTCGAGCCGGATTCGAACCGACGATCTTATCATTACTAGTGATACGCCTTACCAACTTGGCCATCAAGGCTTGGATGGAGAAATTTTATGTTCCTTGCATATGTGAAACATACGCTTGTTGAGCCGCACATCGTGCGGCTTTAGCGGTTTTTTCGGCGGTTCAAAGTAAATATGCCAAAACTAGGTATGCGAACATGTTCCATTTGTTTCTGTAATTCAATTCATGTTTAATAATGAGGTACTAGCTGCATGTTCTGCCGCAGTGGCTCGACTACATCTCACAGATCAATAAATTGGTTGAAACGAAAATGAAGTGAGCACGAGAACGTGACACAACGCAGATTCCGATAATTCTCGTTCCGTCGAAGTGGGATTTTCAGCAAATATTGAGAATTTAAGGGATGGAAGAGACGAACCGTAGAGATAGCATTTTCACTCAGGGAGACAGTGTTTTCCTAAGGCTTTTTAGCAGCTATCGGTCTTCATTTAGGTGATAGAAGACTTCCATGAACGACTATAATAGTTCATGTTTTTTCAGTTATCGCGCTTTCGTGGAAATGTTGTTATTTCACTTTCTTAATTCTGTTCAATGCTGCCTGGCCGATACAATGTCGGTGTGCTCGCTCTCAGCCACGCCAGAGATGTTTCTAATATGCGGTCGGTTTCAGCGCTTTTCTGCGTCAAAATTATCTCTCGCTGTTTGTGCTGTTTTTTTCTCGTGTGCGCCGAGAATTGCTGATGCTGAGGGAATTGAATTCGAATTGAAGAGGGATGGAGCCCCCAATGGCGAAGACGAAATAAACAGAAAAAGAAAACAAAGGAAGAAGGCAAATAGGAAACGATGAATAAAGCTAAGTCGAGATTTGCGCATGTGACATGAATATGTTTATTTATTGGCTAAGTTCTTATACTGTAACAACTGGGCAACCACATTTATGGTTGTTAAATGCGTCACACATATCTTTGAATAGATGTTTACTTGGAGCAAGCAGTTATAAGATGTCGTTGTCCGCTATTAATTGTTAAGAAATTCTGAAATGACAGAAAATACAATTTTTTTTTTTTTTACGAAGGCTGTATATTATCATAGTCTGCATGTTCGAGGGCCACTATTTCACAAGGACACATACAGACTGCCCAACTCCTGGGTTTGAATAAGAAGTCATCGCAATTTATTTCATAGTTTATGTGCTCTGAATTACAGCGCGCAAAGACCGTCATTTATCGACACACACAGTCATAGTTCTTTCGGTCTACTTCTATCTGGTTATTTCTGCCTTTTCGCAGTTTGCACTCACTGCCCTTCGACGCTCCTAAGACAGCAGACTACACGGCCCTGCCAGCAAACGACATCTCAAACACAAAGCAATATATAATCCTACAGCAGATCTTCTACTTCTAAGTCATCACTTCGAGTAGAACCGATATAGAGAAGGCTTACAGGTTTAAACGACACACATGTTGTTAAGGAGATTAGCTTCGTATGGACTTCAACAAGTTATTCTACATACCACCAAATAAGTCTTTCCGGTCTTTCTTTTTTTTTTTAAGCTCATTACATTTATTGATGATTCATCAACCAAAACTATGTAAGTCAGGTCTAGTTGGTGGTTTTCGTTTATCTCAAAGGCATGAACTTGGAGGCGTTAGCAGCTCCAGCTCCAGCTCTCTTGTGAGCAACAGGTCGATAAGTGATAGAAAATTCTCCAAGATAGTGGCCAACCATTTCAGGCTTGATTTCAACTTGGTTGAAAACCTTTCCGTTGTAAACTCCGATAACAGATCCAATCATCTCAGGGAGGACAAGCATGTTTCTAAGATGGGTCTTAACAACAGCGGGCTTCTCGTTAGGAGCAGTGTTAACCTTGGCAGCTCTAAGCTTCTTCATCAAACGAGAAGGCTTAGACTTGAGTCCGTGCTTGAGTCTACGTCTGGCTCTGGCATGGGTGAGCTTGGTGAAGTCCTCAATAGGGAGCTCAATCAAATCCTTAAGATCAACACCTCTGTAGGAAAACTTCTTGAACGATCTTCTCTTGCGGGCTTCGACTTCGTCAGACATGGTTGATGATTGTTTAAGTCAGCTGGAAAATTCAAGTCAATACAAACCTTTAGTTTTGGGGCTGCCCTTGCCCTCGTATTGTGTGTGGTGAGTGGAGTTTTGGGAGGGTTTCTTGCCCGTTTAGGAAAGGGCCGTCACACTGAACTTTGGGTTGGATCGGCGTATTTCTCAGAATGAAACTTTTGTCCCTCTCCTTCCTAATTAGGCAATCAGCTGTGTGGGTAGGTTAACTAGTGAGTGGTGTTTGCAATTAATTTTGATTCTACAAAGAATAGTCTGCTTGACGATCCAACCAGCTTAAATTGTGATTATTCTAAGTAAGTGATCCTCGAACTTGTACTGCTACACAAAGAACCATTTCTAACAAGAATGAAGTACCTCGCCGCTTATCTTTTGCTTAACGCCGCTGGCAACACTGCTCCTTCCGCTGAGGACATCAAGAAGGTCTTGTCTTCTGTTGGTATTGAGGTTGAAGACGACAGAGTCGCTGCTCTCCTCAAGGAGCTCGAGGGAAAGAACGTCGACGAGCTCGTTGCTGAGGGAACTGAGAAGCTTGCTTCCGTTCCTACTGGTGGTGCTGCTGCTGCTGCCGGTGGTGCTGCCGCTGCTGGTGGTGCCGCTGCTGCTGCCGCTGAGGAGGAGCCCGCCGCCGCTGAGGAGGAGTCTGATGAGGACATGGGAATGGGTCTCTTTGACTAAACAACCCGTTGAACTATTTTAAGTATAAAATAAAAGGCTTTTCTAATGATTGCATGTCAAATTTGTATATATTATATTATATATTATATTGCCTTCCTTCCTATCTACCGAATAAATATTCATTTATCAATAATAAATACTACTGCTGTCCTGCTACTTTAAATCTCTGCTTCGCTAATGTCGCCGTCCGACAACACCCTCTTGTCTTGGGACTTCATCCGCCTAAACCATCGGTGCGGACTGTGCGATCTTGATAACGCAGGCAGCGATGGCGGCGATAGCAGCTCTTCGTTGCTTCTGGTCGCTGCCTCGTTTCCTTTGTTAAACACCAATAATGACCTTCGCCATTTCGAGATATTCTTTCGTGGAGACGTTGAATGGTCTATGCTGCTGCTCCCGCCGCGATTCTCGGCCTCTAAGTCTTCATAATCACAGTCTCCTTCGCCCTCTGCCTCACACCCTGAAGATCTTGATAATGACAGCTGAGAATCATTTCCATGGTAACTCCGATATGAACCCGTCGACACCGGTGGAGACGTCGCTAGAAATGTCATAGCTTCGTCTAATGAATGTGGATCTGTTGCATGGTTGTGATTATGAGATGGCGCACTCATGCTAGGAGATAAGGATCCCTTAGGATGCTGTTGCGGAACCGAGGCCGTGCCACCTGGTTGGCTCGAATAAGACGCAGAATACGGACCGCAGTTCTCATGCTGATCTTCGCTGCTCTCCACCTCAGGAATAGACTGCGGAGACGCTAATTGACCAGGAATGTTGCCATTGCTGCTGCTACCGTGCTGAGGTTTTGGCTGTCCGCCTGTCGGAGATTTAGGATACACCAGGTTATTGTTGCTGCTAGATGGACTCTGACTGTACATTCCGCGATGAGATGAAGCTGATGAAGAATTAGAGATCGACCGATGCCGAGAAATCTCGGTATTCCGTTTCAGCGACACTGTTCGTCTAATAGTTGAAAACAGCGACGACGTTGACGAATTGTTGTCGGGATTAAATGGCTGTTGTCCAGATGGCGACGGAGATATCGACGGCGCTAATCGATCCTCGCCAGTATTGGCCCGTAAAAACGAAGGCCGAGCAGGTTTACTGGTACTCACGCTTCTTGAATGCGGCCTGCGCGAACTTTGACTGTTGCTGTTCTTATTATCATTACTGGAATTCTCGGGGTCCGCACTGCTGCGATTGCTATCACTAGTAACAATCATTGCCGGAGGACTGGGCTCTGGCTGTTTTTGAGTCGATTCTCGTAAAAAGTCACCGCTAGTGCAACTCAGCCCTTTTCGCTTCCTGTCCTGGTACTCTTCCAATGCTAGCGCCTCAATGTGAGACAAAAACTGATTAGAATGTTGAATTAAGAACTCGATAGCTGCTCGACTTAGATGATATTCTTCAGGCGACATGTCATGTGTAGGGTGCGACAATATTGACGGCTGGAAGATCGCAGCGAGGTTCGCAGCAGGCATTAAATTTTTGTCTGATTTTGCTGCGAAAATGGATAAAAGGTCCAAAATGTACATCAGCAGTTGGCGGTTCAGAGGCGGCAATTCCGAAATCAATTGCTGATATGTTTCGACTGCCTGATTGATGCATGCATATAGAGCAGAGTTGCTTGTCGTCGTCTCCTTCTCTTGTTTCGCCTCGCTATTAAACTTCATGACCGCCATCTGTTCTGCGATATTCATCTCTATTGCTACATCGGCCTCCACAGGGGTGCCCGGAATATTGGTCGGCGTGCCTGGCACAGAAGAATATTCGGGCACTGCAAGACTTTCTGGTCTAGCCGGCTTGGTTTCTGGTGTCACTGTCTTCTCTAGTAAAGGTCGAGATTCGAAATCAAAATCTTTTTCTGCTTCCTTGTCTTTCTCAGCCAACGAGCTTTGACTGTCGTCTACGGTCAACTGAATCGCATGAGCGCCAGTACGAGCCCCCGCCGACGACGAGGCCAGCGGACCTGTGCTCTTTTCCCTTTCATGCAAGTATTCCACAATCATTGGCCGCTCTCTAAGCGGGTTGCGGAATTTTTCATAAAAATTTAACGGAATGATCGGCTCTGGCAAATTGTTCAAGTACCGCCTCAGCACATTAGCAGCGTCGTGAACATTGTACCCGCTCCAATCCAGCCCCTTGCCGAATCTAGGGGGTGTGTTAAACGCAACCTGTAGCTCTTTAATGCGCCTAGCGCTTCCACTCAGCCGGAAGATTCCTTCGACAGTGGTGGCATTCTTTTTCAGAAACACGCCACACTTGGCCACGACGACAGGAATATGTCCGTACACAAAGTGCTCTCCAGTGTCGGGGTCCGACAGTGAGATAGAGACATGAGCATACTGCACCGAAGTCTTTAATGGCACTCCAAAGATAGGCGAATCTTGGGGAACACTAGTGAATGGGGTGGATCCTGCCAAACTTGCGCTATTGGTGCCGCCGCTAGTGCCAGCACTATTTGGCGGGATTACTATGGGGGTGGGGCTGCCACTGTTGAATGGACTTGCCGCCGCCATGGAGCCTGGTGGAGCGCCAGCTATAGCGGCCGCCGCGGCCGCTATTGCCAAAGGATTTGAACTACCGTTGTGGTTGTGGTTATTGCCGCTGCTGCCGTTGCCGTTTGCACTAGCATTGATATTTACGCTTGAGTTAGTAGTATTACCGAAACTATTAGAATAAACATTGCCATGGCCATTTCCATTACTATTCACACTTGCAAGGCTTCCACTAGACATGGCAGTATTCATTCCATTAGCATTCGCACTGTTGTTGCCGTCGTCTTCGTCGTCATCTCCTGACTTTTTAAGTTGTTTCAGCCAGCCGGTTAAGGACGGTTTGGACGGAGTCGACATGATTATCTATAACGGAGCGTTAATCTATAGTCAGCAGTAGGGAAGAGCTAAGTGTGTGCGTGTGCGTGTGTGTTTGTGTGTGTGTGCTTACGTGTGTCAAAAGGGTCGGCGGTGTGGTGGCAGGTAATATGTCAAATGCAGAGCCGTGATGTTACCGGCTGGATAATTCTTTGCGATATGTATTTTTCCTGTGCTCTTCTTCGTCTTGTCTAGGAAAGATGAGGGTCACCTCAGGTATATTATCCAACGTACTAGTGTTTGCAGTTTAGTTCAGTCAGCACAGCTTTTTATTTTTTTTTTTTTTTCTGTCGCTCTTCTGGTGGTTGGTGGTGGTGCTGTTATTATTTGGTGGTTCTTTCGTTCGTATATTTGGTATTTCTTATTTCGTCGACTTGTTGATCCAGTGTAGGTATATGGCATCCCAAATGCGTTATTTTCTCAATTCTGACTAAGCTGCTAAGTCATCAACGGCAGCCGTCCCCCACTTAACTTTATGTGTCTTAAATTTTATTATAGCGATGAGATATTTTTAGCTATAGATGACTGAGGCTGCAGCGGTTTATTAGCTATGGGTCTTAGATCTCGTGCCTAGTGGTGCGTGTACGAATATTATATATATTGGTATTATTATATTTAATTAGAAATAGAAAAATGAGCAACAGATAGACATAGTGAAACATGCATTGATAAGATGAAATTTTCAGCGGATATATTGAGTATAGCTAGCTGTGCGCTAGTCGGTATCGGGTGTGCTGCTTATCTATCAAAGAAAAGATGGTAGTAGACAATGCAAGAAGGAGTTTGGAGATCCACAATAGATCTGTCTGGTGACTATAGATGCGTTAATGTGTCACATTAGTCATTCGAATTTTCTATTGTAGGCAATGGCGTTTCAGTCCGAGTTCCAATACCCCGCAGGTATTCGTGAACAACGTCATTGGTTTTTCAAAAAAACAAAAAAAAAAAAAAAAAAAAAAAAAAGGAAAGAGAAAAAGCAGAACTATGAGACAGAAAGGATTAGGTCAGGAATCAGTTTCAAAGAACGATAAGCCAAGAGTCTTCTGCCACAATCAGCTGTGCTTCAGAAAACCACTTAAGACTTTCGTCCCCCCTCTTGGTTGAAACTGTTCCATCTTAGCATGCCGAATGCAGTTAAAATGCACGGTGGATATTGCACTACGTAGGAAAAAGTAAACACCTATGAAAATGAAAATGAAAATATGAAAATAATGAAAATAATAAAGGTATATAAGAAAAAAAAGAAGAAAAAAAAATCATTATTATTATTCGCGAGGTTATAATGCTTGGGAACTAGAGATCGTCTACGCAGTCGAACGATACATGTGCGGACTCCAGTACAGTCCAGAATCTCCGCTTGGTATTCTAGCAGCGGACAATAATAACAATAAGTTATACTATTAATTTAGGGGCCCAATACTAGCTTAACTGGCTCCTTGTCGTGGATGTATAGTCCATTCTCTAGAATGTATCGAATGACTGAGTTCGGCAGCAGGTACTGGACAGACATACCACGGCGCAGAAACAGTCGCACCTTCGTACTGGAAATGTCGTTGTAAATCAGTTGCTTAATGACTAGCACATTTCTGCGATGCTCGTACATGATGTCGTGCGACAGGAGGAAGGACCGGACGTCCGATCCCGTGCGCTCAACAATGAGACATCCGTATCGTCCAAGAATATGATGCAGATCCTGCTCGGCCCACACGTTGGGCTCACCCATTGATTCTATTAAGTCACCACCAGCCAGCAACATGATCTTGACGCCGCGTCGTTTGCCCGACTTGGTGCCCACGCCTTTCCGCTTAATGTTGATTTCCTCGTTGAAGTGGTCTAGCACAAGGGCAGTGCGGGTGTATAAAGGCTGCAGGCTCTCCCATGCGTCAACCATCAGCCATGTGGACGTGCGCTCGCATGCTAGCTCACACATCCTCACTCGATGGTGCGACGGAGCCAGGCCCGGCTTCTTGTAGTTGTCAGAGACCGGCGAGTAGTAGCCGCCAATCACCTCGAAGCGAGTGTGCTCGCGGATAGAGTCCATAGCCATTTCGAACATCCGCAGATGCAGATATGTGATGGGCGAGAACGATCCGCAGGCAACTAGCACGAGTGGGGACTTGGACTCATCCAGCATGACGTCGCTCAGTCTGTGCAACGGGAATTGGTAGTCGCTTATGTCCTTGGCCTGTCGCCGGACGCCAAGCGGCACTTCCTCGAGGTCTGCAGAGTGCACTAGCGGTCGGACGCCGGACGGCTCCGACAGATAGGACGCAGCCAGCGGACTGTTCCGCTGGTTGCTAATTTCTTCATTAGCAAGAAAAGCTCGGCCGGCGCTCGTAGAGGCTGGGGCCTGTCCCTCTTGCGGCGGCCTAGGCAGTGTTGTTGGTGGTGGTGGTGGTGAACCTGATCTGGGAGATACGTCGGGAGAGTTTACCTCGGATGGGGACCTGCTCATTTCGGATGGTATTTTGGGAATGCTTCCAGGGATATCTTTTATTAATTGCTTTCGTTGTTCGTCTTCGTCTTCGTCTTCGACTTGGTTAGTAGATAACTGTTGAAATGATTCCTCTAGTTCATAAGGTTGAATTGGATTCTGGTTCGGAATCTGAGAGTTTGAAGCCATTCGCCGTAATGGCTTATCTTGTTTAGATGGAGGCACAAAATCTGGTGCCAGTGAAGGGTCCATAGTTGATTCTATGGTATTATTTGAAATAGTGTAATAGCAATAGTAATAATAATAATGTCACACACCTGTAACGTGTATATTGTCGCGTGAACACTGCCGTTAGTTATTTATCGTTGAGTCAGTCGCTCGTTCTGCCGAGATATGCAAAGACCGCGGGGCACCCCGGGCGGATACCTATCCATTGGGGGCGATGACTAAGCGCATATGAAAAAGCGTTGGAACTTGTTCCAAAAACAGTACTGAGGGGTTAACTGAAAAGGGGACTAGTAGTTTCTCTTTCATTTGCATTTATTTAAGCGCACAGCTCTCGGCGGTATTTTTATTTTTTGTGTCCTTCCATAGGTTGCACCTTTTTTTTTTTTTTTTTTTTTTTTTTTTTTAACTTTCTCAATTGTGTGGCCGACCTATTTCTCTGCTTCTTTACTGCGAGGCTCCAGAGTACGGCGCATTCCAGTCCGGCTAATACTGAACCTAAATTGCGAACCATAGCCGTCTTTCTCTTTTCCATGTCTCTTATACGTCTCTGTCTCGACAAACATAATTAAAGTTTTTGTTCCTTGTCGTGGTATCACGTGACACGCTTTAAGTTAGCTAGTGAAAATGATTTAGTAGATGGTGATTGTTGTGTGATTGTTCTTGTTATTAGTTACTACTAGCTATGGCGGCAGCTCAGTCGCGTCCGACGAAAGTACGTAGAACCGAGGAACCTGCAAGTACGAGAACACCACCGAATCAGACGCTATATGTGCAGAATCTAAATGACAAGGTGACCAAACAGGAGTTGAAGAAATGTTTGTATTTATTATTTTCCAGTTATGGTCATGTTCTTGACGTGATTACACTGAAAACTGCGAAAATGAGAGGCCAGGCCCACGTTGTCTTTAGTGACGTCAATGAAGCGATTACGGCTTTGAAGGCATTGCAGGGGTTTAATTTTTTAGAAAAGCCACTCAAGATTGACTATGCGTTTACGAAATCGAATGTTGTCGCTATGATGGATGGAACTTTCAAGGCGACAAGTGATAGAAATACAAGAGTTGGCAACGATCAAGAAGAGGGGCTGCTACATGCAGGACATAAACGGAGGCTGGAGGGCGAGTAGTGACGAGATATGTTCATGAGGTGAATACTAACTAACGTACAGCAACGGCACGGCACATGACTGCGTAAGGTGCCGTACCGATTGTTGAAACTGTAGCGACTATCCCGGCTTAGGTACATATAGCTCCAACAGCAGTGGGAAATCCCAAACATTCTTTATAACGAAAAGTCGTTTCTATTTATTTATTTTTTTTTTTATTTTGAAATATTCCTCCATACTACTCCATTATACGCACAACCTTAAAGTCAATTTATTACTACCGTTTCCAATTTCAACGCCGCATCATCACTTGACCACCACATGGCCAGCTTCGGACAGGTACGAGCTCAATTGAGAGCGCTGGAAGGCGCCACTGAAGCGCTCTTGACAGAATATTCTAATTTAATTTCAAATGTGCAAGGCTATCCAACAGACAATGAGCGTAAACTGTCCAATCAGCTGGACGAGAATTTGTCCAAGACTGAGGACGGGGTAAATCAACTTAGGCGCATTGTGGACACTGACGGCCAGCAGGCGAGTGCTGCTAAATTGCACCAGCTTCAACGTCATGGTGAAATCTTGGCCGAATATAGAGCAGAGTATCGCCGCATCAAAAATACCATCCAGCAGGAACGGAATAAGAAGAACTTGTTAAGCTCCGTGCAATCTGACATCGCGTCTCATCGATCAAGAGCTGGCACCCCGACAGGCGCTTCAGAAGCGGACTATATGTTGCAAGAGCGGAGTCGAATTGAAAACTCTCACAATCTCACGGACACGTTGCTTGCACAGGCATATGAGACCCGGGAGGAATTTTTACGTCAGCGGGCGTCTCTAGTCAATGTCCAACGTAAGATGCTTCAGGCGGCCAGCCACATTCCTGGCCTCAACACGCTGATTGCTAAAGTGAACACCCGGCGCAAGCGTGACTCGCTTATCATTGCTGCGGTGATCGCCGGTTGCATTCTGTTTTTGTTTCTCCTCCACTAACTTGATTTTCCTATATACATACGCTACATACACATATGTTACTACGTACAAGAGTATATAATAAATACATAAATAATTAATTAATTAACTTACTTTCTTATTAATTTATTTCATGGTTTGCGTATGTACATTTATGTATGTGGTGTCTATGTAATCAGGCATAGCTTGCAGGATGCGTTAGCTTCAACATATTGTTGATGTAGAACTCGGGATAGAGCAACTTCCGCTGGGGCGAAAATCGGCTGGCAATTGTCAATGAATCTACAATGCAGTCGCCAACTCCTACTCCCCGCCCAAATGTCATTCCGCTCAGTAACAGTCTGTTGTTGTAGGCCTTAGAGATCTCGTCCTGAATCTTTTGAACTCGCTCCATGTGTCCTGCAGCATATTGCGGGATGCTGTTCCGTTGAAGTGTCACTTGGCAGGTATAATCAGACTTGGAAATTTTAGTGTTCAGATACTTCTCCAAGGAAGAAATACATCGGTCAACAATTTCTTCCTCAGTCCAAGGTACACCATTTGGCCACATGTCGCCTCCCATCATAACCGTCAGGGTGCAGGAATTTGAATCAGCACCACCCGATGGACTCTTGCTTCGATCGGCCCTCGATACCGTCGCTGTGCTTTCAAATTGGTCGGCGACTAGATTTCTAATGGATGACAAATTCAATTCCAGTTTTGGACCTTGACTCTTCTTCTTCGCCTTGTCGTGCTTTAGCGCTTCCTTATAAAGGTCTGCCACGCTAGCGTCTTTCCCGCTCTTCTTGACGGCGGCGCGCAAAGCTTCAGGAGAGTGGCCACGCTGCTTCTCCAACTGGTCCGCTACAGTCTTTGTCTTCACAACCATGTCAAGCCAGTCACTCACAGGCTCAGCTGCTGCGCGCACTTTGGAATCAAAAATCACTCCCAGGAAATTGTCGGTGTTTTCTTTGTTCTCGCACTTTGGAACGAGGAACCCAAACCAGTCGGGAATAATGTCCCTGTTAGCAAAGTGGAAGTTCACAACTGCAAGGTTGGCGCTTTCGAATTTGTCCAGCGCAGACACATCAGCAACATCGCCAGCCACACACGAAGCGACTGTTGGTGCGTTTACCGTGGAAATCACAACAGAGCAAACATCGCTCGCCTCGCCGTCACTGCGACCATCCTGGGCCTCCTTATCTTTGTACTCGATCCTGCACCCGTTTTCTTCTGGCCTGAATTTACTGACTGAGCGACCGAAGTGAACCGACACCCTATCTCCGAACCGACTTACCAGTGCATGGTGAAGTCTGTCGGCAAAACTCTGCATGCCGCCTTGTAACGCCAACATGCTGTAGTTCTTGCGAACCTCTTCGAGCCCAACATGTTGTCGGCCAGTCATGGCCTGGCTCAACAGTGGCAATGTTTTTTCGGCATACGAGTCGACGTCTGATGCCATCTTGCTCATCACACTGCCAATAATGCTGGAAGAGTGTAGCCGCTCCAACAAGTAGAAGCGGTTCAGTCGCGTGACTGATCGCGCACTCAGCTTGTCCACATCTCCAGCATAGATGCCGCGCATGAGCGCTGACACAAATCTATCAACCATGGCTCTGTTGAACCTTCGTGCTATAAAGCTGCCCACCGACTCGTCATCTACTTTTGACGGTCTCGCCCTGGCCCACAGCAGGTCTCGCAAGGGAGCTAGCTTAATGCCAGAACAGATGGGAGACAGCAAGAACTTGACGGCTTCACTAAGGCTGCCTGGCAGTTGGACAAGTTTATTTTTATACACCAGCCCCTTTGTGTTAGTGGGAGACCGTTTTGGCACGCCTACGAGCTCGTCAAAAAGCCCAATGTCTTTGAACATCTGGCTGGCAATCACAGTTCCCGGATGCGACGGCAGAAGAGTCCGCGGCCCTTTTTCCAAGAGCACCTTTCCTGTAGTACCATTACCATTAGCGCTGGAGCCAGCAGTGGTCTCCATATATCCGCCAACCCGGTCAGATGCTTCAAATATACTAATTTTCACATCTGGTCTACTGTGTGCAACAAACCATGCAAGACTCAGACCCGAGATGCCCGCGCCAACAATGCCCAAATGGCCGTTGGGTGGAATATCTGCAATTCTTGAAATCAGAACCTCTGTGTCTTCAGATACCTCATTCCAATTAGAGATCTGCATGGCCTTGTCTAGGTCAGAGAACTGTGTCGACATTTTCGCATCCTGTGCCTGGTCGTAGCCTGGTTTAAGACTCTGGCCCTTGGTTCTAAGCGCCTCATACAGCACCAGGTACGGCACACTCTTGGCTCTGTGACTACGGTACAATGCCTTTCTGAGCCCAGGGTTAGCTGCATACTTCCGAGGCATATAGAGTCCGTCAAGAGAAGGCGGGTGGTCCACTTTTTCGTAGACGTTAGTCCAGGCGGCATTAGAAGTTTTGTCGACTGGAATGGTCCGCCCGCTAGTCGAGTCTACTTCTACTGTCGACAGTTGTCTATACTGAAAATTGCGTTGTCGCAGCAGATTACATTTTAATCTGGTGCCGTTGCTGTGTTTTGGTCTGCAGACTGCGTGGCCGGGGAGCCTTGGTCTACCACCCATGGTGAAATTCTCCGGAAAATAGAACCTTAACGGAATGGTGATAAACGAGCTTGGCTGGCGACGAGCATTTCCGGTTCTTATGTAAGCTGCTCGGTATAATAGTAAATTATGACAAATATTTCCAAGTTTCAGCATTCCGCCTATATCACCAGACACCGTAAGTACTGATTAAATAGTAACCCATATTAACTGTCTACCTTATCTTATTACTCTGCCAATTGGTGTTTTCTCAGGTCGTTCTTGATAGTGGGGTGATGATAGTCTTTATTTCAAACTGTAATTGTCAGGGGGTTAGGGTAGACTGTTTTGTTTAAAAAAAGAAAGTCAATAAACAAAGTCTCATTCGTCTTGAATTCCAATTTCATGTAGTTTGCAGCTATATTTCTTGTCATCCTATGTGGCTATAAAGGATTCATCGTAATTCGTGCAATTGTGCCCTCTCAAGTCGATAAAAAAACTCCAATCTGTGATTTCTAGCTTGAAAAAGAAAAAGAAAAAAAAAGGACAGTGACAACCATCATTAAATAAATAAATGAATTTTCTATGTATATGAAATGTCTAGTTAATCGTCAGGCCCTCCAGACGTCCGCCCATTTGAATAATAAATCGTCGTGGCCTTCTTCAATGTCTAAATATGCAACAAAATCTCCAGGTCGATACCGCGACACAGACGTAGAATTGGTTTCCCAATTTGGTGCCAAAACTTTTTGCGAAACAAGACCCGCTTTCTGCAGAAGCGTTGGGTGATGCGTCAATAAGTGAGTCATGGCGTCCTGCTCCTCTCTGGAGTACCCAAAGGAGCTGAGGAAGGGGTTTTGCCATAGGTCTAAGATCATCTGTGTGAGTGCCGACTGGCGGATGAAAAACGAGTTGGTGTTAATTCCCTCGCCGTCCTGGTAGAAGATGACTTGAACATCCGTCGAGTTCATGTGCGATTGATATCGCTTCCCTTTATATACCCCGCCCACTGATACAACAGGCTTATCGTATGTTAGCCGCAAGTCCAGCACATCATCGTGCAACAGGTATCGGTTCAGCTCGATGTCGTTGTTCTTGATGACCACGTTAGGATCCGCCCACCAGAACCACTCGGCCTGCGGATTTTTCACCATCGCCAACTCTAGCGCGCGGATTTTTCTCCAGCTCTTGTCAATTACATGTTCATCAAACTGAGACAAGTCGACCGGGAAATGCGTGTACCCGTGGGCTTCGCAGTACTCTTCGCGGTTCTTAGTCCGCAGGTTATCAAGCTGCAATTTGTAGTGGTCCGGCTGGCCACCAGCCGCAGGATTCTTTTCGGCCTCATACCCAGAAACAATCACCAGCTTCGACTCTAATGACGGGATTTTGACGGAACCCAGCGGATCGACATCGAATGCTTCAAATTCATGCAATGTCATGTTCGCCACAATAGCTGCTAGCTGTTGACTGATCTTGTCTTGCGCCGCTTCCTCTGCTGGCGTCAACTCATTCTCTTGCAATATGTCATCGACGTCATATACGACGTTGTCTTCATCGTTAACCTCATCCGGATGTTGTTGTTGCTGTTGGTTTCTGAGCACTTCTTCTTCTTCAGCTTTCTTCTGTCTTAGCTGACTCTCTGATATTCCAAAGTTTATCACCATCTCATCCTGTTCTTTCCATCTGTAGGATTCTGTTAATCGCATTCTTACATCTTGATCGTATGGGATATGTCGCGGTCTACCGTTTTCTGCGGCCCATGACGCTGACAGCAACGACGATGAAGATGATGACGACAATGGCGGATTCAGTCTTGACGCCACGGCATGATTTTGTAAATATGCCACTGCAAGGAAAAATACTACAATTATCCAGCTTATCATGATAACTCGGTTAGATGATTTGCTCATCGTTTCCAGAAGACGTCCTTGGCTATCAGTATTTTTGTTTCTTTCCTCTTTTACTTTTTTGCGTAGTTACTTATTTTTTTTCAGTCCGTTGGTTGTTTTGCCCAACCCCATCTCTATTAATAACATCAAGTGGCATCCCTCGGCTCATTGACAATATTATTTATTTTTTTTCAAACATGTTGTCAACCTTTTCTTTTTCTGCCGACTATCCAGTCAAACAACGTTTCTTTTTGCGGCGCTTGTCCAATAAAATGACATTCTTAATGCACGCCGCCAAAGCCAAGATATGTAAGGTGCAGGAACGGTCCAACGTTACCGGTGCAAAAACAGACATATATTATTTTATGTTTAAAGATTGTTCTTGGAATATTATTGACATGTGCTTTTGCTTGGCCGACTGCTTTTCAGTCTTGCCTATATTATTGTTCTCACTTATTGTTAGTACCTATTATCCTACTCGCTGGCCAATTGTCTGTCACAGGATACTATTTCGGGCGGCCCGAAGCCCAAAGCTCACTGTGCGTTCAGGGGAACTCTATTTGCTGGCTGTTGTGCAGTGAAATTCCTCCACTTATAACGTAAGCTAGTACTGATTGGTAAATTTCTTGCTTTTTTTTTTCTTTTTTTTAACACTAACGCGTAATTTATCTAACGGCCACAAGACTATTTGTTACAAGTGTGCATGTATTACTCTAGTGCACACTAAGTCAGAATGGACTTAACGGAATCATCACGTCAGAAAATATGATGTGACAACACAAAAAAACAAAAAAAAAAAAAAAAAAATAATAATAATAATAATAATAATAATAAAGCAGCGGTTATATCAAGAAACCAAACGAAATAACAATAAAAAGTTTGTTAACCCATTAAAAAAACCTACCAGTTAGCCAACGTATATATACAACTATCTATCTATCGTTATCATCAACTGTACATAAAAGCCGCATTTTGATAAAACGATAGCATTGGGTTTTCGCCAGTCCGTGTGGTGGTTGCATCAGTCTCTGCCCATGACTGCAAAAATTCTCGATGACTAGATACGTTAATTAGTTTGCCGCACACTGCCTTGTATAGTATAGCAGCCAGCTCAAAATCAGTTGGAAATAAAATATCAAAATATCCCTGTAGTGCCATGTAGGTAGATATTGGAATCATTTTCTTGTCCAAGACCGTCTGCACAACTGGTGCATTGTACCCAGCAATTGTCTCTGATAAATGAGAAAAGTCCGATGTCAGCAGTCTGTGCTCAGGGAAATAGTCTCTCAGCACATAGAGAAACTGCAAGTACCGCGTGGGAATATATTCTGGGTCAGACAGGTTCTCGCGGAACGGATACACCAAGTTCTTGATGTGTCTCAGTGCATATGGTTGAGCCAGTGGATGGTAGCCAAGTTCCCAAGCGGGGGCGTATTTTGATAGGTTTGAGCTTCGTAGTTTCATAAACTGGTCGGCCCACTCGTCTAGCTTTGGACTGTACACTTCCTGCAAGTCCCCGTTCTTGTCAATTACGACATAGCCCTGGTACGGCTCGAGGGTCTTGTTGTCGTATCTGATAACGTCATGAGCGAAATTGTCAAACACCTCCAGGGCAATAAAGAAACAGGGCTCGGGCACTGCAGTGTTCCAATCGAATATGCTTTTGTTGATAATATTGACCTTGTCACCGTGACCCGCTTCACTTGCTCTAACCATTGACGGGGATGCAGAAGCAGACGACGACGATGACGACGGCGCGCCTTTCAGATGGGCTTTCTGTTTGCTCGCTAGTGCCGAACTAATCTCAATGATGTTATATCGAGTGCGCGAATACACGCTAGGCTGCGTGTCACGAATATAGTCCAGAATATCAATCATTAGCGTTCCGTTGCCTCCACCCATCTCGTAGATCACCAGGTCCTTGTAAGGATACAGCGAAAGCTCATAATTGACTAGTAAATACCTGGCCAGTGCCTGACCGTAGAATGGCCTGAACAGCTCTGTCGGGGTGTGCCATACCTGGCGAGACACCTTAGATTTAGATCCGCCGCCCTCAGCGGCTGAAATTGTAGTGCTTGTTTCATGATTCTGAAAGTCTCGGAACTCTTTTGTCCATTGCATCATAAAGTCGTCTTCGCTTGAGATCTGGTTGTATGCGAATGGCTTCGAGGTGCTGAAAATTTCTACCTCTTTGCTGAAGTATCCATAGTGTGGGTTGTACAGCGAATCATCCATGAAGTCTCTGGCGAGCATGCGCACTTGTGTGGGTCGCTCGCTGAGCCGGCTAAGCTTTTTGGCGGTCATCAATGGAAATCGGTTGAACAATTCCTCGTTATTATCTGTAGTATACGAATAGGTATGAGGCATGACGGAATAATCATGTTCAGGGATATATTTTTTCTTTGACGGGCCATTGGGCTGTTGCTGCTGCTGTTGCTGCTGTCCGGGCTTCAATGATTGTCGGGCAGCTTTTATTCTTTCCCATGTTGAAAGGCTTCTGCATGCATTGCGTTTGAATGGAAGTGTTTTGAGTGGTCTCATGGTGGGCTTCGCGACTGAAGGTTTGCGGGACAAAAGCAAGTCTGGATAACCTTGTGAGCGGAACCTTCACTGGCTGGCAGCGTGAATCACTAAAAAAGAAAAATTAAATAAATACAGAAAAAGAAATGATTGAAAACGAAAAAGAAATGAAAAATTGATATAGGCACCCAAAACAGAAGACACAATTGACGCAAATTCTTTACATGGTTTGTGACAATTCGTCTGCGTAGCAATGCCCAAATCAAAGCTGTGCCGCATGCAAATGCAAAGGCATATGCAGTCCAACTAATAAGTATACTTACGATAGAGGCACGACTGCTGGTTCTGCAAGAAAAATATTCTTGAATATTTATCATCTGTTTCAAAATATCCATGCAGACCGGCAAATTTCAACATAGCAAAAACATTTATTTATTATTATTATTATCTCCCATCGTCTCAAAATTACACAGCTCGAACAAATCCGGGGTAAAGACTGCCGACAATAGTGCTAGCCATATCTTTAATGTCCTGCGGCAAAAACACGGGTCCAAGAATTACCAGTAGGAACATGAGCAAAATTGAAAAATACAAAACTCCGTACCTTCTAATGGTCTTCTTGGTCTTGCGGCTATTATATCTTGGTCTGGACATTTTTTGCTCCATTTGAATCTGGCTGGGCTTCAGCCAGAATAGCATCATACTGTGCCACCTGTCAATGAACGGGATGGAAATGATGGCCAGCTGGACAAAAAAGATGCAATTCCCCAGAACGAAATCCATTACGAAGATACTTAGTTCCATGACTTTGCAGAAGCATTCGCGAAATGGTTGACTCAATGTACCCCATCCTAGCTCTGCCGACAGCCAATTGCCCGTCCACCAGGCTGAATTGGTTCTGCTGTGCTCTGGCTCTCTTGTCAACAGGAAAGCAGTCAACGACTTGAACACTAAAGTTTGCATCAAAATCACGGCAATCATACCGAGAATCGTTCGTCGCACATTCCATTGTTCTGCCAGCAAAAGCAGTTCAAAGAACACGACGTGGTTGATTACGGACATTATTTTGACAATCACGGAGATTGCTCGCGGGATAGCCTTGACGCGAGTTTTCAGGAAAATGCCAAGAACTAGTGAAAGACCAAACTGTGTAAGCACAATGACAAAGTTTACCAGAATGGGACCAAATGAGCATACGGCCAGTCTGATTACAGGATTGGCATATGGTTTGCGTTTGTCCATGTTGTTCTGCGAGTTGATATACAGGTAGGGGATCACGCTTGTCAAGCAGGCAGACAAGGGCGCGACTACCTGAGAAAATAGCCGGTTCATCAATTTGGGGCTGGAAACGTCTTTTACATCGTCAGAGATCCGCGGGTTATTTCGCAGTGAGTGTCGCTTGTAGCCGGTGATTTTGCCGCGACCGTGGCGCACGAACGAGATCCACGAGTTTTGGTGGCACTGAAGGCTGCCGCGAAATAGCCAGCGTATGTACTCTCGGTAGTCCATGAAAAACTCCTTGGCAGAAAACTGGTGAGGGTTGTAGAGGATAGGCGCCACGCACAAGGCGACGGTTGTCACCCAGAACCATAAAAGCGAGATCTTCCATACAGTAATACTAATGAACAACAGAATGAGCATTGACTTGGCGCCGAAATAAATTGACGGCTCGACAAACCTCGCGTACAGTCGAGTGAACGGAATTCGAGTAGTTGCGAACCCTCGTCCTGTAGATATATATTTTGCTCCGCCAAGGGCCAAATCGTAGACCAAAGACTGAGCGTAGATTTGACAGACAAAAACTTCAAAAATTGGCGAGAATGATGCGAGGTGTTTGCTCAGTCTGGTTAAAGATCTCCAGAAGCCGCGCTCCGTAAGCTCTTGTACAAACAGCGGCAAGAACGATATGAAGAAGACGACGAAAATCGATAACACGCAGCGCTCTACCCACTCAAACAGCGGGACGACGTTTTGGCAGCCAGGTGGGACATGGACATCAGTCTTCGGCGCGTTGGCATTGAACTCGCAAGGAACCGCTTCACTGGCCAACGCGACTAGATTCAGGAGCACAATCAAGAACAGCTCCAAGGAAACAACAATGAACATGTTATTGATGTGGAAGCCCGGATGCGCATAGTAAAAGGACAGAAACCGGTCGAGAGGCAGTCGAGTGCCTAAATAATAGTACTCTCGTGACAGCATCTGCTCTCCCATTCCTGCGCCAATCTTCGATGTGAAATTCAAAATTGATCCAAATCCTAGATCCCGACCTTTTCCACATTGAAAATACTCTGAATGTTTAATTCGGCCGCCACGGATCGTGGCAGTCATTCCAGCGTAGATATCTTCATTCAAGTGTAAACCTTTCTGAGCTTTGGACACTCCGCCTCTCGTAGTCATGAATATAGCATTCAGGAAATCCGGGTGCCCATAATGCAACTTGCCACCAATCTTTGCCAGGGTTCGAGCAAAAAGTGTTCCAAAAGTCTGTTCTTTGCCAGCTGCAACGTCTCCCAGCACGCCAATGTTTTCAGAGAAAATGTATTCACGGGCTCCAACAATCGCCACAGGTGCCGTCGACTGGAAGAGTGAGTTCATGTTTGACTCGTCGTCGTCGTGAGAATAGCGGGAATATGGGTTCAAGTATGTGTCAATCTCTTCAAACTCGGCTAAAACACTACGGATCTTCAGACATTCCTCGAAATAGTTGTCCTGATTTGCATCAATAAGCTGAATGTACTCTCCTCGGTAGAAAATCAAGGCATGGTTTTGGTTGTCTCCTTTGCCGTCCCCGAGGATGGGATTCCCGCTCAGCCTGACCTTGTACTTGGGGATGTACTCCATTGTGTCTTGCGAAAAGTTGTCTTCACCCCCGATTAATACGGAGTAGTAGTGGTACTTTTCAATGTGGCTTGTACTGGTCAATTCATGTTCGGGGATCGGTTCTTTGCCAATATATGCGACTCTCATCAGCGGGTATTTTTGTAGCAGCTTAATCGTGTCGTTCTTTTCTTGCGTGCTAAATTCTGTGTATCGTTGCATGCTGATAAGCAGCCGAAATTTTCTGGCTGCAAACCGACGATCAATCTCTTCTAGTTTTTCGTGCTCTTGTATCGTTGGCTTTCGTCTTTCGCTCTCCTGGAACGGAAGTTCGCGCGATTCTATGGCATAGAACAGGTTGATGGCAGTCATGTAGTGCATAAATCCATGGATAGTCCGGTACAAGGTTTGGGCTCTAAGAGATGCCCACATTCTCAGTCGCTCAATGTTCGACGGGTCAGCCTTGCGGTAACCTACCAGCAGGTACGAAAGGTCGCTGACGACCCTGTTGACCCGGGGCTTGCCATTCGTGATGCTTGTCGTGGTAGTAGTGGCAGCAGACATGTCCGATCTGCTCAATGGCTGTTTTCTCTGGTCCATTAAAGTACGGGATGAGTTTCCGCTTTTATTACTTTCGTTGGCCTCGCTGGCACTGCTTAGCTCCTGATCTTGTTGTTCTTTTTGTTGGACTTCTTGACGCTGCATAAGGAGCTTTTCGCCCTCTTCTTCTTGGCCTCTCTGCTTGGCCTCTTCCTGTCTAGAAAATTCCCAAAAGCATTCCCATTCCAACGGATGAAGCTTCTTCATGTAGTTGAGCACAGTCAGTTTGTCGGGCCCATTAATCAACTCCTTAAGCGAGTACATGATTTTCTCATTGTAGTGCGGAATTAACACAGTAAAGGACGGCATCATGTTTACATGATACGGCTCCGGAATTGGAGTGGCAAGAGACTGAGCGAAAAAAGAAAGTCGACGCTCAGCTTCAGTTTGGCACTCAAACACAGACGACTGAAATGCTTGGTCTTCACGCGATACAAAAAAGCTCGGTTCTTGCAGTTCGTGGTCATTAGGTCCAGGTTTGTATCTTAGTTTGCGAGCTTGCTCTAGTGGAAGCAGATGCTCTTTTTCCAGTTCTTCGATGATTAAGTTCCAAACGTACGACGCAACCCTTTTTGCGCGAGATCCGTGGTCGCCAGCAGCGTGGCGCTGGTCATTCCAGCCGCGAGGAGTGCAAATAATTTTTGACGTGATGCGCTTGGGAAGCCTAGTATAGACGTCTCGCCAAGGGGTCCAGATGGAGCCGCCTAGATAAAAGGCTCTGGCGACTGAAAACAAAGTGTTGAAGATCACATACCACAGGTAAGTATCAAGGAAAAATAACACCAAATCTGTTATAATCATACCAATAAGGACAATGTTTGCCTGTTGCTTGCAAAGCCAGGGGCCCAACAGCACGTCGCCAATGCAGCCTGGAAGTTCCAGTATGGCAAGTTCCCGGATTGGATCTCGCAACGACAAGGTCAGGAAGAAGTAGGACTCAGTTAGCTTGGCCACAAACACTGCGATCCACAGACCATAAGAAATGAGCATATCGTTCCCGCTGAGCTTGAAAAAGGCCGACGTGAAATAATAATCTGCCAAATACTTGCGTTTCTTCCTGGGATTTTTGCAAATCAAACTTAGAGAGTCCAGAGGGAACACCGAAAACACCAGGGTGAACAGTACGGCTAATACCATTTGCACTATTGAAATGACGGAACCGATGAGATCTGGGTCATTAAACGGACGCTGCATTAGGATATAGCAAGTGGGAGCTATCATGAGCACCAAACAGAATATCAACATCAATAGTCGGGGCATTAGGGGTAGCTTGCCGGGCCATTTGCGAGGCACGAAGATGTATTCGGATGTGGTAGCTATCAGATTGATCAGCGGTCCAATAGCTCCTCCTAATGCGACGATTGTCCAACGGATATGACTGGGAGGCTGATTGTTCTTCGTATAGTCATAATTATAGGTATACAATGCAGGGGCGTTAAATGCGGTATAGAAATAAAAGATAGAAATGTGGATGATCCATATCCGGTTGAAATTGACGGCCAGATGCAGCCAGGACCTGGACTCACGGTACGTCTTGTAGAACACTTTTGACCAATCCACTTCGGCAAGTCTTGAAATCCACTCGTGGGGAGGCAGTTTAACAAGTTTGTCTCCGTTGGCGAAGGCCATTCGTTCCATTCCTTTTTGGTACCAAAATATCTGGTTCATGTCATCGTATCCTATCACATTAGGATGATCTTTTTCCTTTCGCAGGAATTGGTCACCACCTGGAACGCTCTCAAACAACTGGTTAAACAGAAAATTATAAAGCGGGGTAACCACATTATTTAAAAAGTAGTACTCCGCCTGGCGGGTGAAATGTTCGGCGTTTGTCTTCATTTGCCAGAAATAGTAGCTGTCGGCGCACTTGAAGATGAACGCCAAGCATTCTGGCATGAACCGGATCTGATTAGCCTCTCCCCAACACAACAGATAAAGTGCAACCTGGGCAATACGATCTTCTGCAGTCATTTCTGCCATTGCCTGGTTCCACCGGCCTACATTGATTCTCAGTGCTTCTTGAGTAGGGGCTGTCGACTTTATTTTCTGGTCCTCCTTCAGCTTCTCATCATCTGGATTAATAATGTTCGAGTTGTAGGTAGCGTCAACAACATCCATGCCAGAAGCAAAATACCATTTCTTATAATTGGAAGTGTCTCCGCCAATGTAGTCTCCGTGTAGCGTCAGCAGTGCCATATTAGGTCCCATTCGTGACGCGCGGGAGTCGAGCATTATCATCAAATGGTCAAACATGTTTTGAACGCTGCTAAGTTGGAATCCAAACATAAACCTAAGACGTTCAAAAACTTCTGCAATCCTTTCAACGTTAATTGGAGCTGCCATTTTCAAGTCCTTTGCTACATCTCTGTTATGATGGTGATGATGCGTGATCTTCTTCTTATTACGATGTTGTAGCGAGATTGGATCCTCCGCCTGGGTCCATGCCGGATAGTCCAGTTTATTGCAAACAATAGTAGTTTGTTTGCCAAGTCGCCTCGAGTTTCCAATTTGCTGCTCCATAGCTACGATTGACGTCTTTAGATTTGCTTTATCAAAGGAGCCTCTAGCGCTACTCTCAGCGGTGGGGATACTTCCTGTTGCCGACCAGTCAGTTGACATCGCTGGTTAGTTTTCTTTTAAAAGCTATTATTTTCTTTTTGTTCCTTGAGAGTTATTATTACTTACCATCTTTATTACCAGAAAACGGTGGAGCACTTTTTGTTTGTGATTGGTACTCAAGAGGAGTGCCAGAGCCACGGATTCCTCCTGTTTTATTATTAGCTTCCTTCGAGGACATATGGTTATATAATTGAATAGTGCCTTTGCATCGTCAGTTCGAGACACTCATACACACTTTGTGTTGGCTTTTCCTGTCTGGGATGATAGTTGTCATGACGACCCATAACCAGGGGGGAAGACGGAACCACATAACCAGTTTCTTGGTGAACTATGGGCAGATACCAGTGCTGGCTTTAAAATTTTTCATGGCTTTCCTATTCATGCTTCCAGCGGGATCTATATGTAGCTAATACGCAGGTATGTATAATGAATGTCATATATCATAGTGAACAAACAGTGCATTGTGTATTGTTCAGCATCAAATGGCGAGAGGAGGCCGAACGGCATATTTTTGCTAACGATATTCCACGTCGGTTACAAATATATCTTATTTAAAATAGATGTGAGGAGAAAAGATAGCTCAAAGGAATCGAGATTATCACGGTGTCCTGCCAATTTCTCTTGCGGCCACCTCAAAATTCCAAAAGAGGTCATAACTGCTATTCAATCAAGCCGTACTCAGTTTTTATCAGTTTCTGCTGTTATATCTCTATAACTGAAGAAGTCCCGATAACGTTTCAGTCATGTGGAGACTGAAAAGAGGAGGTGCTTCACTTGGATCCATTGAAAAATCCGCAATGTAGTTTCAGGTTTTAGACTTAACATTAATTTGTGATTGCAATACTAGTACCAAGATTGGGCGCATTCGTTGCTAAAAAAAAAAAATAGAATAAAAACGATGTCCATTTTCGCTCGTTGAAAGTTTCCCCATGGCTTCTCTTCCACTTATATCTTAGCTTTGCAGGCTCATCCTTGCTAGGCCAAGGAGCTGGTACATAACGTAATGGAATATTTAGCCATTTAGTTGTGTATAATCATCTATATGTCTCCTAACTAATTCTTCGCCTGCTTGTTTCTGCACGGCGATGTCTCTGTCTCTCTCACACTGGCGCAACTTCCTCATCGAGTTTTGGAGGTCGGGTAACCCGAACCCAGCCGTATGCTTGCAGTAAAGTTAAGAAGCCACTGAGCGTGTGGAAGGTGTGTATTATTAGTACTTCGTACTTGCATTATCATCGGATCACTTCAATATGGGAGGTCCACCACCACCACCACCGCCACCGCCGCCTCCATCTTTTGGGGGTTCGGCCCCACCGCCACCTCCGCCAATGGCTTTTGGTAGCCTATCAAGTCAATCCAACAATTTACCTTCCCGGCCTGCCGCTGGTTCGGTTCCTAACCGTGATGCCTTACTTGGAGATATCCAAAAAGGAAGGAAGTTACGGCACACTGTAACAAATGACCGTAGTGCTCCAATGATTGAAGGACGGATTAAAGAAGCAGGTCCAACTCCGAGTGTTCCTCCTTCATTCAGGCCAGGAGCTCCTCAAGTTCCGACGGGACGGCCGCCTGTCCGTGCTGGAGTTCCTCCTGCGATTCCCCCGGCTGGCAAGGCGGGACCACGAAATCATGAACCAACTTCAACTGCGGCTCCTGTGGCCGAGACACCAGTTGGCCCTCCACAATTAGCTGGTCTTTTTGCTCAAGGAATGCCGAAACTACGGCACAGGGGCGGCGGTGTCTCACTCACAGACGATGGCGATCAGGTGGCTTCTCCATCTATATCAGCTGTTTCATCACCTGCTACCACTACTACTGCTTCTACTAACAACAATCTTCAAAATAAACCTAGTGTTCCCTGGCTCCGTCCAACTCCGCCCTCGACCACCACGACATCAGCTTCTCCAGTTCCGCCAAGGGCTCCGCCAGTTCCGCTGCCGGTGGGCCGCAAGGCCCCAGTTCCGCTGCGTTCTACTCCTCCTTCGCGACCACAACAGCAGAATAATACTCCAAGTCGGCCATCAGTTGGCGTTCCTCCAGTAGCACCTCCTAGTGCTCCTGTACCTCCACCTCCGTCAACACCGCCTAGTAGGCCAGCAGCCGTACCCCCGCCACGGCCAAGTCCAAGGGTTCCGTCCGGTTCTTCAACCGCTCCAACTCCTCCGGCTCCGCCTTCTGCTCATCCTCCATCAATTCCAATTATTCGCCCAGCTGTTCCTTCTCAAGCTCCATTGGCTCCTCCAACGAGACCGTCACGGTCGAACTCCACGGCATCCTATGAACAAGAAACAAATGTACCATCGGGAGCGCCGCCGCCGCCCCCTCCACCACCTGCAGCAGTTCCCACCCCGTTCAATTCTTCGGCACCATCTGTTCCAAAGACAGCCCCTCCCCCATTTTCCGCATCAGCAGCACCGGCAGCGGCACCGCCTCCACCGCCTCCGCCAGCCTATGCGTCGGACTCAGTGCCATCGACACCGTCCTCAATTGCCAACAGCGCTGCTGCTAGTGCATTTGCGCGGAGGTCATCCGTGGGAAAAGCTACATCTACAGATATTCGGAATGTAAATCCATCGGCCTATACGATTAACACGATAAATTCACAACCTTCATTTACGATTGATGATTCAAGGTTTAAGTTCCGCAACAAAAATGAGATGCCGAAACCTCGTCGGTTTGAGGGTAAGACAAAATTATATCCTAGTGGACGCGGGTCATCAGTTCCATTAAATTTGGCATCTTTTGAGAAGTAACTGTAAAAAGAAATGAACTGTATTTCATGTGTTTATTGATTGCATTATTTTTCATCATGAATGTGGCATCTTTTCTATGTAGCAGTTCGTTGGAAAAGAGAACATCTGTGTATTACAAGAAATAAATATTTATCTTTCTATAGTTACCCAATGTCCATCTAGGAATTTGGATTCCTTCAAATCGATATGCCTTTTAAAGAGAACGCCCGCGAGCAAACGTAATCTCAGCACGCTGGCCCTTCATCCAGAGGCTTCCATACTACGGATGTGGCATGTGCAATTGCTAGATTTACTTGACAGTTTGCATGAGCAGTTGCTGCAGCATTTTTGGGCGCATATACAGGGATTGCACATACAAACTATGCAAGGACAGATCCTACATGAACATCGTTTCTCAGTCATTTTGTCTTTTGGATAGAGCTTCCCACTGGATATATTTTGCCCAATCTTCGATTTCACGTGCATGACAGTAAATGCACACCAGTTGGGCAATTCTAAACATCGAGTGACTACTGAAAGGCTCATAATGAAAAGACAGACTAAATTAGTCAGCATAAATATTACATATATATACCACTTTTTTTGTCTTTTTTTTCGAGAGATTTCAGCAGTGGTTATTCCTATTACATCCTGGCTTATCCACGACCGGCCAGCCCGTAAAGCCATGCATCATACCGGAAAGTTGGTTGCCAGATAGCGATAAGCCATTGCAAACCATCATTCCTGTTTTTTTTTGTAGAGTAACGGATGCTGTGCCTAAAATTGCCCAGATTTGAGGATTTTTGCCGGGACCTTGCATTAAGTTGGGACCCTGCAGGGCACAGTGTGTGTGCATGAACATAGCACACGGGATGCCAAATTTATGATCCAGGGTTTGGGAGTTTAGTAAATGATAGTAACGGAGGCCTGATTTAACGGACATGTGCCTGTCACTGATTTTTCTCCCTTTTATTTTCTGCCATTTTATATCTTTGTCCTCGTCTCCTTTGTTTATTTTGCGCGTTATAGTTGTCTTTTTTCCTATTCGGGACTAGCCCCGTTCACAAAGCCCATTTTGATTGTTTGACAAACGCAAAACCGCCATCGCATAACCTCGCGCCTTCCGCGATTTCAGGAAGTTTTAGTTGTGTCCCCTCTGCCGATAAATCTACACCAGCTTCTCGTAATGGGCCGTACCTTTACACTTCAAACACTTGCAAAATACCTCCAGTCGATCGGACATGCTCGGACCGTGCATCTGAGATTTTCCTATGATCATTTGAGTCCATCCGAGCTGAACATTTTTCGAGATAGTTTTTTTCAGAAGCAACGGAATTGTTTTGACTTAAGAGCTAGTTCGGCACTTTATTTTTTGTGAACATCGCAGGTTTACTCCGTACTCCGTCATGCCTTACTAGTTGGATTTTATTTTGGAAAAAAAGTCTCCAAGTCCCGAAAGGTTCTAGGCTTTGCGATATCCTTTATGCTCAACAGTGATGTGGGTTGAGTCGTATGTCAGTTTTCGAGCTCAGGTCCCGATTATAGTGTACGAGGCTGCGACGAGGGCCTGAAATTCTAGCAGAAAACGCCATTCGAGTGATTAATTACAAAGATTTACCATCCATTTAAAACAGTTGCAACAGCCGTCGCCATTAAAGGCATATTCTTGTACTGAGCTCCATAAGTGATGGCCAGTCGTGTTGAACCACGCCTTTCGATAAGTGCGATGCTGTTGCTCGGTTGACAAAAAAATTCGCTTCACAGACTTCTGTTAAGGGAAAACGTTTGCCACATTAGGGGTTGAACGAAAAGGCTGGCCATGTGAAGTGGCGTCAATGGAGAAGACGAATAACGGGCACATGGCGGTTTTCCTGACTGTAGAGTTAAAAAAAAAAAAAAAAAAAAAGCTAAACGGTAACCAGAGAATAGAGCATTGCCAAATCAGGTTTCAGGATGCTTTTAATTCATGGTTTCTTTCTGAGGCTGCAGTTGCTGCTGGGCACCTTCGTGGTCAACAATCATAGCCTTCCTAGTTAAGACAGGCTCTTTGCTTAATCTTTACTTTTATTTTTTCCTTCTTCCCTCGGGTGCCGTCGGCAACAAAGATCACATAGCACCGCGCAATAAATGCAGGGATGTAACTGGCATTAAAAAAAAAAAGAAAAGAAAAAAGAAAAACTAAGGTGATCAGATGAGATGTCCTCTTTAGAAAGATTCGCCATATATGCATTAAGATCCGATAACCCGTTCCATCAACAAATCACTGCACATGCACAGGCGTATCTTTTGAAGAGATCCTGCGGAATTGCGGCAAAAAAAAAAAAAGAAAACCAAAAGGAAACAAAACAAAAAGGGAAGGCGTCCAATCTATTGAAAATTATCCAAGGGAAGGAATGGGGGATTGTTTAATGGAGCGTGCCTGGATGTTAGGCCGAAAAGCGGATGTAGTTAGAAAAAATCCGAGAGCAGCACGAGGGACAGGGTTCATATGTATCTGTGGCAGGGATGATATTAAATGCCTTTCATGACAAGGGCCTCAATTGAGTTGAGTATACCGTTCCAGGCTTGCTCATGTATATACCTATCCCTACTTGCGCATCTAAATGTAGCCAATATTTTTCTCTGTTGTCAAGAAAAGGTCGCCTGACAATCTGGTTTCATGCCTCATTTTCATGTTTAATTTCTTTTTTCTCTCTCTCTTAACATTTTTTTAAAAACGTGTCTGTCCTCCAAGTTGAAAAAAAGCAAACATGGATGAATTTCCCCTTTCGGTGGAGGGGGGTACATGCATATTTCATCTGTTAAAGTCTTAAACGGCCGTACATCAGATATCGCACAGGTGCGCTATTATTGGAAATGAAATGACCATAACCGCGCAAACCATCGCTAATTGCGTCTCTCATCGGCTCTTTCTTTTTTTTTGTCTTCAGTCGTTTCTTACTGATTCCATTTTTATCTATTTAATTATTTATTTTTTTTTTTCTTTCACCGCAATATGTGCCAACACTTACGCGGAAATACAATAAAATGTGGATATTTGAGACAATAAATTAAAATTTGTTTTTCTTCATATTTATCTTCCGGTGCTTAAACCGCTTTTGGATTCTTACTAACTAAAACAGGGTTTGGTCTGCGCGTGTGCGTGAATCCACAGCCTTTAACAGGTGCACGTGCTATGTGCGGCACAAGTTTTGGATCAACAAGAGTCTACATAATCATTCGGGAAAATCAAGCCGCTGGTCAGATATATAACTCCGACATTGACGGAGCCCAATTAGGATCGTAGCCATTTTCGCATCACATTTATGAAATCAGCGCTACATTCTAGTGTGTGGAAGTGGATTTTAGTGTACATATTATTATGTTGTGTAGTATTATCAGACATTACTTCGGCAAGGGTCGTTTCCGATGACGGAGGGGGTGACCGCAGCACCGACATCATCACTAACACCAACAAAAATATCGACGATAAGGGCGATGTCAATCCTACTGATACAATTATAGACGTATTGTCTAGATCCACAGAATTCTCCGTATTACTTCACCATTTGCAGAGGACTGGCCTAGTGCCTATTATTAATAGGTCACGCGGGGCTACGTTGGTAGCACCAGTCAATTCTGCGTTTTTCCAAACTGCCGATGAGTCGAAGATTACAAGAGAACTGCTTCTATATCATATACTCAATCATACATTACTAACGACGGATTTTACCGATATTGGAGATTCAGCGATTTATGAATCATATCTAACATCTAACAATGGCCAGAGGAGCGGGATGCCAGTATTAGCGACACAAATAGAGAGCGATAGGAGAGACGGCAGCGACAACAACAATGAAAACAGTAGTCGGCGAACTATTCTGTTCAATGATGACGTAACGGTCGTAGAGCCCGATCTGAAGGCAGGTGTGGGGCGCGGCGTAGTGCAGGGGACCGATAGACTATTGGAAATCCCTAGTCGTCTTTGCGATGTAGTTGGCAGCCTAGAGGATGCGAGTATTTTTGCGCGATTGCTTGATCTAGAGTACGATTGCGCAACAGAAGTGCTCGCCACATCGGTTACTCTGCTTCTTCCTTCAGACACTGCGCTCAACTCGTCGTTCAAATCAGTAGAACAGCGCTACTTAATGACTGATTACGCGGTAACAGACCGCCAGTCGATAATCGAGCACCATGTAATTCCAGAAATTGTGTTGCCACAAGAGCTTAATAGATCATACGCAGCACTGGACGGTACGGTTGTCAACATCGGGTCGAACTACATAGTCAACCAGACGTGGTCGCCGATATCGGCGAACATCATGGCTTCAAACGGTATTGTCCACGTGTACGACAATCTGCTCTCTGATGACGTATCTGACCTTGTCAACTTCACGCCAGAGAAATACCTATACGGGCTTGATGCTAGAGGGTTTGTAGACGAAGCGCAGCTTCGTGGAATTGGCAGGTTGATTGATGAGTCGTCGAAGTCGCTGCATCAGACGATTTTTGCAGTCTCCGATTCGGGAGGTAACAACCCATCTAACATTTTATACCAGATCGCCGACTCACAAGTGTCGCTGGACTCGTACAAGAGCCCAAAATATGCAGGCCAAGATTTTTTGCTGACTACGAAGATGCAAACAAAGCACATGGGCCGCTACCCTCAGAGGCTCAAGGGACGGGTATCGTCTAAAGGACACATTTATGTCAACTCACAAAAGGTAATTTCGTCAGAAAACGTGGTGGGCAATACCTCGATATATATTGTTGACGGATATTTCACGACTCCGCCGTCTCTCACTTTGGCGCTTGGTCCATTTTTCGAGTCTTCGTATTCGATGGAATTTTTGCAGCAGCTTGATTTGTTGGATCCGGTCGCTGGCCAGCCGCGGACTTACCTGATTCCCTCAAGACGAGCGTGGGAGAACCAAGCGCTAGTTATGTCATACCTGGAGACAAACGAGACAGCTTTACGGTCTTTTTTCACCTCATTGATATTCGATGCCCCAGTCTATACCGACAGCTCGGATCCAGTACAGGCGGAGTCGTTGGACGGAAGCGCAGTTGAGCTGACCATGACACATGAGGATGGTGACCTCAGCCAAAATAATAAAAGGAAACCAGAAATCGTCGTTAGTGGCCCAGACTACCGTAATAGCGTCACACTGTCAGTAGAGGTCCCGGATGTTCTGTTCGACAGTGGAGTAGCTCACTGCATTGAACAAATAAGATTGCCATCGACAGTGGATATCTCAGCACGAGACTTGATTTCAGCAGGAAATCGCACGCAGTTTATTGATTTTCTTGATTCCAGGAACCTCAGTTTTATTTTAGATGGTGACAAAAACAACCAGGTCAACGACAGCTACACAATCCTGGTCCCTAACTTGGATGCGTTAGCGAAAGATGGGTTCACGCCCTCGAGTGCTAATATTGATCTTTTACTTTCATTGCATATTTTACCAGGCAATCCTATCCAGGACTTATTTAACGGCCAGCCTGTAAAAACGCTGAACGAGCGAGTTCAGCTAACTGGACGTAATGTGGCAGAGAATTTCCACTTTATTCAAGTTTTTGGAGGGAAACCGCAGGAAGTTTATGTAATCAGTAGAGGAGACACATCATCATTTAAGTGTGGTGGTGATGGCAGCAGCAGCGGGTCTGGAGTTACTACGATTTTATATTTGGACAAGTATATATCACCAGATTGGATAAACCAGCCAATTGGTAAGTTACCGTTTCGACTTAAGACTCATGTTGCAATTCTAATTGGAGTTGCATGTGGCGTTATTATTGTGTCTATGGCTATTGTATTAGCACTTTATGCTATAATGGCTAGAAGGAAGAATGATGAAGAAACTCGGCCTCTTTTAGGTTCACGGAACGGCAGCCCAAGCGATTATTCAGAAAGGCTGGGCAGTCCAGGACCAACAAGTCCGAGTCTACCTATTCCTACGTCTCGAGTTCAAGATCAAAGAGAATTCGGTAGACATCTTAATTTGCCATGATTTGACGAAATTGTATTGTTTTTCTTTTTTTTTTTATTTAATGCATTGCTCAATTGATTTTGTTATATTTCTTTTTCTTTTGTTTTTCTTGTTATTTTATCACATTGCCAATCCCGTATCCATGGTATCGTTGATTTCCCCACTCTCTCGATGGCCTCTTATGACCAGTGTGCGCGGCTTAAACCAGATGGATGTTACAGTTGCATTGCCCCAGACGGTAAAATGTTCTGCATCTGCTAGGATTCCGACAACTTGAGCATTAAATCGGCTTAAGTCACCATCGCCACAGTGAAAGGTAGAAATTTAGCTACAGTCCGCATTTATGGTTTTTTCTCTGGCAAAATGGTCCAGAAAAACCGTTGATAAAAAAGACATGTCAACCGTCTGAGACAGGTTCGGCTAACTCTATTCAGAAGCTAAAATGACCATATTTTCTTTTTCTATCTATCGTTTCTTCTTTCAGGGGGTGATATCAGATGTGCGGCCAAGCTTGCTGCGTGGGTTAGAGTCAACACCACGCACCTCCACTTGGCTCGTTGAAACGAACTTTGCATGATATGTAGGTGACATTCGGAGACACTACCAATTAAGATTTCGATGTCACATTAATAAGAGCCTTGTCCAACGATGAGATTACAAACTATAAAAGACCGACTAAACTGACGGGAATCGGACTTTAGCAAATAGGTTAGTCCAACAATCCGGGGTGACTTCCAAATGAAGCTTTCAAAAACACTTCTTTTTATCACAACTGTTTTAGCCGCGCTTAGCGAAGCTGTAAAGGTGAATCCTTTACCTGCTCCCACACTTATCCAATGGGGTACGTCAGGTCCCATTCCTGTGGCCAGCTATATGGATCTGCAGGCTACCTGGAATCCTACTCTAAGCGATGCGTTTCAACGAATGATGCAAGCCATTAAATTAAACTGGATTCCAGCAGGCGTTGAAGAGCCGATCCCCACATTTGAGCCCTTCCCCACTGGCATTCCTAAAGGCAAACGAGACTGGGTTCCTCCTGTCGACCAGTTGAAGGTTAACATCAAGGATTACAGCGCTGATCTACAGCATGGTGTTGACGAGTCCTACACTTTGGATGTCACCAAACCTGGACAACCTATTGTCATTAATGCCAACACCATCTGGGGTGCTATCCAGGCGTTTAAGACCCTCCAACAGTTGATCATATCTAATGGCAACGGCCAGCTTGTTATTGAGCAGCCAGTTCATATTCAAGACTCCCCTCTGTACCCGCATCGTGGAATCATGCTGGACA
The DNA here is from genome assembly GCA_030581755.1 of Crinitomyces ghanaensis. Taxonomy (NCBI): domain Eukaryota; kingdom Fungi; phylum Ascomycota; class Dipodascomycetes; order Dipodascales; family Trichomonascaceae; genus Crinitomyces; species Crinitomyces ghanaensis. Next base: position 136,093 of record JAKTVX010000012.1, read on the forward strand.
CTGGAAGAAACTTCATTTCGAAAAAGAAGATCTTAGAACAGATTGACGTGATGGCGCTTTCGAAGATCAACGTTTTCCACTGGCACTTGGACGACGCGCAGTCGTGGCCAATTCAAATGAATTCTTATCCCCAGATGACCAAAGACGCTTACTCTTCTTACGAGCAGTATTCCCAGCAAGACATCAAAGATGTCATTGCCTATGCTCGGGAGCGCGGCGTCCGTGTCGTTCCAGAAGTTGACATGCCTGGCCATTCCTCCTCCGGATGGCAGCAGATCGATCCCAACATGCTAGCATGTACACATTCGTGGTGGTCTAACGACAACTGGCCATTGCATACCGCCGTGGAGCCAAATCCGGGTCAGATGGACATCATGTATGACGGCACCTACAAAGTGGTTGAAAATGTCTACAACGAGCTATCCGGACTCTTCACAGACAACATTTTCCACGTCGGCGGTGATGAGCTTCAACTCGGTTGCTACAACTTTTCAGCTCCCACTATGGAGTTTTTGGCAAAGGGACATGACTATCATGATGTCACTCAGCACTGGGTGGACACTGCATTCCCCATTTTCAGGAAGCCGGCCAACCGGAAACTTATGGTTTGGGAAGATATCATTCTTGACCCCACTAGTGGCGCACACAATATTCCCACAGAGAACATACTCGTTCAGTCGTGGAACAACGGTATTGGCAACGTGCAACAGTTGGCCAGCATGGGATATGATGTCGTTGTTTCGTCGTCTGACTTCTTGTATCTTGACTGTGGATTCGGTGGATGGGTAGGCAACGATCCGCGGTATGACGTTCAATTCAACCCTGACGCAGCCAGTGGTGACGCTAACTTCAACTATGGCGGAAATGGTGGGTCATGGTGTGCACCTTACAAGACGTGGCAAAGGATTTACGACTATGACTTTACTGACAATCTTACTGCAGCTGAGGCAAAGCATGTCGTAGGCGCTGAGGCACCTCTTTGGTCTGAGCAGGTTGATGATGCAGTTGTCGCTGTTAAGCTATGGCCTCGTGGCTGTGCACTGGCGGAATTACTCTGGTCTGGCAACAAAGATCCCTCAACTGGATTAAAGAGGACCACTCAAATGACCGAAAGAATCCTTAACTTTAGAGAATACCTTCTTGCTCTTGGCTATCAAGCTGCTCCTCTTATGCCCAAGTATTGCATGCAACACCCGCATGCCTGCGATTTGTACTACAACCAGACCGTTATTGTTTGATATGATTTAATTGTGTTTTGTTTTGTCTTTTTATTTGTTATGTAGCTGAATGAAATTTGTTTGCCAAATTTGTTTCTTCGTTTTTTCTTGTCTTTTTTTTTGCCACGACGAAGTGATCAGTCTACATGGTCATTTAGCTCAATTGAGAAAGAGAGCGCTTGACAAAAAGATAAAGTTGAATAGATCATGCAGGTATTCTTATCGTTCAAAAAAGTATTGTAAGTTCACTGATAATTGGCGTTTGTCAATGACATCACTCATGTCGGGGCTCAATTCAATTCAATTCCAGGAACATTATCCAGATGCATTAAGTTTCCAGTTTTACTATCTTGTCATATGACAGGATATGCTCGTCTATTTACTATATTGACTCTTCATCATAAACATGCATATTTCTTAACAATTTATGTTTATGCAGTATATATGCAAACATTTTCTAGACTATTAGTCAAATGCAAAAGAATAAAGATCTAAAGCAACTCGGTCAGCTTGATAGTCAAGATCTTGGTGATTGGATCATATCCCTCGACCTTTACGCTTGTCATATCCGGAATAATGTAATCGGGCTTCGCACTTTTCACAATGTCTAGACTGTATGTTGTGGCCAAACCTACTACGGTAGCCCCAGCTCGCCTTCCGGCTTCAATTCCAGCAGGAGCGTCTTCAAATACAATAAACTCCTTTAAATTCAATGCCTCGGCCCCAAGTTTATAAGGAGTTGGATCAGGCTTTCCCTTTGTAACGCTCTCGGCGGTAATAAAGGCTTTAGGTATATCGACTTTCAAAAACTGTTTAAGCCATCCGGTAGCAGTTCCTCGAGTACCACTCGTAACAACTCCCCATTGATCAGCCGGAAGGTCCTTTAAAAGGTCTTGAGCACCAGGAACTGGAACGGCATTCTGTCCATATTTATAAGGGATCTGTCCTTCCATTTCACCAATATATTCGGGATCAGCGATTTCTGGTTTAATTTCTCGGATAACATCGAGGGTTCGTTTACCATGAGCCATTCTTAAAACATCCAAACCATCAAACCCATGTTGTAATCCAAAGTCATACCAAAACTTCTCTACACTATCTTTTGACAGTATAAGAGTTCCATCCAGATCAAATAGGATTCCGTTAGCTGCTAAAATAGTTTGAGTCATTGTTGTCGAGTTGCCAGGTTGTCCAAAAAGTGCAAAATACCCGGATAAAGGTGGATTAAATACTCAAACAAAAACGGCTCCAATCACGTGACTAACCGGAAAATTTCTCTCCGTCAGCCGTATACAGTTACACAGCCCATTAACCCCATTTAGTATCTTATTCCTAATTGGGTATAACTTTCCTAAACAAGGCTACCCTAACCCTAACAAAGGGCCGTGCCACCTGGAATAGGCAAACAAAAAACATCCAAGGATCTGGTTCAATGGTCTAGTTGGTTATGGCATCTGCTTCACACGCAGGACGTCCCCAGTTCGATCCTGGGTTGAATCATCCTTCTTTTTTTTTCTATTTCATTCACATGGAATGAAAAGTCTTGTCCCTAGGACATTTTTTTAATCGATTACATAATAGTCCTCCATTTATTTACATTCAAGGTTAGCTGGTCAGAAATTTGGTTCGCAGCCGAGCTAGTTATCTGTATGCGCGCAAATGCATGGAGATACGGTTAGCAGCATAATCAGCTGCTAAAAAAAGTATACGATTATCGTCTTTATTTCTACAAATTTTTGGATTAACAACAAATTTAATTAAGTAATGGGCGCATAAGAGAGGATTTTCTCTCTCTCTCTCTTTTTTTTTTTTTTTTTTTTTTTTTTTTTTTTTGCTTCCCACATTATGCCACATATTGCGTAGTGAACTGACGGTTTGATCTCGGTTATGTCAGGAATGCAGCATGCATCTATAAACGGGAAATACCCTGGCCCTCTAATCAATTTAGCGAAACCTTGTAAAGTTAGCTTCCCCAGTTGCTTTGTTTACAAGACAATAATCATGTCATTTTCTCCAAAGATTGTTCGTCCGGTTTTAAGAACTGTTAAATCAGTCCCAACTTTGCGGTCAAAGAATTTGGCTGCCAGTGGAGCAACTACATTTGTCAGAAATCTTCATGAGTCGACTCCGTCGACCAATCCGTCGAACTTGTTGTCAACATCCACTACGTATACATCGCAGTCAGTTTCTGCATTAAGAGCAGAATGCAAGAAAAGAGGTCTTAAAGTATCTGGCCGTAAGGCTGAGCTTATTGATCGATTGATGAGTCGAGATGCAATTGATAGGACCCGACAATTTTCTGCCACTCCCAAGACCTCGGCAAAGGGCGATAGTTCATCAATCGATTACTTTCGTTTGCCACCTGAGCATTTAGAGAACAACCACGAGTATGGTCAACAGGCGAAGATGTCAATCAAGATTCCAATCTTGCCTCATGTTGCTAAGACTGCTAAAACCGTCGAGGGTGAGTATGATGCAGTTCCCCCCAATGACGGAGGGGCGGCTGCCAACCCCGAGCATTCGGGAACTGAAGATGCTATCCCTCTAAGAAGTATGGGATTCCACGAGGTCTCATCTATGGAGAATGTTCATCGAGTGGTTCGAGGAGAGGCCAGTTCTCGAGACAAGCCGTATGAATCAGCTGGAGCAACTAGTGGTGGCGGAGGCGGTGGATCATCTGGACGTGGAGCCGGAGGAACTGACGCAGAACTGTCGGAGAGGGACAGATGGTTTTTAACTGGCTTTGCAGGTGTGGTTGCAGGATGGTGGCTATTAGGTTCTAAGTCGAAAAAGTCTAAGCACTAAGCAATTCGCGTATCACAAACTCATTGATTATTTTTATTTTTATTATTACGACTATTATTTATCATTCGAGGAGGTCTCTTCTTCTTTTTCTATTGATGCTTTCTTGGCGAAATGTTTTTCTTTATTTTTGGGTGCTTTATATTTCTTTTATTGAATAAATTGCTATGATTACCTTTTCATTTTCATGTGTACTATTGCTTTGTTATATATTAGTTGTTTTTGACGACTCCAGCGTCACGTCCAGCAGCAGCAGGATTTGCAGCTTGTAATTTTTGGGCTTGTAAAAACTGAGCAAATCTTGATGTCTCGTGGATTCCGCATTCAGTCTTGCCTTGTCCTTTCCATCGGCCAGCGCGTTCATCTTCGCCCTCTTTAACAGGCACTGTAGAATGCCAGTCACCAATTGATCTGTATCCTTGGTCCAACAAGACATTATAAGGAACATCATTCTCCTTGATATACTTGTGAACCTGATCAAAAGTCCAAGTTGCAAGAGGGTTGATCTTAATGAGTCCATCATCCACAATCTCAACGAATGGCAAAGTTCCTCTGGAACCGCCTTGGGATTTCCGCCTTCCGGTAAAAACAGCAGTAATTCCTAAATCTTTATAAGCTCTTTGAATTGGTTCTACCTTGACCAAGTAGTCATACAGGGTGTCATTAGTCTCCCACAAGTTAGGACCATATTTTTCTTCAAAGTCTGCCATAGTCTCGCATCCATTAGGTTTGTAAACATGGAGTCTAACATTAGGATATCTTTGTCTGACTCGTTCAACTAGGTCCAAAGTGTCGGGGAAATGGTATAATGTATCAACAAAAATGAGATCTATAGGGTGAGTGTCCGGGAATAATTTAGAAATGATGTCCAAAGTAACTAAGCCAGTTAGTCCAAAGGCAGTAGTTTGAAATAGGCCGGGGAGTGTTATGACAGCCCATTTAATGAGCTCTTCGGTGGTCATATACTGGGCATACTTGTTGATTTGTTCAATTTGTTTGAGACTTAATAGTCTATCAATGTCCAGCTTTGGAGATGATGATAAGTCCACAGCTGTTGGAGCCATTTTTTTTTTTTTTTCTTCTATTCGGTTATTTAAGAAGAGGATGACACAATAAAATAAGATAAACCAACATATCAGCAATCAATTTTAAGCCACTACACTGTCAGAATATCGAATTTGTCAAAATTGCGTGCTCATTAGCACAGATCACGTGCTTTATCTTGCAGAAAAATTTAACCGTGCTGACAAACTCAACCGATATTATCGGCGGCAACGGAATTTTTTTCCGGCAGTTTTTTTTAAAAAGAAGATTAGGGCGGAAAAAAAAAACCGGGCTGCATAGTAGATAAAGTTAAAGTTGTACGTAAGGTTAAGGTTGGGGAATAAGGTTAAAGTTGCAATCGTTTTATTTTTTTTTTATTTTTATTTTGGTGTCTGGAATATCACTTTCCAAAGAATTGACTCTCAGATGACAAGTGCCGTTGCGCCTGTATTATCGACCGTTAATGAGTTTGACAAGGTTACAGTTCGAAGCCGAAATACCAATGACCTTGTAGCTGAGGATGAGTTTGTAAATATTTATTACATCAATGAACTAGCGCGGCATATCAAAGAACACCAACATTATAAGTCAGTTGCACTACAATTTCCTGATTACGGCCTACCAGACTCAGCCCGTGTAGTCGAATGTCTTAGGACGAGGATAAATGATCCTTCAGTTAACACATATATACTAGCAGATACCAGTTATTCACCGTGCTGCGTGGACGAAGTGGCTGCACGTCACGTGAACGCGGACGTAGTAGTGCATTTCGGCAATACTTGTTTGAGTCGAGTAACTGCGACACCTGTGGTCTACGTGTTAAGTGATGGCATAATGGTTGATGTCGATCAGTTAGAAGAGAAATTCAACCAAAAGTATGCAGGGGATGCTGCTGGCCAATACGTATTGCTGGTAAGTGACGTACAATATGCTGTGTGGTTAGACAGACTTTACGAGAGGCTGAAGCCCAAGTACCCTAATGTATTTGTGACTTCTGTATGCGAAGAGGAGCAGGTTGATGATCCATCATCACCATCTTCGTCTTCTTCTTCTCCACCAAAAACTACATTTTTCCCGCCTCTACCACATATCCCTTCGCATACTGAAATATCGATTTTGCCAACTCGGCGGCATGAACCTCTGCCCAAGGACCTCAGCGAGTATTCTATTTTCTTTCTTACTAATGACGACCCTTCTCCATCACTAATTTTGCATCTCTCCACACTTGTAGCCAGCGTGAATGTTTTGTCGTTGGCTCGTCCGAATGCGGTATCTCAGGCTCGTGGCTCACTGCAGAAGAGATATCGATACATGAATATGGCACGCACTGCCGGTACAATTGGAATCTTAGTGAATACTCTCTCTTTGAAGTCTACCAACAACGTGCTGCGGACAGTCAAAACTTGGATTACCAGTGCTGGCAAGAAGTATTACACATTTGTTGTGGGAAAGCCAAATGTACCAAAGCTTGCTAACTTTGATGTCATTGACATATGGGTGGTACTTGGCTGCTCATTAGGAGGACTCATTGTAGACTGCGAGGAGTTCTACAAGCCTATTATCACACCGTATGAGCTAAATCTCGCACTTAAGTCAGAAGTTGAGTGGACAGGGAAATGGCCCATTGATTTCGATGCCATATTAACTATGCCCTCGCCCGCAAGCCAAGATGATGAAAATGGCCTCGGCGATGATTTCCTTGATGACGCACCGCAGTATGATCCTGTATCGGGCAAATACGTTTCGACTTCGCGACCACTTCGAAGACACATTGAAGTTGCCATGGACGACGAGGCAGCTGCTAAAGAAGAAGAAGGTGAAAAGGCCACCGGCTCTTCATCAGAGCGGTCTCTGGTAGAAAAATTCAGTGGCCAATTAACTATCCATGGCCAGGTATCGACTGCCTCTGAGTATCTGCATAATCGAACAACGTGGCGCGGTCTAGGTAGTGACTGGGAGACGGAATCTGTTGATTCCTCTGAAGGGGCCTTGGTCAAAGAAGGCAGATCTGGCATTGCTCGTGGATACAGAGCACCTAACACGCAAGATAGAAGTTAATCTTTTGTATGATAATAATAAGTAATGAACAATTAATGCATTTCCGTATATTGTACAGTACAGCTATAAGTAAGTATACATGCATATATATATTGTATATGATCATTGTAGTTAACGGTAGCGGCTGTCGCGCGACTTGTGACTTGACATGCTAGAATTATATGTAAGAGGAGGGCCGGGTCGGCGATATGACGATGAGTATGCTGATCTTCTCCTATCGTCTCCATAGCCCCTATCATCGTAATGTCGACGTCCATCGCTAGGTCCCTGATTCCAATTTCTTGAGCGCTGGTCATAACGACCTCGGTCTCTGTCGGCCGGTTGTTGTCCTGGCGGACCATTTTCACCGCGTCGTGGGGAGGGTGACCTTTGCCTGTAAGGGGCAGCATTCTCCGCTCCTGTAGATCTTGGAGGACTTCTCTCCCGCTGTCTCTCATTCAAAATAGCTTTGGGAGCAGCGGGAGTAGCCGGTGGTGGAGGCGGCGGAGGCGTGGGCAACATTTTTTCTCGAGAGTTCGTATCATTAGATGGAAATAAAACAGCTCGCGGATCAGCTGGGGGATTATTTGATTGATTTGCCGGTACTGGTAACGGCGCAGTTTTGGGACTTTGTTGCCGGCGCCCAATTAGTGATTCGGTGGGTGCAGCTGGTGGAGGAGGCGGTGATGGTGGTGGTGGCATCACGCGAGAACGAGTAGCTGAGTTGGAATCCGAGGGCTTGCTGCTTTGGCCCCGTGATGGAGATCCCTGTGCAGATCGCGGCCTCGAGGGAGGAGGAGGAGGAGGGCGCGGCAGTGGAGGTGCAGCGCCGGTAGCCGGAGAGATCGGCGTAGTAGTCCCATTCGAACCTTGCGGTAGCGACGGTGTTGGGACAGACGAAGAAGAAGACGGAGCTGGAGAATTGGAACTCCTTGGTTGGCTTCCTCTGTTGTTCTGATTAGACATCCGGGCTGGCATGTGAACCTCGCGTACTAGATCTGGATTGCGAGTGAACCCTGGAGAGATTTTGAAGAACATGCTCCTTTCTTTGGCATCTTGAATTAAATCGTTCCATACAACATTTTTGACTAAACTTCTTTCATGCCCGAGAATCCACAATGAACTCTTCGCACGAGTGACCGCGACATTCAGCCGACGAACATCGCTTAAGAAACCAACGCTTTTAGCATCTGGCTGGGCTCGCACACATGATAGAATAATTACAGTTTTTTCTTGACCTTGGAATCCGTCAACAGTATTAAAATCAATTAGTTTGTGAGATTCACCCAATCTTTGTTGGAAGAGATTCTTCAATTCAACAACCTGCCGCTTGTACGGCGAAATGATTCCAACTTCTCCTGCGGAAAGGGCTTCAGGATATTCCTGAACAAGCTTTGAAAATAACTCATAGGCACACTCAGCCTCAACTCGGTTATATAATGAGCGAGTCTGTTTAGCATTTTCTTGCTTACCAATCACATCAAAGAACCTGTATGGCCCTAGTAATCTATCTTTGTGCCACGCCTTCGCAGTGATCATCGACATCTTATCACCATTGAATAACTTCCCATCATAAAACTCCAAACTGGGGAACCTAGAAATCGCCGGATGCATACGGAATTGAGTATTCAAAAGATAAACTCTGTCGGGATATTGAGTGAACATTCGGACAAACAAACTTTGCTCATATTTGAGATTTGCCGCAGCTTGCGATAAAACTGTCGGAGGCAACTGGTTGGGATCTCCAACCATTATACAATGTTTGCATCCATACCTTAACGGAATTAAGCATGACAACTCAATACACTGGGCCGCTTCGTCAATAATAACAGTATCGAATCTAATCTTCAATGATGACAACACATTGTGCGCACTTCCTGACAAGGTCGTACAAATTACCTGTGCATCACAGAGAATTTGTGCCTGCTTTTTGCGTTTTTCTGCTTCTCGCTGACGAAGTTCAGTGATCTGTTGCTCTCTTTGAACGTCAAGCTGACGTCCGAGTTCTTTGACCTTTTGATTAAGTTCAGTTAACTCTTGCGTCAGATCGTTGACTTCTTGTGCAGTCAGTTCATTAGTCTTATCATCAAGAATCATTCGAACCTCATTTCGTTTGCGGACCGTTGCTCTTTGTTTTTCCCGTAATTCATTCTTCTTATCTGAGCTCTGCACATCAGCTTTAACTTCTCGATCAATCAACTCTTCTAACGTAACACTGCGAACTTGGGCATTAATAGCTTCACTTCTTCCCAATCGTACAATTGTAGGTTGAAATAATCCACCTTGTGTGTTGAATATTCCAGCTTTCAGTCTCACAACCAGTTCATCCACCGCCGCATTGGACGGGGCGCACACCAAAATTCGTTTCCGTTTAGGCACAGAACTGCTCTCATATTGATCAATTGGCACTATTTTCTTCGAAGTCAAATAAGATCCAATAATTGATAAAATCGTTTTCGTCTTACCAGTTCCAGGAGGTCTAAGTTAGTTAGCATACATATACCGTGGTTTTAAAAAAAAAAAAACCCTTTCGCCTTTTTGGGCAAAACTCACCCTTGGATCAATTGAAATCCTGATGTTTCTGCCAATGAAGCTAAAATTGCATTAGCTTGGGATTCATTTACACCAAATGATTTCATAGTACTGGCAACTTCTCTAGAGTCAATTGGCATGCATTTTCTTGGTTCGGCTGACACAATTGACTGTTGAAGATCATAATATTTAAGTCCTTTCAAGGAACTGTATTCTCGTTCCATTGAGGTCAAGCTGTTCGTTAGAAATAAAAATCCAGATAAAAAAGAATGAACAAAACCACGACGAAGTGCAAAAGAAAAAGGGAAAAAAATGCTCACCTTAAAACCTTTAATCCATGTATCATCGTTCGCTGGCCCAAATTCTGTAACATATTACTTGGTGCATAGGTCTTCAAGACTACGTCCACATAGTCCTGATGTGACTGCACTGATTGGACTCGCGCAAAACAATGAGGATGAGACGAATCTGGCAACCGAGCATTCGTAGATTCATCCCTAAAATAAGATAAGACAACTAAATCAGCCTCAGCAAGTCTCTGAACTGACATAGTCTGAGGATCAATAGATGCATATACTTCCTGATAATCATTGCATGCAACTCTTCTACCTATCGTAATCAAGAATGGCCGTTGCATATCAACATTCTCTTCTTTAGCTTTTATAATTCCTTGCCAAGATTCCAATAAAAGAAGAGGTTCAAAAGCCTTCTGATATTCTTCAACTGTTGAATACGAGTCTTTAAGAGCCCTTAACTGCTCCTCCTCTCCTGGCATATGCTTCGACAAATGGTAGTCCCACTTTAAAATCTTGCTGTGAAGAGGCGACAAATCTACATTCAATCGTTGACGTAAAGCAGTTTCCTCGTCGACCTTTGGACGCTGCAGCATGCTGCTGCGATTCCTCTGACCCACCATTGCAGCGCCGGCCTGAAAGCCAGGCTTGTTTATGTTTCGCAAAGTAGGCGGAAGAGTGGTTGTCGGCTTTGCAGTCTTCTTCTCTTTGAAGAGGCCATCCTCTTCATCAGATTCTGATTCAGACTCCACTCCAGGAACAGCTCCAGCTTCATTTCTATTATCAGCACCAGCGGCCGCGGCTGCGCTTCTTTTTGAATTAAAGCCAGCAGGCCTAGCTGGATGAACCTCTTTAACAGGCTTAGCAGCCGCAACAGCAGCACTCATTGCGTTAGCTCCTAAACCAGTCTTATTGGCTTTGATGTCTGCTCGAAGCATATCCAGCTTACTGACTCTCGTGGGTGCACTAGGTTCAACTGGCTTTGAAAGAGATGGTAGCTGTGTAGGTATCCTGTTGTCTACTGTAGGAACAAAGTAGTCCATCATGTGTTTCTGCTTTTTGCTAGGGGGATGTTCTGCAACAGCAGCAGCGCTCGCCGCCGATGGCAAAGCCGATGTCGGCAGAGTTGTTTGCGGCGCAGGTGAAACGGTCTCACCATGTCGTCTCTTTCGCCTGGAAAGAGCCCTCTCTTGAATAAACGCAATCTTTTCTTCAGTTATGGCGTCCATATGGAAAAGTTGATCAACTAGCTGAGACAGATTGTCATCGGTTAGGTTACTGTTGAGCTCACGAGACGCACATTTCACGGAGAATTCCACTAAACTAGTTGGACATGGCACTTGAAATGAGTTCATCAATTCAAGGATCTTCATAATGTTATTAAAACATCCAACCAGCAGTCCAACATCACGCAGCTGCAGCAAATCGCACATGGCTACAACGGCCTCTGCTACTGGCGCTGCTAGTAAACTGCCGTTAGTTTGGCCGCTGTTCTGAGCTGGAATATCTGCTTCAAACATTCGAAAACGCTCTAGAAGGTCGCGACAGAAATCTGCTTCATCTCGGAAAAATTCCTTCATCAACGCTCTGTTGTATTCAGTGCCCCAGATACGGGTATTCAAACAGGAAAATCGTAAGAAAGCCCAAGAGTTGTTCCAAAAGCAAAGTAGTTCGTTCTCGTCACCACTAGACAGTTTGTCCCGGAATGCATTGTCGATTACTGAGTCGTGACCATACAAGGCAGACAAAAAGTCCTGACCCATTCGAATCACTTTCAAACATACGCTGAAGCGTTTCAAATTCGTAACAGTGCTTAGAGCCTCGTTGAAACATTGCATAGCTAGACAGGAGTGGTTCCTCAGTAGAGTGCGAAGCGCTCCATGTCGCGAGCCTGTGTCGTCAAATGCTTGACATAAAAAGTCTACTGCCAGTTGACTCTGTTCAGTGTTATAGGAGAAGGATGACAGGAAAACTGAAATTAAGTTTTCCCCGTCAGTAAGCAACCCTTCAACTTTCCTGCCGTCCATATCATTCATATATCTCAAACTCGCTACTGCCAGTTGAATAACATCTAAACAGATTTTGTACCGCACGGCGTTGTTGCTATCGCTGGTATTAGTATTGTTGCCATTGTTATTAGCCTTGCTATTATTGTGGTTGGTGGTATTATTATTGTTATTATTACTGCTGCTGTGACCGATATTGTTACTACTAGAACTACTACTACTACTGCTACTACTATCTGGTGGTCGCACTAAAAATGGACTATATTTCAACCCTTTCAGCACTGCCGATGCGACTAAAGGATCTCGTAATAAGGAGCATCTTTGGATAACAAGCATATTCCATAGGGACTTAGAGCCCATTTTTGTTGCTGCGTCCATATCTCTGCCCATACACATAAATATGTCCATCTGAATCGACTTCTCCACAAGAGAACAGGCTCTTTTCCGGATTTCCTCGTTTTGGTGTCTACAAGCATCTAGTATCACAAGCGCATATTCGCTGGTCAAATTCCAAGGAGTCTCCCGCAACAATCTTGAGACATCAGAAATAAGCGGGATTTGTGTATCGTCAGTTTCTACTTGCAATGCACACATACACGCAGAAAGGGCCGTTCCCAATGCGAACTCCTCTTTACCATCATGAGAAAGCTTAAACATCACAGCGGCGATTTTGCAGGCTGTGTTAATGGCGTTTGTGTCGCTCTTTCTCGACGCCTCTTCATTCAGCAGTGGCGAAAGCCACCGGATATAGTTGCCGGTAAAATTGCTAGAAGATAGCATTCTATCAACGAGCAGCTGCGACGAGACTGCCATAAGCTGTAGGGTATATTTGGCGTCCAACTTGTGAAACATATTCTGCAGCAGCATTAGCGCGGCATCCTCAGTCCGCGTGATAAGAGCATCCTGTAAAATCCGCGGTACCTCCTTCAAGTAATCAGACAGTTGCGTCTTAAGGAACTCTTTGTCTAGCTTGCTGAACAGCATCGCAGTGTTGGCCCAAAAGTTCGAGCTGGGTCGCTGTCCGTATTCCTGGATAGTCGATTCCCACGCTTGCAGCGTCGGAAGATCCATTGACGTTATAGGGGCGCCGACAAGCCCGTTGGTTAACAACGACTTAGACAACTCGAGCTTAGTTCTGCTTCCAGACTGCGACGCCGACGAGCCTAAAATCTCGTACGACCATACTATGGCCATGGGGACGACCCCTATGAACAGCGCGTGGTCTATATTGGAGAAGAACTGAACTTTTTCCATGAGATAGCGCACGGTTTCGAACTTCTTGTTAGTCGAGTCGTCGTCTTTGAAGTACCACGGGCAGTACAAACTATCGTACAACAGAGAGATAAGCGGGCCCTGTATAGCATTTATCTGGCCTGCAGTAGGCTGTTGGTGCTGTGGGCGTTTGTACAGTTCAAATGTCTCCTGGAAGTACTCGTCAAACCATTTCCTGTGGTAATCTTGTAATTTAAATTCCCATTTTTGGACCTTAGCTTCTGGAATTCTCCAAATCTCTCGTATGTCTTTAGCCAGTCGGGCTAATATCTGTCTATATATCCTTACACATCTAGGGCACTGGGCCAGTTTTGGTCTCAAATCTCTAAAAAACACGTCACCTCCAGGTCCATCAAACGACGAAAGCACGACACATAATTGAGCAAATGGCCGCCATTCTTCGTCACAAAACCAGTGGGCGTGTGGTGCATGGTATTTCCTATCGAACAAGCATTCAGAGCAGGACTGAACAGCTTTGAACATAGGAGTCAAGTCTCCAGCCTTTGAGCGTTCTATGGCAGTCAATGCCTCCTGACGGAGGTTATTGACATGCTCAGCGGCTCCGTCTTCCATCGGACTTGCCTTGATTAGAAAAGGAAACCAAAGGAAAAGATGGACTTTCTGCCTAGTCGGCTAAAAATATAAGAAAGGGAAAAAAAATAAGGTTCAAGACACGCTCGAATTCTAAATTACTATTTTAACCTTTTCTTTTTGTAGTTTCGGGAAATAACCCTTGTTGTCGTTGGTCCAAGTAGGCTCATGATGATGAAGCGCAACAAAAGCATACTAGAATTTCTGCAAGTCGTGTAACTGATACGTTTGCTTGCATGGGTGCATTGCTTATGCTTTTTTTTTTATTACCAGTCATAGCAGGGACTCAATCACATTTTAATGATAAACCATAGGCACTCATCTTCGGTCGTGTAGCATGCATGCCAGCTATTTATTTCCGGCAGTAATTAGAGAGACGGGGGTCTCCGGGTGTCTCTTTGGCGAGAATATAAGTTGGATCGCGAGATTCTCGACCGAAATTTCTTGGACATGCGGCTTTGCGTGTCTATGTAGGGTTTTAATACGACATTCTGCGCCGGTACAATAATCGCCAAGTATCATGTTTGTAACAAGAGACATACGCACAACCGTGTCGAGATGCTTGATGAATAGCTCTATAATAGCAGACAATTTTTCTTGGCCTATTGTAGCGCGTCGTATCCTTTGTAAAAACAGTACGCTAGAGAGCAATTGATATATCTAGTGTTGGGAACCTTTTGTGGCTATTATTAAAGGCGGACACTTGCCGCTTAAAAAGGGCAAATAACGAAATGACCGAGATTCAAAAAATGAATTTTTTATTTCCGTTTTGGCCGAGGAAAAAAGGATATCTTTCAAAGATTAGCGTAACTGAACTTGGAGTTAATATTTCGGTCCATGCGCTACGTATAATGTATTTGACAAACTTGAGTCTGTCAGAAAATGTGCGTTTCTTTGCTCAGTCGGGTTACAACAGAAGAAATGCGATATTACAGACGCGACCTCCATACATTTGGCGGTGCGAAGCGTTTTTTTTTTTTTTTTTTGAAAACGATGTCTCACAGGAGTCGGTCTGGGGCTTTAAAAGCAGCGCGGCGAGCTTTCATGCATGGGCTCATTTGCAAATACGCTTGGCCTATGAGCGTTGTTGAAAACCGCTGAATATATTTGTTTTGTATTGTGATCTATTGGAAGCTAATGCTGTCATTCAAATTTAATCAAACATTTATCAAATACCTCAATGCTTTCAATGCAAATGATTGAATTTGCAGAACGTGCAAGGAAGACAAAAAAAACAGTTTTGCGACAACGTCCCAACGCAAAATACACCAACTGTCAATTACGAAATATGCATCACAGCAAGCGTTTTCTATCAAGAACTATATGCCCATCGTCAAGTAAACGACGGCCGATTGATTTAGAGATAAAAGGCATTATAGAATAAGTCGCATATATACTGATTTTACATGTTGCATATGAAAACCGACAAAGCCATGTACATTGACTCACATTCAATACTGGGTTATTTTGCTAACTCCCTGAGATGGCTGCAGCAAATCAAATTCTGTTTTCCTCATTCTAGTTAAATTCCTCTTTTACATCATGCTATTTTTTTGTAGCATCTCCCAAGTTTCATACATTCTTCATGCGGACCTAAATCCCAGTCTAGGCGAGGTTCGTTCAACCATCGAGTGAACAGCCATCGAACACAGTATTGCTTTAACGCAGAAAAATGGAAACATAAACGTAATTGAAGATCTCGTCACTCAATTTGTCGGAGCGATGATCTTTTCTTCCTTGTGTCGGCGGATATGAGATAGGCTTTAGACACACAAACGCACAGTGATAACAGCAGAGTGAATGAATTTTTTTGTAAGATCCTGGCAACTAGCCTCTTTATTTCCTCTGCGTCATCATAAATGCGAGGTCGTTTTCTATCCAGAATGGGCTATACTCCGTGGTGTGTCAATCCATGTCCGATTACATCGGAACAGGGATTTTGCTTTTTTATTTTATAAATATAGGCACAGCGTTCAGACCACATTTTTTTATGCAAAATACTATGGTTTCCTTAAAAATAGACGCTATTCAGGATTTTCGTTTGCTGGTGAAGTCGCGATTTAGTCGTCAGCCAAAACTTAGTTGCAAGTCAACACCACCGCGATCCCCAGTTACTCCTCCTCCACCGGAACCAAAGGATTACGACGATTCGAAAACAAACCTTGAACTGGTCCCAATGTCCCCTGGTGTACAGCCACGGCTGGTGATACGATTTGACATGGACGAAGAGATATTCTATAAGTATTTCCTGTCTGTTGCGCAGATGCGTAAAAATTGCAGTCTCGTGTATGAGTTTATTTCACATTTGTGCGTGGACGTCTCGCAGATTAAGCAGTTGGTAATGTTTCAGGAACCGACGTTGTCCGCTGCCATATCAAAAAGGTATTCATACGTTGGACGGTCAAAGCGATATTCCACGAGTTTTGGCTATGATGACGACGACAGCAGTCACAGTCCGATGGGAGCTGTACTGTTTTCACAGGAGAACAACGCCAGATATAATGATTTTTCTTTTTTCATTACCCGTCAGGAGGCATTCATTGATGAACAGAATTTGAAGGAGTACTTCGGCAGTCTTCTTGACGAGGCACAGTCTCACCGATTGCGCTGTTTGCAGAAAGCCTCATTTCTTAAAAGGAGATCCGTTTTCTCATTTGCTTCTTTCCAGCATCCAAGAGATCATATGACTACTAAAACAAACCTAGTTTGCGGGTCTCTTCTCGGAAGGGTGTTCAAGAAATACGATAACAGGACTGGCAGATATTATGATGGCTGGTTTAAAGGTTTCGTGGCGTATCGATTTTTTTGCCAGCCAATTGCTGCTGAGGCTGAAGATGAGGAAAAGAAGGGCAAGAAGCGCAGCCAGCGACAAGTATTCTACACTAAACAGTACTTTGAAACCAACCAGCAAGGATTCAGGCAGCTCTGCACTTTTATTTTTGAAAATCATGTCATCAGCGTGGCAAGAGCGACGCACGAAGGATTCTTTGTCGCAAACAGACAACCGAGCGAAAGGTATCCTCCATTTTTGCTAACAAAGTCAAATATGGTGAAATTGACCGATATCAATGTAAACACACTGCTAAACACTGATTGCGTGAAAACAAATCTTTCGAGCTTTGAAAACTACTGCGTCGACCTCTTTCATCAGCTTGGCGCTGGCGCTAAGCTGACTAAAGATCTGTTGGAGAGAAGAAGAACTGCTTAAGAAACTCATTAATTCGATCTAGTTAAATAATATCTTGCTGTTACCAATTACTGTCGCTTGCATATCTATCTATTCTTGTGCTTTAAGAACCGCCGCGCCCTCTCAGCATTCTTTTCTACAAACTGCCGCTACTACTACTACTTCAATTGTTTCAATTTATCGGCGACGTCGTCGACTGCGTCTGTTTGCTTCAGCTTATCGAAGACCTCATCAAGAGCAGTCAATACTAGCTCTGCTCCTTTCTCGAAGTCCGCTAACTCAAGATAGACCTGTGCAGACCAGCGTGTCCAGAAATTCCCATCATAAAAGCAGATGGGTATATGAGTATTGTATTTGGCCATAACGAGGTCAGCGTAGTCTAGCATGAACTTCTGGCGTGCACTCTCGCCAACACCGTCTTGGAACTTCGCCGGCAGCTTGATGTTGAACATAGCTGTCACTGTATTATCAGGGCCCAGAATGTGAGTGCTAGGATCTATTTGCCAGATTTCAGTGATCCGTGCAGCCGCGTCCCGAGCAAGCTGGTCACAGTACTCAGTAATCGCTTGCTCACCACCAATCTGCTCTCTGTACGCCAATGCTTCCGGCACGCATAGCACGGCAGAATAGTCCTTCGTGCCGATATAGGCAAACTTGTCTGCCAGATACGTTGGGCTGTCAGGGCCCGTGAGTGGAGCATGCGATGTAGGCAGCGTCTCAATGGTCTTGTGGTGGACAGGGTCTACATACAGAACCGCGCACGAGCTAGGCAGCAGCAGCCACTTGTGTAAATTTGAGGTGAAATAATCAGGGCGAGCCTTGCGTAGCGACACATTTGGCAAAAGGCCAACACAGTGTGCAGCATCTACTAGCGACAGGATACCTCTGTCGCAGCATTCGTGGCAAAGCCGCTCCCAGGGCAGCTTGCAGCCGGGCATAGACGACACGGCATCGAAAATCGCCAGCCGGGGCTTGTGTTGCTCAAACGCCTGCACAAACGCGTCCACTACCTCGTCGTCCGTCATGGGATACTTGAGCTGGACTTCAACTAGTTCGACTCCGTGCAATCGTTCAAGCAGCTTCAGAGTCTGCAGACACGCTCCGTAGATAACGTTACAGTAGACGATTTTGTCGCCTTCTGACCATTTAGTCCCACGCAGCACAGTGTTGACTCCAGTGGTGGCATTAGTCACAAACACTGTACTGTCGAAGTCCCCATCCAACAGGTCAGCAACCAGCTGACGATTCCGCTTCAACGCTTGGTACACATCTCTCTTATAGAATACATCAGGATATTCGGCCATCTGCTTCAGATAGCTCTCACGGGCTGCCAGTACAGCCTTGGGCGCTGCGCCAAACGACCCATGGTTCAGGTTGAGAATTTTATTACCAAATGGGAAATCGTCTTTTATTTGTAATCCAAGTGTTCTTGTCATTGACGGTGTTTATTATTATGATTATTATTATTATGTCGTGCGAATCATTTATTTATATAACCCCAAATGACTCACCTCACTAGTTATTACTACAGCCAGCTTATCATCTTTTCTTCCCCCCACAGCTTCCGGCAATCGGCGGCAGGGGTTAGTACACATTTGGCTTTAAAGTTGTGCAGGGGGTGGTCATTTTGGCGCCGTGCGGTGGTGGTGACGCCGGGTCACGCTCACACACCCACGCACGCACGCTCTGCACACAGTTAATTAATTAACTAACTATATCGGTCGCCGGGTCACACGCACTACACGCAGATGGATGACAAAACCAGACAACGGCACATTAAATATTTTCAGCGTAACCTTGCCGTGCTGCCCCCACCTTTTCAAAGCTATGATTCGTCTCTAACGTCTTTAGTATATTTTTCCCTCGCTGGTCTGAAACTGCTCAATGCGTTTGATGATTCAACGTTAAAAGACCGTCAACAATGGATAGATTGGACCTACAGTCACCTAGTTCCGTCAGCTGAAGGGTTTCGGGGCTCAATGACCCATAGGATCTCGTCTGACAAGCCAAATAAATGGGACCCTGCTAACTTGGCTTCGACCTTCTTCTGTCTATGCATCCTCGCCCTATTCAATGATCCGCTGAGTCGACTGAAGGACAATAAACAGGATATTTTAAATTATGTCAAGAAATGCCAACAACAGCCGTCAGGAATCATTTGCCCTGTTGAAGATGCAATCATCCATGACAGTGATGTGCGATATTTTCACATGGCCACCAGTATTGTAAGAATGCTGGACGGTCCGCGCTCTAATAGTCTGTCGCCCGCGTCGTCATCACGGACATCTCCCTATATAGACACACAATCCATATGCAGCATAATCAACCGATCCGTATCGTATGACGGTGGAATTAGTGACTCAGCTGGCGGCGAGTCTCATGCTGGTTTGACATACTGCGCCATTGGTGCGCTTCATCACATTGGCATGCTTGACAGGTTAGATCAAAAGGAAAAAGTGACGCAATGGCTTCTCAGACGTCAGTCGTCGAGTGGCGGATTCAATGGAAGAATAAACAAGCCAGAAGATACCTGCTACTCGTTCTGGGTTTGTGGAGCCTTAGCTCTAATGAACGGCGGCGGCGACAATCACGATGCACTAACTTATATTGATAGACAAAAGGCGGTTGAATTTTTACTAACTGAATGTCCACATCCGATTGTCGGTGGGTTTGTTAAAGTAAAAGGAGAAATGCCTGATCCTTTACATTCATATTTAGCATTGGCAACTTTGTCTCTATTAGACGACGGAGAAAATCTCGGATTGGCTAAGCTAGATCCCTCGTTGTGTCTGCCTCAAGATGCATTAGAGTTTGTAGACAGGAGTTGGAGGTGAGTTCCAGACACATAGCATTGTATCCGAGTATACATGATATGGCATTACATATATAAGAATATACAGCATATGCATCCAATCTTTTGCAGCCAAAAATTATTTTGGCCTTGAAACATGCCAGGATGATGGTGTTCCTCATGCATGCCAAGCTTGATGATATATTCCCGAGCAACAAGCTTTGCGTTACAAAGAGAGATTCCATCGCCATGATCTATCTAGACCCGCCTTTCTGGGATCCCATTCGCAAGCCAGATTGCTCTATTGTTGGTTACGCTTTGCCAAAACAACAAAGAAGCCGTGGTATACGTCCGGGCCATTCCGGGCGACTTTTTCTTCCGTGGAAGCACTTACATACAGTAGTACTCATACTGCTATATCACAGATGTTGAGGATGAAGATAAATGCTATACATTCACTGACTTGTCAGAGTCTGGATTAGAATCCATTTTATCTGGCGGCCGCTGCGTTGTGTACAATCTCGGCGTAACCAGCGTCATGAACTATCTATGGCCAATGACTGTCTTCAAATAGTCCTAAAGGACGGGCATCGCACATTTATCTATGTAAAAAAAGAATGATCAGCATGCTTGTGTAAACAGTGTTACAGGGAATTGTTCCTTTATCATCCCTGCCCCGTACATGCCGTAGCTCAGTGATTGCGTATCACTTAGCTCCTGAAATGTTACCGTGATTGCGCAAGCCCTTTTCCGGAGCGCCAATATGTGATTTCTTCAAAGGAGACTAAACGAAAAAAAAAAAAAATTTGAACTACTCTCTTT
The DNA here is from genome assembly GCA_030581755.1 of Crinitomyces ghanaensis. NCBI lineage: Eukaryota > Fungi > Ascomycota > Dipodascomycetes > Dipodascales > Trichomonascaceae > Crinitomyces > Crinitomyces ghanaensis. Next base: position 156,687 of record JAKTVX010000012.1, read on the forward strand.
AACAGAATAAGCAGGCGCAAAGCTAGTACACAAAATGGGTTCTCAAGTTATCTCACTGGTCACGATTAAATCTCACAGCTAGCACGCGGGACAACACCAAATGACCAGGATAGGCTGTGCCGCTGTACATGTTTTTTTACCGCTTGTCATTTAATTTGGTCATCGTTATAGGAAACTTGGGATCGTATTATCTTTCAATTTGAAACCAAATAACCTATTAAATTTATAACATTATATTGCGTCACCATCCCTAGATATTTACTTGGCCGCTCGTTTTGTGCGGTCCCAAATAAATTGCACGTGGCTCAGAACATCTGCCTTGCGTGCGTTGAAATCAGCTTGCGAACAACAAGCAACTATCACAACAATTGACAGAATACTGTCCTCACAAAGAGGGAAAGTCGAATCAAATGAAGAAAAAGAAGGATAAAGACGTGAAAAACAAGGTTCGCGGACTATCAATTTGTTAAAATTTGAACATGTATAAATAGCAATCTATATAGTAGCATTATATATACATACATACAAGGTCTCCTTTGCATGTCCGTACCTATATACATTTATTCACTCACTCACTCACTCACTTTTGCAGCCGTCGCACTAGTTCTTCGTATATACACCAAGAAATTCCTGCAGAACATGCTTTGCGAGCCAACCTCAGTGACAGCCCGTCAAACAGATGTAACGGCCCCTCCTCGAATAAAATAATTTTCGTGGTATTCAAGAACGACTTGTATCTTGCAGGATCTAACTGAACTCTAGTTTTAATTGTATCAAATGGTCCCGTAATCCCTGTCGCAAGTCCTGCAGACAACACCGCCGAACATGAATTAATTGCTGCAGCATTCTTGGTGGTTCCTGAATTCGGAACAATCGAATTAAGCAGCTCTTTAGACTTCTCGTAGAATAAGACGTACAGCCCTGCATATGGCGCATCTCTAACAAATGTAACTCCGTACCCTTTGAAAAACCCAGGGATTCTATCGCTTCGATAAACTGATACAACTGCATCTGCCAACGACTTGTACTGAAACAATGAAGACTCATACCTCACTTTGATAACCGTGATCGGCATAGTGATAAACCCTACTAGCCCGCGCACAATAGCTCCAGAAAGTAGGTTCGCATGCATGCTAAGTTTTGGTAACCGAGAGCTGGGATTCAAATCTGCTTTCGCACCCCTGCCTGCTGCTGTACTGCTATCTGTCGTTGTACCCACATCGGTGTTATACAGGTGTGTGCGTACCAGGTTTAACGTTGTGAGATAAAGGGCAGATCCTGTCGACGTCCGCAATGCTGACGGTAGAGTGCCTCTCCATAGCCCGCCTATACTGTTAATTCCGTGAATTGACGACCACAGTGTAGATCCCTTGTGCTGTTGGATTCTAGTCTTCAACAGATCTAACGGCTGTAGAAGTACAGCCGACGTCAATCCACTTAAAAAGCCAGCATATAAGTGACTAGCTGCCTTCGCCTTGACTATTGGCCGTCGTTGTTGTTGTTGTTGTTGTTGTATTACTGTTTCCCCAGCCATGGCGGCTAGGTTGGTGGTCGAGGGTGTCTGTTAGTAGTCGTCGTGAAACAAGGTTTGTGGCAAGGCGGCTAACCGGCGAGATGTCTTAGACAAAGGAAACAACGAAGAAACAGAAAAAAAAAAAAAAAAAAAAAAAAAAAAAGAGGGAAAAAAAGGAAGAAGAAAAAAAAACTATAAATAAGCATTAGTAAATTTATATAAAATAGAACCATGAAGAACCTTGTCATTCAACTGCTTCGCTCATACATCACTACGTCTCCCTTTCTTCGCCAATCATCATGGAAATAACTATTAAAGAACCGCTTAAATGGCTGGTACTTGCCCTTCAATGCTTCAGCTATCTCGGGCTCCGACGCCTCAAAGAAAACCACATGCGACGGCCACTCGTCTCGAACTGACTTCGAGAATCTTTCATCTATGAACTTCGCAATGTCGTCATAGAATACGTCAGCCTCATCCATGTATCCCAGTCGCTCCTGTGCGGTCAATCCAATTGGCGGCTCGCATGTCAGAAACCAAGAAGACGAAGGCGGCTGCATCAGTTCTGGTCGATGCATATGACTCTGCCAGGGCGTCGAGTGACATGGCATCAGGAACCCCACACTGTCGATAGACTTGGGTTCATTGTCGCGGATAAACGAAATAACATCAATCACGCCTCGCTGATGAACATACGTGCTAAACCATATCACTGGCAGGTTAATAAGCGCCATGGCGAGGAAAGCCAGCCGAGCCTTTCTCGCTGACCTGAACCTGCATAGCTCAGATGCCGCTACCACGTGCAGCAGTGGCAACAAGGGGAATATGAACCGAACCTCCTTATGTCGTAGCAGCGAATAGACTGTTATAACTGTCACTATTGTTATCGTGTACACGGACCGTCTGTTCCGCCATATGCCGACTAGCGTCAGCGGAAGATATCCAATAAGCAGAAGCGGCAGACCCTGACTGAGGTAATAATGCCAAGGCGAAACTCCGTAGAAATGAGACAATGACTCCACAACGTTGAACTTTATGAAATTTACTAGCGGAATGACCGATCGACCGTAGAATTTCTGGTCCACAATTGACCCAAGTCCGAGAGTTGCGCTAAGCACGATCAGGCCCACAGCCAGTACTCGAATCGACCGTGTTTTCCAAACTAGATGTAGCCCAAGCACCATCCATATCACTCCATTCGTGGGTCTGCATATGCACGCAATCGATGCAATTACTAGCGACGTCACGTATGACCGGTACGACAGCATAGGCGAGCCTGCAGGCCCTGGCCTGGGCCAGTAGTATAGCGCAATCGTAGTTAGAACTGTTTCCAGCGAGTTTGAGAACGTCCGGCATATACAAAACCAATTGAATGCCGAGAATATACTCAAAGCAAGTGCCCACTTGCCTGCGTTCTTGTTGACCAATTTGGCGGCCAGCTTCGCCGTATACAAGTCACCCACTGCAGCCAGTACCGCTTGAAATATCTTCGGCATAATGACAACGTCAACTCCTAGCTTCTCGCCTAGTCTATATACTGCTCCGTATATCAACGGAATAATTGCGCTTCGGATTCCTTCTCTCCATTCCCATGTAACATATCCATAACCATATACTGCTCTGTGGGCAGGTTCGAGAGCCTGCCAATACTCGTCGGGCTGAAAAAATGTCTTTATTGTCAAACTGTTGAACAATCGGATCACTAGCACGACAAGTGCTAAAACAATATTTCTAATACTCATCATGCTAATTGTGATGAATGGATCATCGTCTATGTGGTGGTGTCTTTGGTGGTGGCATAAGTTGAAACTTTCTCTCGCTCACAACCAACAGCAGCACGAGGGTAAGGATTCAACTCAAAACAGCGAACGCGTCTAACAAAGAAAAAAAGAAGAAAGAAAAACTGTACTTGCAATTACCTTTCTATCCATGACTAGAAAATCTGTAGAGAAAATAAGATGATCTGCGATGCGATACCTCTCGTTTATGTACGGCAGGGGAAACACTCGTACGGATGCGTACGCGTTTCTGCTCACGTGACGTTCACTTTTGAGGTGAGTAAATAAAGAGCGTTGCCCTAAATACTAGAGTTGTTTATTTGTAACTACTACACGCCACGCGTCTCCCCTTTTGATTTCTCAAAATGGAAGACAACGATCTTTCTTACATTTTGGCCCTCAATGAATATGTAATTGATACGGAATTTGACGAGTTCGACAAAGCGTACTATGACGAACATGATGAGTCCTATGCCCCGTCCCCTGATGATATATGGACCTATTTCAAATTGCAGCCAGGATACAAAGTTGAAGACTTAAGCAGGCGAAACTATCGTCGGTGCAAAGTATTTTGTGAGATATGAGGATAAGGAAACCATTATCAACAAGGAGCTAACAGCGATTACTCGCACTTTGTGTCACAAGATGTTCCGCGTAACGGCAGAGAATATGCATCGACAAATAAGAAAATACAAAGTGTCATTAGGCGTGTGCTACGTCCGCGATTTCGCTTCAGAAGGCGACGACGACGATGATGACGATGACGATGAAAAGTTCCAAGCCTTAGAACTGACCTCAGGAGAGCAACATCGACTTGCTCTGCATATTAAAGACCTGAGCGCACGCGACAGTACGTGGAATTCCACTGACAAGATTACGGAGGTGGCCCAAAAAGTCCAAGATATGAAACAAAAAAGAAACGGGCTTAAGAGCGTACCCATTAACGAATCATGGGTCAAGAAATTCATCAATAAGCATTCTGATATTCTTCGACCGGAAGGTCACGCTGGATGGCTCGAAAAGTACCGTGACATTTTGGCAAACGTGAAGCCTGAGAATTTGTACAATATGGATGAATTTGCTGTTGATATCAATGATTGCCGGCCCACTTATGGCGCGGCAGCTATTTGTATCGAGCTCGACCCCATAGTTGAGCTTTTGCGTGGCCCGGCTCATATCGCCATGGTCGAATGCGTAAATGCCTCTGGCAAGACGATCCCTCCTTGTGTTATGTTTGCCAAGACCACGGACCGATATGGTTCTCTGCTTAAAGAATGTTTCCAGGGCTACAGAGGTGCAGGAAGAAATATTAGCGATTGGGTCTTCTTTGGCGAAAAGAGCGGTCATATGAATATTAAACGATTTCTGCAATGGATGGATCACTTCGACAGGTTTACTAAACCAGACGACCCCGCCGCAACTCGCGTGCTCATTCTTGACGGATCCAAAAGTTCATAATAGTGAAAAAGTGAGGAAGTTTGCAAAAGATCACAATATTGAAATAGTCAAATTCGTGTTGGGCAAAAAGCGAGTGCCTCAACCATTGGAAGCTTCCTACTTCAGGCCTCTCAAGACGGCTGTTAAAAAGAAAGCTAGAGATTATGGTTTCTATATTGATCTTAATGATCACAGTATAAGACTGGATTGGCTAGAGAGTTACTACGACTCGCGCATAGAATCGGCACTACTGCAGATATCCAAGACGGCTTTTCTGAATCTGGATTCTATCCGATGAACGAAAACAGAATAATATCCCGGCTGGACCCTTCCGCAACGACAACAAAAAACCATGGCCATGCAGCAGCAACTGCTCCTGTAATAGCCAATGATAGTGGCAGCGCTAGTGATTCAGCTGGCAGTGCCGATAGTAGCACTGTTGTTACTAGTCCTGATACGGCGATATCGCCGCCGGGAAATGACAGCGGCAAGAATGGATGGCAGATTTAACTCAATGATATAGTAGGGCTAGCGGTGTATTGAAAGACTGAAGTATACATAATTTCTCAGCTAAATAGACAGTTTTGAAAATCAGAGGTTGTCCCTTATCCCGAATTGAATTTCTGATCCTATTTAAATTGGAACACAGTTGCGCAAAGCGCGTGTTTGCGCCATCCTGACTTCAGTGTGAGGAACTAGCCGCGACAACGAGCGGGCTGAACTTTTGACTTTGTGCCTATATGCGTCCCTTTTGAAGAACCACTGTAGAACTGACTGTTGATACATGCTTCACGCTTTAGTAAAAAAAAAAATTGTTAGTACCCTAAATGACTAGTATGTATATGGTATGGCAAACTCACGGTCACCATATGGCATCAGTTGTTGCATGAACTAGATAATTTTTAATAAATTCCTTATTTTACCACATCTCAGCCTCCGAGGGGCGTAGCCCAATCAGCAAGGTATCATGATTCAAAAGGAAAAACCTGTAAATTGCAGATAGACGAAATCACAATCTATGGATTAGAAGCCTAGCAGTTGGTGACTGGATATTCTGCCATCCCACGATTGGTAGACTTAGGTGATAAAATAGCCGTAGAATAAACGGCATATACTGAAGTGAGCAGGCTGTGCATTAGTATTACCAAAGCTACTAGGCCTTTTGGAAAAACAATTATACGAGGAATTTCATACCTAAGCGATACATGGTTTCGTCAAGCTATCAAATCACCATGGTACGGTACGCAATTGCGAACTTTGGATACAAGGTTGTGAATTGTGAGATATTGCGGCATACTTTGAGATTTGTCACAGTCAGGGGTATTTTCGGTTGGAACACTTCACAACAGGGTCAGTGGGTTTTTTATTATTATTATCATTTGGACATCAAGAGACCATATTTCTGCCTGCACGTAGCGAATTATAGGTTTTTGGCATTTGCATTTAGTGCCGGATTTCAATTTTTTTTTTCTACTTTTTTTGTTTTTGTCTAGTCTTTGGTTCTATCTCGGCTTCACTTTAAACTGTGTCATGTGAATGATAAATACTTGGTACATAGCTAGAACCAACCACAGCCGCAGACCATCGTCATATATTGTCACTCTATGTAAAAGTTTCCGGACATTACTTACAGCTCTAAATCGTTAAATCTCCTAAGCTCATATAGAATCTTTACGACTTGTCTAAGTTACAAACCATACATCGAGTTTTGCTTCATACGGGCGCGTGTCTGCTGAATAGTCAGCGGCTTAATAACTGTATTAGGACATGAATAAATAAACCGACTCAGTATAATCATTCCTTTGAAACTTCATAGATTGGAAATAGCAAGGTAGCCAATGAGTAAAATGGGTATTCAGCCCTTTTTTATTTTAAAATTGCATGCGATTAAATGAATGGATTGGCCTCGCTTTCATTTTTCTTCTTTAGAGGCCACGTATTGCGTCACACGTAGAATTTGAATTAGCGAACCGCGAGTCTCCTGTTACCGAACATGCCGCATGCATGAGCCACGTGCAAAACTTGGCATCTCTTCCCGGCGCCCGTTGAATGTCACGAAATGGTTCGTCTAGAAGATCAGAGATCCTGAGTAGTTTGCTATGGCATAGTATGAGACGAACTTATCATCTTATAGGGCTATAATTCCAGCTCCTCCGTCGGCTACCAATGAAGTTGTATTGCTTAAATCGCTCGTTGATTAACTGCCGTTATACCAGTAGGAGCTTATGTATGTAATAATGGCTAAATTTTCATCCGCGTTAAACACCCCATATAGGTTGCTGCTTTAGATCCTGGGAAACATCAAAACTTTTAAAATGCTGCAAAAACAGGAAAAAAAAAAAAAAAGGCGTTCAACTTTTCAACTTCGACAATCAACTGATCCTCGATGCGTTCTCTGAAAAATTTTTCAGGATACGAAAAAAAATTAGTCACTCGATTAAAGCTGACAAAACAAAGATTTTCAATCTCCTTTGGAAATTTCACCATCCTTTAACCTAGTAATTTTACCGATGCGATGCATGAGACAATTTTTAGTAACTAGTGTTGCCGAAAGATGCCCTGCAGCTTATTTGGTAGCTTATCATCTAGGAAAGGAAAATATCGGTCCCTGAAATCACGTATATTTGGTATCTTAACATTGCACGTGAGTTGCGTGTATACCACGTCCCGAAATAATGGCCGGCGAAAAGGTGCTTACGTTAATCCGTCCTGTGGAGATGTGTACAGCGATTCGTGTTTTTCGACGGATTTTTCTTCCAAATAAAGCTGTGAATCAGCATATATCTGTGCAATTTATTTCAATTTTTCAATTCGTTTAATTTTATTTATTTTATTTTATTTTAATTCGTCCTTTTCTTCAGTCCCGTGCTTCTTATCTTCCTTTATTTGGCAGTTTAACTTTATCCGTGGGAGTGATGTTTATCTAATCAGTGATGACGCAATTTCCACTTGCGTGATATAATCTCATAGCACACACTCCTTGACAAATGGCGATTTCGTTTAGTAATGAAAAATTCACCTAGCTTAGATGTAATGAATATAAAATGCAAGTTGTTTACTCGAAAATTTTTTTTTTCAACTATCAGATTAAGAGTGAAAAATGTCTGCTGCTCACGAGGAAGCTGACAAGAAGTCTCCTGTTATTTCTGAAGGAGATGTTACAGAATACTCAGTCAGCGAAGAATCGTCGGTTGCTTCTTTAAAAGGACATATTTTTGAAGATGAGCGTATTGCTGATCACTACAGAAATCTGTACGAGTCCACCAACTATGAGTGCAAAGACCACTTTGACCCGAAATTGGAATGGACAAAGGCCGAAGAGAAAAAATTGCTCTGGAAGACCGAGCTCCGTGTGACGCTCTGGGCGTTTATTATGTTTTTTGCGCTAGATATCGATAGATACAACATCAGCAATGCTCTCTCTGACAACATGCTTAAAGATCTTAAGCTGACAACCAACGACTACAACGTCGGCCGTACGATTAACTTGGTGTGCTTTCTTGCAGCAGAATTGCCTTCTCAGCTTATTTCTAAAAAAATCGGTCCCGATCGATGGATTCCTGCCCAGATGGTTTTATGGTCTGTCGTAGCTATCTGCCAATGTGTTATCAAAAATAAGGCTGGATTTTATGTGACTCGAGGACTGTTGGGTCTTATGCAAGGAGGATTCATTCCCGATATCTGTCTTTGGATGTCCTACTTCTATACCGGCAGAGAACTGCCTATCCGACTTAGTTACTTCTACATTGCTAACCCGCTAACTAACGCTGTCTCGTCGCTTATCGCTTATGGAATTTTCCATTTGGATGGTAGCCATGGATGGAACGGCTGGAGATGGCTTTTCATGATTGAAGGAGTATTTACCCTTGTTGTCGGTCTTCTGGCCTTTGAGTTTATGAGACCCAGTGCAGTCCAGACGAAATCATTTTTCCAGAAAAAAGGTTGGTACACCGAGCGAGAAGAAAAAATTATGGTAAACCGTATCTTGCGAGATGACCCATCTAAAGGAGATATGCACAACCGAGAGCCGCTAACCTTTAAGCTATTATGGAAGAGTTTGAGTGACTACGACCTGTGGCCCGTATACCTTGTCCGATTGTTGGGAGATATTAACGTATCGCCAGTCAGCAACTATCTTACGCTTACATTGCGTGGCCTTGGATTCAGCACTCTCAATACTAACTTACTCGCTATCCCACCAAGCATATTGACAATTATTAGTATGATGGCAATGGGATATCTGTCTGAAATAGTGGACGAACGAGCATTTGTTGTCAGTATACCGCTGCTTTGGATTCTTCCAGGTCTGTTCGTGCTAAGATACTGGAAGGGATTACTAGTTGATCAATGGGGTACCTACGGCGTTCTGGTCTATATCCTCGGATACCCGCCTATTTGGACACTATCAATTACGTGGCTGTCGAGAAATTCAAACTCTGTCAGATCGCGTACAGTTTCTGCGGCTATTGTCAATATGTTTTCGCAGACTGCAAGTATTATAGGTTCAAATATTTATAGAGCAGATGATGCTCCTAAATACCATCGAGGAAATTCGCAATTGATTGGAATTGCATTCGGAGCTATTGGCGTCAATATGTTTGCCAAGGGATACTATATTTGGCGCAATAGACAAAGAGACAAGAAGTGGAACGCTATGACTGAAGAAGAAAGAGTTCACTATATCAAAACTACAACTGATGAAGGAAACAAACGTTTAGATTTTAGATTTGTGCACTAACAAATTTATGTGTTTGCTGTTATTGTTATATTATGATTATTATATACCGTATATAGAATTAAAGATAAAAGGCGGTTTTTTTAGAGGTTGAAATTTTTAGTTGATTGGGGTTTTTTTTTCTTTTACAACGGAGCAAAACTTTTCGAAGGACATGAGGAAAATCAACGCTAACATTAAGAGTACAGATATCACATATGGTACTCTTACACAGCGGGCTCAAACAGTTGATAGTACGATCACACAGTGGCTTCAAGCTCTCAAAAAGAATCTTGCGTTATGCTTAATGATTTGCGACCATTTTTCATCAAATGTCCAAGAAATTGGCGCCAGTAGCAGAAAATTGAACTCGATGGAATTATAAAAAAAGACCCCATCTGCAAGGATTCCAAGTTATAACAACTTTAACAAATTCTAATGAATGGAACAGATAGTAAAGTTGGAATAAGAGTTAGAATATTGGAAAAAATGGCGGGTTTCAAGTATTTATCTCATAAAATAAGCAACCCTAACCCTACCCTAAACCTGGTACTATACGGAGATATTATAAAACAGCAATTTAAATTTTTCAACGAAAGGTGCTGTGGCTCAATGGCAGAGTTTCTGACTTCGGTGAACAACAGACATCAGAAGGTTGCAGGTTCGAGTCCTGTCAGCATCGCTTTCTTTTTTGACCTCTCTTTTTTTTTAAGGCACATCGGTCCATCATGCACTTTAAATAATATTTTTTCCTCTTCTTTTGAGAACTTACCATTGTATTGGTACTGTCACCTCACATTGGCATGCATATACACTGCTATTTTGCCTTTTTCAATACTTCAGTCTGCTGATCATTTTAACTCCGTACAGGGTAACCGTCGGCACTCCGCATATTATAAACTTTCAAGCGTGCTTAAAGCTAAGTTATAAAATAACCACTGAAATTTCAGCTATTTTATCGGCAGCATCCCAGCCACCACACTTCAATGGTCCAAGTATACAAGAGCACACATCAGTATGAGTAAGTATAAGAGAATATATGAAGGCTTCGTACTCTACAACAATCAACTAACGCAGCTTCAATTTTGCCACGACTAGTCTAGCATTCTTCAACAAATACCCAAATCCTTTCTCATCACATGTTATATCTGCCGACACGATATGCCAATATGTTGATCCATTAACACACAAATTATATTCTGAACGGCTAATTCGGAAACGTGGAAGATTGCCGAAATTCATGCGACCGTTTATTGGAGGGATGACTGATTCGTGGGTTCTGGAAACGTCAGTTGTAGATCCGAAATCTGCAACGCTTGTAAGCTGGACGAGGAACTTGGACCATACGCGACTGCTCAAAGTTCAAGAGATCACAAAGTATAGCGGTATGGACAAGAACGTCACGTTGGTGTCCAATACTATGTCGTTTGTGAGTAATTTTGGACATTGGGGGTTGAAGGATAAGATTGAGACTTGGAGTTTCAAACAATCATCAGAGAGGATTCAGATTTCAAGAAGGGGGATGGCATTTGTCATGGAACAATTGAGATTACAGGGTGTAAAAGCCTATACTAACGGTTTGCTTAAACAATGTACATAAAGATTATATATATTTTATTATTTTATTACTAGTTGCTCGTTTCTCAGTTATGCCATTTTATTATTTATTTACCTACTTAGTCATTTCATTATGCTAATTTCTTGTTGTTGTTCTCTATTTGTTCGCTGTCATATTATCATCTTGCTATTATTACTTTTCTAAATTATCGTTAATATGCTTCAAAGTTCCTGAATACTCTTCCGGCTTAACCAAGCCCAGACGAATCATCTCAGTCCAAAACAGCTGTGCTTTCTCTGCAGAATATCGTACATAGTCAAACACATCTTCTTGCTCATCAATCTCTTCAACATTGTCAGATTCGTCATTATTAGCTGTCTCTATCTTCGTCCTTCTTGCCTCATCATTATCACCATCATCATCGTCGTTGTCGTTGTCGTCCTTATTAGTCGTAAAAACATATGACCCACTTTCCTGGTCTAATTGTTCTCGTGTTTTCATATCAGCTTCAACATCTACTACCGCCTGTACGAGTCCCCACACGCACCAGTATGCATGAACGGCGGACCTCCAGTCGGCGATTTGTTCCATGAGTCTGTCGACCTCCATCTGTATTGTCAATTCTGCATCGTCGTCAAACATCTCTATACCGTGCTCAACATACTCCCGCACAAGGTTCAGCTGCTGCTGCCTTGTGGGATACCAGTCCTCGTATATGTGGTACGAAAGGGATGGGTGGTGGTAGTCGGCCATCCACTCGCAGAAATGGTTAGCAATGTCATATGCCCGAGGATTAGCGCTCGAGTACTCAAAATCAATTACAATCAGCTGTCTATGCTCGTTCTGTGGTCGCAGCAGCGGAGATCCCTTGGGAGGTTCTAGCCGAAGAATGTTACCGTACTGGGTATCGTTGTGAGAAAACACTAGTGATTTGTTAATTGTGTCGGATCCACCGTACTTGCTTGTCAGATACTCTCGAAACTTGTCGATCGTTGTGCAAAATTCGTCCCATGTACGCGCTTGCAGCACTTCCAGAGTAGATCCGGGTTGTTTTGCTTCAAGCATCTCCATTTTTTCTCGGGCTCTAGCTGACCATTTGTTGATGCTGAGCCAGACTCCGGGGCCGGCGTTTCTTTCTTCTTCAATTAGAGGCACACCGTCGTGGAGTTCTCTCATGCGCTTGGCAATTTGAGCCGAAGTGTCAGGGTCGCGGATATCTTCTTTAGTTAGCGTCTTGGCAGTAAGAAACTGTTCAAATCTACCATTGCTGAAGGTGCCTAGAAGTCTCGGGCCAATGTGTTTTGCAGACAGTCGAGCAAGAACCGAGAGTTCCTTTTTCCGGTCAATTAGATGGACTACCTGTGGGCCGTACACGCGGAGCAGAAGCTTAGGTGGGGCGGTTCTTTCACTTCCTCCACTTTTTTTGTCACGCATATATTTTGGAGGTTCGACAGCATATACGGCATTGGTGAGTGCTCCGGATATACGATTAACAATGATATCTTTGGCCATGTGTTTTTCGACCATACTGTTCCATCTTGGAATATGCAAGGAGTGAGTTAGTTTGACAATGTCTTGTTTAAAATATTCAACAGGAAGGGTATTATCTAAGAAAAAAGACGTGTGACGACACTCGCCGGATAATTTATTGGCATCATCGCTTTTTGAGCGGTGAAATGATGGTCGAGGTAATACCATAGCAGGTGGAACCATGAGAAGTGGTGTTAGTGCGGGGGGATTGCTGGGTCAGTCGAAACGTAAATAGTTTCGTCACTTGATAACGTTTTAAAGACGGGTCACCGGTGCACGGAAAATTTTGAGGCGGTTAGTCTGCCAATAAAGTTTGGCGTGTGTTTATCAGCCGGACTAAATAAAAGAAAAAAAAGAAATGAAATGAAATGGAAGGAGAAAAAAAAAAGGGGAAAAGAATGGCAGCCAGAAACAAACAAACAAACAAAAAAGAGAACCCTCAAAGGGGCCCGCTCTTAATATATAGTTGCTTCATTCAAAATATTGTAAAGACAAATTTCCTGTTCGTGATTTAATTTTATTGATATCAGATTCCCGCGTGCGGCAAATAGTGCGGGCATGTGACAATGTCCTAGATAAGCTTATCTTTGAGCTGCAAGAACGGTCACACGAGACCGGAACAGAAATAACATTACTCGGCCGACCGCCTGTGCAGGTTGGCGGTCCGGTCGTCAAATGACGCATCATGACGGAATTTAGCTGATTCAATGATGCCATATAAATTCTTCTATTATGCACATATATTTATCTATCAATAATTCAATCAATCAATAAATCAATCAATTAGTCATGCCTGCACAGCTGTAGTCTGTTGTGCCTCCAACAACTTGAAATCACGTTGCTGAATTCCTCCGTCTCCTGGAAGACTAGACCGGCCACCACTCAAATACTTGTCAACATTACGAGCACATTGACGGCCCTCCTGGATACCCCACACAATCAAAGACTGTCCTCTGCGACAGTCACCAGCAGCAAACAAGTTGCCCTCAACATGGTAACTAGTCTGAGGAGCAGGAATGTTGCCTCTTTGGTCACGGGGGACGCCCAATTTCTGGGCTTCAGGTCCAATGAATCCCATAGAAAGAAGAACCACATCAGCCTCAAATACTTCCTCAGAGTTGGGGATTTCGGCCATCTGCCATGTTCCGCTCTCAGTCTGCTTCCACTCAACGCGAACAGTCTTGACTCCACAGACTTGGCCATCCTCATTGCCAATGAACTCCTTGGACAAAATGCAATATTCTCGGGGATCCCGGTCGTAGTGAGCGCGGACTTCAGAGTGGCCATAGTCCACACGGAAGATACGGGGCCATTGTGGCCATGGGTTGTCTCTGGATCTTCCATTGGATGGTGTAGGAAGCAGCTCAAAGTTAGTCACAGACTTGGCTCCGTGTCTCATGGCAGTACCAATACAGTCATTACCAGTATCACCACCTCCAATGACAATAACACGCTTGCCTTGCAACAACTTGCGAACCTCAGCCAGTGCCTCAGGAGAATCGAGCAATGACTTGGTGTTCCATTCCAACAGCTGCATAGCAAACATAATGTTTTGCAAGTTGCGTCCGGGGATGGGCAAATCACGGGGAATGGTAGACCCGACAGCCAACAAAACTGCATCGTTCTCATGGCGAAGCTGCTCAAGAGAAAGTGCACCATCCTCGGCCTCGGCGCCGTCGCCGACAGTGGCGTTAGTGACAATCTTGACGCCCTCATCTTCCATCAACTTAACACGACGCTCAATAACTCGCTTGTCGAGCTTCATGTTAGGAATACCGTACATCAACAATCCACCAGGTCTGTCGTTCCGCTCGTAGACAGTGACAGAGTGACCTGCCTTGTTCAATTGGTCAGCAGCAGCTAATCCTGCGGGACCAGATCCAATAATAGCAATGGATTTACCAGTTCGGGTCTGAGGAGGCTTAGGAACCATCCAACCTTGCTCCCAAGCGTAGTCGATGATAGCTCTTTCAACACTCTTGATACCAACGGGGTCCTCAATAATTCCCAAAGTACATGCTCCCTCGCATGGCGCAGGACATACACGACCGGTAAACTCGGGGAAATTGTTGGTCGTCAACAACTTTTGCAAGGCATCATACCATCTGTCCTTGAACACCAGCTCGTTCCATTTGGGAATGACGTTCGAGATGGGGCAACCAGTATCGGATTGACAGAATGGAACTCCACAGTCCATACATCGGGCAGTTTGGTACTTGAGCTCTTCCTTGGTCAGGCGAGACGACAATTCATTCCAGTCATTGATTCGCTCATTCGGGTTGCGATACTTTTCAGAGCGGCGCTTGTACTTGATAAATCCACGAAGCTTGTCCAAAGGCTTTGGAGGAGTAGCAGAAGGAACAGAGTCTTCCAAATCTCCAAGAGCGGGCTCTGCAGATTTCGCCTTGTGTTGATGATGTTGATGGTGGTGGGCTTCAGCCTTTGCTTGCTCATTCTCCTTATTAGCCGCAGCTTCAATCGTATGATCAGGAGTGGATCTAATAGCAGGAGAATTAGCCCGAGAAATCGACCTGATCTTGTTGATCTCTCCATTGGTGGCATCAGCGGATGGGTCCTCCTTGACGACAGTGTGAATGTAGCTACTCATTTCTTTCAATTTAGCTTCCTCCTTCTTGCGGGCCTCAGCTTCCAAAATTCTCTTGTAATCCAATGGCAAAACCTTGACAAACTTGGGCAAGACGCGGTTAAAGTCGCGCAACACACGGTCAGCAACTTCTGATCCAGTGTAATGGCGATGGTCTTCAATAAGTCCTCGGAGGAAGGCAACCTCAGCCGGGTCAGTGACAGACGTGAGTTCAACCATTTCGCTGTTGACACTGTTGGCGAACTCCTGAGCCATATCCAAAACATAGGCAATACCTCCAGACATACCGGCAGCAAAGTTGCGGCCAGTGCTTCCCAATACAACAACGCGACCTCCAGTCATGTATTCGCAACCGTGGTCACCGACACCTTCGACGACAGCAGTGGCACCGGAGTTTCGCACGGCAAATCTCTCAGCTGCAATACCACGGAAGAAACATTGTCCAGATGTGGCACCATACAAACAAGTGTTACCAACAATAACGTTCTCTTCAGCACGGAAAAGAGCCATCTTAGGAGGATAAATCACAATCTTACCACCAGACAATCCCTTGCCGACGTAATCATTAGCATCACCTTCAAGTTCCAAAGTAATACCCGGGGCAAGGAACGCACCAAATGACTGGCCAGCACTGCCTTGGATGTTGACATGGACGGTGTCGTCGGGCAACCCGTTCGGACCAAAGCGCTTGGAAATACGATAAGAAAGCGTAGATCCGAGGGATCGGTCAGTGTTAACAATCTCGGCGTTAATCTTCACAGGAAGTCCCTTCTCCAAAGTGACCTCAGACTCATCAATCAGCTTGTTATCGAGACGGACATGCAATCGGTGATCTTGTTTGCGAACATTGAACGTGGCAACCCCCGGACGAAGAGTGTGGGCCGGAGTAAGAATAGGAGCCAAGTCGAGGTTCTTAGTCTTGATAGTGCGCAAGTCGTCTCGCACAATAAGCTTCTCAGCATGACCGACCATCTCGTTGATTGTTCGGAATCCGAGCTTAGCCATAATGGATCGGAGCTCATTGGCAATGTAGTAAAAGAAGTTGATGACGTGCTCTGGAGTACCGGCGAACTTACGGCGGAGCTCAGGGTCCTGAGTGGCAATTCCCACGGGACAAGTATTAAGATGACATTTTCTCATCATGATACATCCCATAGCAATAAGAGGCGCAGTGGCAAATCCAAATTCCTCAGCTCCCAAAAGACAGGCAATAGCAATGTCACGGCCAGTTCTCAGTTGACCGTCAGTTTGTACAACGACACGGCCACGCAAATCGTTCAGCACAAGGGTTTGATGAGTCTCGGCCAATCCCAATTCCCAAGGAAGACCAGCGTATTTAATACCAGTCCATCGAGACGCACCGGTACCACCGTCGTGACCAGACACAAGAATATGATCAGCCTTGGCCTTGGCGACACCACTGGCAACAATACCGACACCGACTTCACTGACCAACTTAACTGAAACACGGGATCGCGGGTTGGAGCACTTGAGATCATAAATCAACTGCTTGAGATCTTCAATGGAGTAGATATCGTGATGTGGAGGAGGAGAAATAAGTCCCACACCGGGAGTGGAGTGACGAGTCTTGGCAATGGACATACTGACTTTATGACCGGGCAATTCACCACCTTCACCAGGCTTGGCTCCTTGAGCCATCTTAATTTGCAGCTCATCAGCATCGCACAAATAGTAGGAAGTAACACCGAATCGACCAGATGCAATCTGTTTAATAGCCGATCTCATTGTGTCGCCGGTTTCGGGGTCAACCGCAGATCGAGAAGGATCTTCACCACCTTCTCCAGTATTCGACTTACCTCCCAACCGGTTCATGGCCACGGCCAAAGTCGAGTGAGATTCCATGGAAATCGAACCATATGACATGGCACCAGTGACGAAACGACGAGCAATCTCAGTCCAAGGCTCCACCTGGTCAATAGGTACAGGGCTCGAGCTGGTGTAGTCGAAGTCAAGCAATCCCCGCAAAGTACAGTGTTTAATAGCCTCCTCTTCAGCCTTAGAATAGGCTGCGTATGCCTTCTCATTCTTGTTGCGGACGGCATCCTGGATGTTAGCAATAGCGCCGGGCGAGTTGACGTGCTTCTCACCACCGTCTCTCCAATGGTACTCACCGGTCTCTGGCAAACCTTGCGTGACTTGCTCAGGCTCGGTAGCACCGGCAATAGCGCTTTCGGCGTATCCTCGGTCGTGCAAAGTAATTGTATCTTGAGCCAAGTACTCGAATCCAATACCTTTGATTCTTGACGCGGTACCGGCGAAGCATCTGTCCACAACGACATTGTCGAGACCAAGAATCTCGAAAATCTGCGCTCCCTTGTAACTGGCCAAAGTAGAAATTCCCATCTTTGACATCACTTTGAGGATTCCTCCGTCAATTGAATGCTTGTAGTTCTCTACCACTTGATCGTCCGACATGTCGTCTCTCAACAGTCCTTCCCTGTTCATCTTGACCAGAGTCTCCATAGCCAAATAGGGATTCACGGCGTCAGCACCGTATCCCAACAGGACACAAATATGATGGGTCTCTCGGGCTTCTGCGGTCTCAACAACCAAAGCAACGCGAGATCGTTGCTTAGTGCGTACAAGATGGTGGTGCACAGCGCCTGTGGCAATAAGAGCGCTTACAGGCACGCGGTCTTTGCCGACGCCACGGTCAGTAAGAACAATTACTCTGTTCTCATTAGCAATAGCGTGAGAAGTCTCTTCGCAGATTCGTTCAAGCGCCCTCTCGTAACCCTTGACGCCTTCGCTCTTCGGGTAAGTAATGTCAATGTAGTCGATAGTCCACTTAGGGTAGTGGTCAGGCAAGTGCTTAAGAGTGCGGAACTGCTCCAAGGACAAAACAGGAGACTTGAGAAGCAAGCGGTGGCACTGGCTGGGTTTCATTTCCAGGACATTGCCTTGAGGACCGACATAGCATTCCAAGCTCATGACAATAGACTCTCGGATAGGATCGATTGGCGGGTTAGTGACTTGGGCAAACAGTTGGCGGAAGTACTCGTAAACGAGCTTAGGCTGAGTACTTAAGCATGCCAAAGCAGTGTCATTACCCATAGATCCAAGAGCCTCCTTGCCGTCGGATCCCATGGGGCCAAGAAGGAGACCAAGTTGTTCATGGGAGTAACCAAACGCGTGAAGTCGACTGTCATTTTGAGCGTGGACGTTGAAGTTAATAATGACTTCTTCTCGAAGGGACTTGCCGTTGCGTTCAATTTTGTCTCGCAGTTCTTCCATAGTAATGATATTGGCGTGGGTCCAAGATCTGAAATCGAATCTGGAAGCCACGCGTTTTTTAAGTTCGCGATCATCCACAATGCGACCTTCCTTGGTATCGACAAGCAACATACGTCCCGGTCGAAGTCTGCCCTTCTGCACGACAGTCTCGGGGTCGATGTTCATGACACCAACTTCTGAGGCACAGATCATTCGGTCGTCAGCAGTGACATAGTACCGACAAGGCCGCAGACCGTTTCTGTCTAGATTGGCACCACAGTATCTGCCGTCCGCAAAGGTGAAAAGGGCAGGGCCGTCCCATGGTTCCATCAGACAGGCAGCCCACTCATAGAAGGCACGTTTGCGGGAGTCCATATTGGGGTTATTTTGCCAGGCTTCAGGGACCATAATCATGACAGCCTCGGGCAATGACAAAACACCGTTGATCACCAACAACTCAAGCACGTTATCAAAGGCCGCGGAATCGGAGCCGCCAATTTCAATGATTGGATACAACTTGTCGAGCTCGTCACCGAAAAGGCCTGACTCCATAAGACCCTCACGTGCTCGCATCCAGTTCTTGTTACCACGCAGAGTATTGATCTCTCCGTTGTGGGCCGCCCATCTGAGGGGCTGGGCACGGTCCCAACTGGGGAAAGTATTTGTGGAGAAACGAGAGTGCACCAGCGCAAAATGGGCCTCGTAGTTCACGTTAGCTAAATCGTGGTAATAGTTGTATACTTGCACAGGAGCCAATTGACCTTTATAGACGATATTTTTATTTGACAAAGAACAGATGTAAAACCACTTGTCCAATCCAATTGCGTGAGTAGTCTGCTTTCTCAGCACGTACAGCTGTCTCTCAAACCGGTTCTCGTAAGTCTCTTCAAAGTAGGCTGAGTCAGTCGCATCTTGTTGTGGCTCGTTACTGTCACCGTATGCTGCGCGCAGCACGACAATTGGCTGGCGGATAGTTGGTTCTCTCGACAGAGCAGCCGGACCCAAAATCGAAGAGTCGCGTGGCAAGTCTCTCCAGGCCAGCACTCTCAGTCCTAGACTGGACGCAATTGACTCGAAAGTCGCAATGCTTTCAGCGAGGATTTGTGGATCTTTGTGGAAAAACAGATTTCCCACTGCGTACTGACCCATTGGCGGTAAGACAATGTTATTGCTGTGCTCGAATTCTCTTTTCATAAACTTGTGAGGAATTGAAGTCATGACACCTGCACCGTCACCGTCTCGAGCATCTGCACCGACGGCACCACGATGAGTCATATTACATAGCAACGACTTAGCGTCGCTGACAATCTTGTGGGACACATGGCCCTTAATGTGGCAGGAGAATCCTACACCACATGCATCTTTTTCATACTCAGGATCATACAAGCCCTGTTTTGGAGGAAGTGCGTTTGCCCAAGAAGACATCTGGTTAGTTAGACTGACTGCAAATAGCACGCACTGCTGCTGCTTCACGTATGTATATATGTATGTATGTGTACTTACTTGAACAACGCTCTGATCGTTCTTCTAGCTTTTGTTACTAATAGTTCTTGCTGTTGGCACTCTGTTTTGTTGGTTCGTTTACACTGTTGTCACTTTGTAGATTCCAATTGATTCTTGGCTGCTGAAATTTCCTGCAATTGGTCTGGTTAGTATATAATTATTATATTATTCCTTGTTTATTCAGGCCTCAAAAAGCATATGTTTCACTTACACTTGCACTTAAATTGTCTGCCTCTAATAAATCAAAAAAAAATATATCTACAGCGATGCAACCTTTAAATTGCCTATCTCTCTCCGCTTCTTCCAAATATTTGAAACCTTCTTTTTTTTTGTCAACTATTTTTATTTTTATTTATTTATGTCGCTCCCAGTCTTGTTGCTCATAGTTTGGCACAATTTCTTTTTCCACTACTGATAAGCTTCCAAGTCATTAATAGTTTAATTTTGATTGGCCATCTGTCCCACTTTCAGCAGGGTAAATGTGCATTTAACTTTCAAATGCATAATCTTTAACCAATCAAATCCTTTATCTATTAATCCTCATGTGAGATACTATCCTACTATGAGGGAGGGGCGTTTCCGGAATCTCAGCCGGAATCGCCCGACGGACGAAATATTATTATCATGGCTAGCTAGTGTCTACCCTGCACATGCGGTAAGTGCCGAGGACGCAAAAGGTATTTAATCATTAAAGAGTCATTATTTAGTCAAATAATAAAAATATGGAGACCGTTGCATGAAATTGTCGTCGCTGAGCTAGTTCATGCGCACACAATAATTAATTCCTTGTGTGAGAAAAGCCTACTTGTTATTTTTTCGCCAAGACTATTAGTCTGCCTTAGCCTTCCCAACGGACCATCACCACCACGGCGGCCATCCCTGGAACCTCGGCTACTATTTGTTTTAGCTAGTGTTTTTATCCATTTTCCCCCGCACCCTGCTGATATGTGCGGCAGGAGGTTAATCTTAACCTAATGTTTGTTCACATCATTTCGCCTTGTTGCAGGGGCAAGAGGGTTAATCAATGCAATGGGCGGACGGATCAGTGAAAATTTTTTCCTTCTGTTCAGCGCGCATGGCTGACGTACCTATTTCCGCAATCCCGACTCGGATGAACGATGGACCTTCATTTTTATTTTTATTTTTATTTTTATTCTTTTTTTGCCAATGCGTGTATGACACCGTAGCATCGGCTACTACTTAATCTTCAGCCACGCGGCTGTACTGAAAAATTTGATAAACCTATCACCTAGTCGATGCCCTTCGTATGTGCACACTTTTTTCCTTGGTTTATTCTGCGCTCCCTTTTGCCTCTTCATGTCTATTTCCGTTTCATTTTTTCTCCCTTACTCTTTCTTTGCTTTTGCTTTGTCATCATCCCACTTATCGTCTGCAGGCCACCGCGGGGTATCATGTCCGATTTCGGCCTATGGATGTTTACATTTAGCAGAAATAGAGCAATCGACACCGGCATAGGCCTGGCAGTCTTTTCGGCGGCGGAGCACGCCTGCGCACTGCAGTCCAATACTATCATTTTATTATTATTATTATTAGTAGTAGTATTATTAATTCAAGTAATGCATTTTATTCTATTAGCGTTGTGTTCTATAGGTTATTAAACTTCGTCTCCACTACTGACGGCCATATCTTCATCTTCTTCCTCTTCTTCCTCTTCATCACTGTCGTCCTTACTAGTGCTCACAATCGTCTCCTTGTCGGTTTCCTTGCGCAGTCTCATTTCTTTTGCTACTCGTTTACCAATGTCTTTCCTTACAGTTCGGTTGCTCATTGTGTCCCATACTTGCACGATACCGCTAGATCCAGCAACACACACATTACCAAACACTTCTTTATCAGGAGCAAAGTTCACACTAAACACTTTGCCCACATCAAGGTCCCGCGATAAGATCAGCGATGGGCCCCCATTAGCCTTCTCGCTGGTCAAGTTCCACAACTTGATTTGCTTGTCAGACGACGCACTAACCATGTAGCCCTCGACAAAGTTGTTAATATCGAAACTCGTAATCTCTCCTTCGTGAGCTTGCAATGTCCACACACTTTTGCCCTCTTGTCTAGCATCGAACTTATGAATTTGTCCAGTCTCAGTAGCCACGTAAAAATCGTGGCCGTTGTTTGTCCACTTGACACCTTCGACATCAGCGTTCAAGTTCCATTTTCTAGCTGCTCCCTTAATTTCAGCATCAGACACGCGCAGATCGCTAACAACCGCATAGCCGTCATAGCCACCAGTGAGAGCGACAGTTCCTTCAATTGGGTTCCAGGCCACGCTGGAAACTTTTCCGTCGTGCAACTGCAAACTCTTCGCAGCAGTGGCGGAATCCAGATCCCACAACTTGACAGTAGTGTCGGCGGAGCCAGACAGCAGCAGGTTGCGGTGAAGCCTATTGGCGCTTAGACTGAGCACAGCATCAGTGTGATAGTCAGCGTGGATCAGTCCCTTACTCTTCTTCTTTTTCTTCTTCTTCAAGTCGCCATTGAGGTTGTTTTTATCTTGCTGGCCCAAAATCGCATGCGGGTACACAGCATCTACGACGTCCAAATTCCAGATCTCAATTTCCGGATCAAAAGTTCCAATGGCCGCAAAGTTTGAAGAAGCTCCTTGACCGCTGCTTCCTGCTGCTCCACTGTAGTCGATCCATTCAACGCACAGAGGAAAGGCCGGTAACATGATATCGTGGTGAACATATAAACTGGGCGAGTACTCCATCTTACCCTCTTGGTCGGCCTCTGTACCGAAGTCTTCATTATACACATACACTTCTAGATAACTGACGTCATCCTCAGTCTTTGTCGCTAGAATTAAATTATCGGTTGGTAGGATTTCCATTTCTTCATTCTCTTCATCGTCTTGGCCGTCCATTACAAGATATGGGTCTTTTTCGTCAGGTCCATAGTATGCTAGACCTTTAATGTTATTAAACATACCCATAGGCTGGCCGTCAACGTCTTCCTCGTCTTCGTCGTCGTAGTTATCTAAATTATATTCTTTTAAGTCGTCCTCGTCGTCGTCGCCACCGTTGTTGTCGTTGTCATTATTTTCTTTAGTCTTAGTACTCGTTTCTTTCTTGGTCTCTCCTTCTTTTTGTTCGCTCTCTTCTTGTTCTACTTGCTCGTCATCCTGCTCTGCTTCTAAGTCCTCCTTGGCATCTTCTAATTTTAATCTAGCCATACCAGAAATTCTTTCCATTTCTTCATCATCTAATTCCAATCTTTGCGGATTCCGCTTAGCAAATCCTCGCGGAATCCATTTCGTAGCTGATATCATTGACATAATGATGTGTGATTGAAATTTATTTTTTTTTTTCTTTTTGGATTTTTTTTTTTTCTTCAAATGCCGAAGAAAAACACATCAACCTTAACCATAACCTTGTTACAGGGCAAGGGTACACCACACATTAAATAATGTAACTAAGAAGGTTAAGAAAGTGAGCCCTCCAAACAGTGTACAACAATGTTCCTTACAAGAAGTGAATACGATCGTGGCGTTAGTACATTTTCACCAGAAGGTAGATTATTTCAAGTTGAATACTCTTTAGAGGCTATTAAACTTGGATCTACAGCAATTGGAATTTGCACATCCGAAGGTGTGGTACTTGGAGTTGAGAAACGTGTTACATCAAAATTACTAGAATCTTCATCAATTGAAAAAATCGTCGAAATTGACAAACATGTTGGATGCGCAATGAGTGGATTAACAGCTGATGCAAGAACAATGATTGATCATGCAAGAGTTGAAGCAATTAACCACACTTTACAGTACGATGAGCCCATTAAAGTTGAATCAGTTACACAGTCAGTATGTGATTTAGCCCTTAGATTTGGTGAAGGTGCTGATGGCCAAGAAGAACGAGTAATGTCAAGACCTTTTGGAGTTGCATTATTAATTGCAGGATACGATGAAGAGAACGGACCACAATTGTATCATACAGAACCAACCGGAACATTTTACAAGTACCAAGCAAAGGCAATTGGCAGTGGTAGCGAAGGAGCGCAAGCAGAGCTACAGAATGAGTATCATTCATCGTTAACAATGCAGGAAGCTGAATTACTGATTCTTAAAGTTCTCAAGCAGGTTATGGAAGAAAAGCTTGATGCCAAGAATGCACAACTATCGTCAGTTACAAAGGAGCATGGATTCAAAATTTATAATGACGAGGAGATGGCCGAGGTTGTTAGCAAGCTAGAAGCCGAAGTCGTAGAGGAGGAAAGAGCGTGAGCAGACTCTAGAGAGCAGTAGTTAATGATTATATAAATATTATTTTTTTTTTTTTTCTAAGCTAAGTCATATATATATGTATGGCGACGTAGTGAAGTGATGTGGCATGCTGGAAGATAATGGACATCGCGAGTACAAATCTTGTTAAGACTCGTAGCGCTACTGCAATATCCTCTGAACTTAGTAGCGCAGTGGCAATCCTAGTCAGCGGTGGCGAGAAACGAACTGCACCCGAAATGTTGGTGGCTTCGTTCGGATTTATCTTGCTGAAAACAATAGGTTCTTGGGGCATCTTGATACTGACTGAGACAATCGTCACTCAGGTTCGACAGTATGAGCTGTCCAAAATTGAGGCTGGTTTGATTTGGATAGATCGAAAATGTCGCTTTGAACCAAATGTCCCAGTACTGCGCAATGTTTCAGCTGACCATTCGTAAATGTCAAAGGTGTCGGATCAAATAATGGGCGCATCAGAAGAAACCGGATCATCTGGTGATGAAATGCCTTCCTCTAGTCGAACGTATCATAAGTCTCGGCAATACGGCTGAGAGCCAGAGGTCATAGGTTACCTAGACAAAGGAGCAGCAGTCAAAACTTCCATAGAAACTCTCGGACCGAAAAATGTCATTCGAGAAGCTTTAATGATAGTGAATTGGCAAATGAGCTGGCACGCCGTTCGCATCACCAGCTAGGCATATATTCATTTGGCATGCCTGAGACAAAAGTGAATGAAAGTTATTTTTATCGCAGTGCAATTGAAAGCGGCACAGCCATATGCTACAGAGCAACATATCTTTCTAGGCATAGTTTGGCATGAATATCGCTATCTTGCGCGTGCGTCCAAATGACAAGGCCAACTGACGACTTGCAAGAACAAAGTCTCGCGTAGCTGTGAGTCGCTACGCGCTTGAGTCCAGCTTTGTCAAGGATCATAGAAGACAGCCCGCACGCAGGATCTTTTCCTGTAAAACCATTCTCCTGCAACGGGGCTGTACACCCAGTGTTATACATCAGCTGTACGCGGGTTCGGCAAAGCGCTAGCTCGTGTGCCGTGAGACCTTGTTAAAAAATAAGGGCTGCCTCGATTTTGTAGGACATAGACCCCGCCAGTGCCCTTAGATATTTTAGGAAATTGCGATTTGTCCTGTGCGATTAGGATCCTGGGGAAAATAATAGCCGCCGCTTTATGACATCCAGACATGGATTTCATCAACTAGTATCGGGCAGACTACAAGAGACGGAGAGTTCAGTAAACTTTCGGCTAGTGTGCGCACCATATGTTTGGCAAATAACCATGTTAGCTTTTATATCTGTCTTCCAGAAGTGTCGCTCCCGACTATTGGCAAGATGAGATATGAGGTCATGGCACTTGATGTGATCTTTATTTTATTATTCGCAGAAGTGCAAGTAAACAAGAAATGAAATAATTCTCTTCCTTGAACTATGTACCTGACTAATCACAGACCAGGAGACTATTATTCTCTCAATATACTTGATTCCGTCACAGATACGTTATACGGGTTCATCACGTCGTGGACTTAAAAACCCTTACCTGCCAAATACAAGCTTTCTGATAATAGGCAAGATAATGCACTCAATACAAAAGTCCCCCTGAAAACTTCCGTATTTGGAGACCATTACGTCATCACAACTAGTTAATTAGCCAAAAAGTGTCAAAACTTATTCTCCAGTTATATTCAAAGTCCTTGTCAATAGCTAACTCGGGCCGTCGGTTGAAAAGAACATGATGCGACCTCCTAGACAATTTAATTTGGATAATATTTGCATGTCACATTGGTCTTTGCTTCGCAAGCATTCGGAAGAAGCAAAGGGCAATTATATTTGGCCAGCCGCCTTGTCGGATTTGCTCAAGGAGGCATTTTTGTGCGAGATACTTCTAATTCCAAACGAAGGACAAGCGGAAGCATTAGTCGTGGTTGGTCAACCACCTGCAACTAATAGAGAAGTGGCCGTAGAGGTCGTCACGGGTGTGAAGCCAGGATCTGAAAGGTCAGAGAAGTCTTTTTCGGATCTAGCGAATTTGCTAGATGAGTACAAATGTAATCATGGGGTAATTATGAATTTTGAACGAGCTATAATTTTTAAAAAAATAAACGGCGCAGACAAAGAAAGGGAAAAAAGACTTGAGGAAATTAAAGAAATTGATTTGAATGAAAATGGGTACAAAGAGTTGGGTCGTTACTGGTGCTCAATAAAACCGAAGTTCTTAGTGGATGCAGAAGAGCGATACAAGACCGGGACTTGTACAACTGAAGACAAAATGCGTGTACCGGAGCTCAAATGGCCTCGAAGTGCTGATACACACCCTATTAAATTGGGAAGTGTAAAAATTAAAACTACGCAAAAAACGAAGAAGAGAGCCCTTGTTTTTTCAACATCTGGAAAAACCGCCAGAACAGATGGTGTTGAGAAAAAGAATAAGACCCGATTGTCTAGAAGAAAAGAAAACAAGGAAAAACAAGGAAGTTATAAAAAAGGCTCTGGATTATAACAATAGTAAGGTAATGCACTAAATACGAGAAACGCGTGTCTAACTAATTTTTCTATTGAAAAATTTATTACGTCATTACAACACTAATTCACAGTTCCATATTGATAATTAACCCACTGGAGCAATTTCTTTTTTTTACTATTACTGTTAACTGCTACTTGCATTCCAATCCTTGTTACTGGTTAAAGTCGTCGCTGCTATCCCTTAGACGAACATAGCTCAAGCTCGTAGGGAATTCAACTCGGATAATCTTTCCGCATCATTTGTGTCTTTTTTTCGTTTAACTTGTACATACTCGAAAGAAACAAATGAAAATTACCATTTGGCGGCCGTCTTTTCGTAAGTGCCAAGCGGGTGTTCCTATCTGAAGTAATTCTGATCTTAAACGAGGTGGCGGGCGAAATCTTTGGCCGTACTCGGTCAACCGCCTAAACGTAATAGAGAAATAGCAATAGAAGTTGTCACATGTGTGAATCGTAAAAAGGAAAGATCAGCAAAATCTCTTTCGATTTGCTCGTCCAACAGGATCATGAGGTAATCATGAGTTTTGAACGAGCAATGATTTTCAAGGAACGAGCAAACAAAGAAAACGAAAACAAAAAAACTTGAGAAAAAATTAGAGAAGTTGATTTGAGTGAAAGCGGATATAGATAATTGTCTTGTTACTGGTGTTCCGTAAACCCAAAGTTCGTATTGGAATAGAAACAGCGACTCAACACTGGGACTGGCACTAACGAACAAAAGGTTCGCGGAACAGAGCACAAAATGCACTCCAAGTGCTGCTGGAGATCCTATTAACTTCTAGGGAAATCAAAGAGCAGGCAGCATTACAAAAAGGAGCAAGATATCCTCATCATCTACGATGAGCAAGGAAAAGACAACGAAACAATAAACAATAAAATGGGCTGTTTAGCGAAACCGCCGCCATACAGTATTCGATTAGTTGAGATTCTACTCTGTAGTCTTGCAACATGTACTTGTCAGTTTTATTAACATTCTTCTCTTCGTCCTACGATATCATTGCCATGTCTCCTTGGCAGTCGGAGAGAATGTCGTCATAACATGCTCTCCGGATTCTATTTCCTGTCATGACCCGCGACTCGCCCTAAACATTCGCAAATTAGCTGGACGTGATAAAGAGGTAAAAAACAGAGACCGCGATCTTCCGAACAATGCCGGCGCTGAAAATCAATCCGCCATCCCATGATATATGTTCTTACTCTACCAAATGAGAATACTCTGGAACTTCCCTAACCTTCTGGTACAGAAACTTCTCCAGCTTTGTGGCATTCTTGTAATAAGTTGTTGACTCATTATTATAGGCCCTGCAATTATTAAAGATCAATTTGGAATCGTACAAGAAATCTTCCATCGTCTGATAGTGATCAGCCTCTAGTTTGGATTCCATAGTCGACAAATCCATTGGCTCCTTAATCACCTCATAGTAGTCGGGGACCTCCTCTTTATTAACTGGCTGAGTAAACGGCCACGCGCTTGGATGATTCTCCATTTCACTTAGAAGATGCTGCATCATCGCAAAATGTGGTCCCCGTTTCGGCCTCCGAGCCAGTTCATCCATTATTGGAGTCCATCCGGATTCCTTGAGACCTGGTATGTTCATAGGGTCAATACCGCCCTTGTCAATCACATCCTGGTTTCGGAATTCCTCAATCCCCGGTCGAACGATATGAGACTTTGAAATTTGTCGAATCTTTTTCAAAATTGCCTGCTTTTGCAAAATTAGAATCTTAGACGAATCTAAATAGCGAATTCTTGGCAACATTGTGCACTGCATTATAGTGCCGCCTTCATAGTCCTTGATATAGCCCATCCAGATGTTCCTGTCCAGAGTAATCTCCTTGGTGAACCCTTGCTTTTTGAAATATCCAATTGCGTAGTTGTCCGCGTAGGTTAGAAAATAAATAATTGACGATGTCGCTTTGACATAGTCTTTCAAATGGTTCATTAAGTGTGCTCCATATCCACGCACTTGCTCGTTGGAACTAATTGCACAGAATACAATCTCTGCAAACTTCCTCGACTCAAACGGCCGATATGTTATACCACCAACTACAGTCAGCGGCTTGCGCACAATTGCAATCGACAAGTGGCTTCTGTCGTACACTAGTCTTGAAATATATTCTCGCGGCATCTTGGGCAACTGTTTTTGGAAAATGTTCTTCAGCCCGGTTAATATCATCATGCTTTCCTTGCTGTTATCGTTGTTGACCACTCTAAATTCAATTTTGCCTTCCCTTTCTTCAACTACTGCCGGCCTCTCCTTGAATTTATAAACTTTTCCTCGAAATTGGAATTTGGCCATTCCATTCTCATCCTCTTGCCCACCAGCTGCTGGTTCTTCCTCTTCCTCATTTCCATCAGCTGCTGTTTTGTCGTTGAAATCAAGTTCTGTCAAGTTATCCCCAATATCCTGTTCTTGTGGTTGTTGTTGTTCATCTTTGATTTCCGCTTCGTCATTGTTGTCGTCGTTAGTTTCATTAGCTTGTCCATCAATTGTCTGGTCGGCTTCTTCTATTTCTTGTTTCTCATTCTCGTCTTCTTGTTCTATCTCCTCTCCTTCATCTTGATCTTTTTCTAGTTCTTCATCTTCTCCTTCGAGTTCCTCCTCTTCTAGTTCCGGTTCTTCCTCTTCTTCTTCTTCCTCGTCTTCCACTGCACCTTCCTCTTCCTCCTCCTCCTCATCTTCCGCTAGCTCTTGTTGTCCCTCATCTTCTTCTTCTTCGTCTTCTTCCTCCTCCTCCTCTTCCTCATCTTCTGCGACTTCCTCTTCGTCTTCGTCGTCGTCTGGAGGCTCTTCTTGTTCCTCTTCTTCGTCCTCTACTTCCTCTTCAATACCCACTTCATCGTCCTCTTCTTCTGCTTCTCTCAGTCGTTTCCTTTCATTTTCTGCTTCCTCTTCAGCTTTCCGTTTACCAGTCCGAGAAGGCATCAATGTTGATGATCTGAATTGTCCCAACGCTGCTCCGGAACTCATATGTGCTGCCCTAACCCGGGCCGATGCCAAGATGGAACCAGTCGTCGTCAGGATCGAATAACAAAAAAACTACTAGAACGACCTAACATTGTAGGCGATTGATTTAATTGGGCCTTTATTCTGGTATTAGTATATATATACACTCTCTAACATTAAAAGAGTAATGTGACAGTGATACGCACGGATCCAAATATTCATTGGTAGATCTCTCTTAGTTGTGCACCTTGTGTTGACTTATCGCATAATGCAATGCGAAACACACAAACCCCCCATCGGAAAGATCTAAGCTTTCACTACTCCTCATGCATTGTGTGCATGTACAATGAACTAGTTTCTAACTTGCCTCGGTTAAGCTTGTCAATACTACTTTGGGTTAGTTGTTTACTAGCAAACTACTTTCCACCCGCCTTAAAAAAAGGAATATTTATTTTTTTGCATGATTGGTTAGCAGCGACTAGGAGTCTAAACAAGGATCTACAAATGGTGTGTGTGCGGGGAAGAAAGAATAGCAAATTGCTGTTGTACAATACTTGAAGTGGTTGGTCAATTATTAGTTTGCATTAGTACTTAGTAGTAGTAGTAGTAGTAGTACACTACTCCCTGGATTATTCTCCTGGCAGCTTTTAACGTTTTCTTTGATTTATTTTTTTTGTGCCTGCCTTGCATGCATGTTTTCCTTATATTCGTCCAATTATTACGTAACCCAACAGTCAGCAGGGCTTAAAGTTTGTCGTCAAAGGTAAAGTTCACCTATTAGATTAATTGCATTGGACATTGAATATCTGTTGAACAATGGCAGTCAGTAAATTACCAGAGCCTCGTAAGTAAACAAACGCAATGACAGAATTCGAGCCAACCGTCTAACCAGTATCTGAGGAGGAAATGAAGAAGAACCAGATTCCTGTGGCCTGGAGAGATCGGTGTTCATCTTTATTAGTACCACTTAACAAATGTAGAATAGAAGGTTGGTATTTACCATGGAACTGCCAACAGGAGAGACACGATTACGAAGAGTGCCAATACCTTGATTTCCAAAGAAGAGTTAAGGAGATGGAGAAGTTGAGAGAGAATAAAACAACCACCGAGAACGCATGATATATAAGTTGTTGGTGCTGCCACTGCGACTACTATTATATATATATATATAAATCCTGAAAAAAAAATACACTATGTATATGATATGATATGAATTCCGAGAATATGCTATGCTGTAATGCGAAAATCTGCCATGCAGATGGAAAATATCTCCAGTCCTGAAAACAGTATTATATTAATATTATTATATAAATAGTACTATATTACACTACCAGCAACTTTTTTTTCCGTTTCCCTTTTTTCCTCGGTTTGCTCTTTTTTTTTTGTCATTATTCTTTCTTTTTTTATTTAATAGTAATCGTCGCTCGTCAGTCTTTACAAGCAATAGACGGAGGAGTTTTGGGTGACACCAAGCTATCAGCTCCACTGCCAGCCGCAGCAGCACCAGTACTAGCAGCGGCAGGACTGCTACCACTGCCCTCACCACCCGCACCTCCACCTTGACTATTATTACTCGACGCCCTCGACTCCAGTCTCTTTCTAAAGATCTCAGCCGCTTCGGCTTCTCCCTTCTTCTTTACGAGTTTCGCATGGTACAATCCACACGCATTACATAGAGTTCTTGCCCCGTTTGGCCCTCGTCTCCATTCAGGAGTCTCAGTAATACCACACTGATGACATCTGACAATCTCCCTGGAAGAATGTCGAGCTCGCTTTTTACTGTGCTTGCGAGGCTGAATTTGCTTATAGATGTCAGATGAAGCGGTAGTCGCATTGCTGCTGTTGTTGTTAGATGTTGGCAGTGAAGACATCGACATCGATGACGATGACGACAGCGACGAATGAAGTAGCGGCTTGTGGTCAATTTCCATTTGACCAGACGGAGACGTCCTCACATTAGATGATGCAGCGTTACCACTGGCATCCGCCGGCTGATATGCAACAATCCGCGGAGCTGAGTGCGTTCGTCCAAATGAATTAATAGGCGGAGGTCCAGTGTGGAATGCAGGTGGGGGTATTAATTGGCCATTAGTGGGTATATGAGGAGGTGGTGGGTTGCTGTTAAACGAATGGTTAAATTGATGATGCTGTTGTTGATGAGGATGATGGGGTTGCTGTTGTTGTTGTTGTTGTTGGTGTTGCTGCTGCTGCTGACCTTGAATCATAATCTGGGTCCAGTACTGTAGAAACTCTTTGGCAACTTGAACTCGGTCTATCAAAGCATGCAGAGTTTCCAACTTGGGAGGCGAATCCATCTGTTTCGCCGACTGGCTGAAATAGTACAAGTGGCTCGCAGTTTCCTGTAGATCATTCAGCCTTGGCGCAATCTCAAACAAGTGCAGGTCACCCATTGAACTCGGACTCGTGGATGTTGAGTGCATCTCTGACGAACTGCTGCCAGTAGGGGTGGCAGTGGTAACTGGCAGCGAGTACGTGCGCAGGTGCTGCTGCTGCGGAGGCGCCGACGGCGGATGCGCAGGATGGATGATCCCCGCGTGGGACTGTGAATGTGGCTGAGGAGGAGGCGGCGGCGGGTGGGCCATAGAATGATGAGTTGGCTGACCCAGACGGTAGTTTGTATTAACAGCAGCAGCGCTGCTGGAGTTGGCATTAGGGCCAAACTGCATATTGGCTCCATTCTCAATCTTGTCCAGCGGAGACAATTCATCGTCCGAGCTGCGACGAGATCCTGGAGGAGTGGTAGTGCTGAATTTCGAGAAATGAAAAGACTGAGAGTAGCGAGGAACAGAAGCAGCATCTGCTGCTGCACCCCCTACTCCACCTGTGCCCGGCGGCGGTGTGGGACCAGTGGCAGGACCTGGATGGTGGCCTGCAGCTTCTTGGGACCATTTAAATGAAGGCACATTATCAGTTAGTTGGGTAATAGGAGGGAGAATTCTTGTTAGCGTCGTCAACTAGGAAAAGAAAGACAAACAAAAAAAAACAAAAAAAACAACAACGAGCGAACGAACGAACGAAACAAAGAAAGAACGACAGGCAAGGAGAAGAAAGAAAAACAGGTCCAATAATACATACACACAAGACATAGTATTTTCGCATATAGGTGTTCCATCCGACCCAAATGTTTACTGCACCTGTATATATATTCCATTAATATTAAACACTGGCGGGGTTTATGCAAGGCTAATCCAATTAACCAACCATCTTAACCACCCATCCACCACCACTCGTTCATTTATCCATTCATTGATCCATCCATCCATCCTTTCATTAAGTTGACTTTGTCGCAAGGACCTGCCATCTACAAAAATACGAACTTGACCAGCCACTTTGCCCGCCATTATTGCAAACACCTGCACCACACCACACAACTTACCTTTCCGACATGATGTCATCAAATGATAAATCAGTAAACAGTAAGTAGTAGTAAATAAATAAATACTTGAATAATAAATAGGCAATCAGTAATATTAATCAGTCAAAAAAAATAGTCAATAAAACAGTCAATACTAGTCAATCACCCAATCGCCCAAGTCACTCAAAGATCGATTATTTAAGATCTTTTATATTTAAATTCAAAGATCCCTTGTCACCCACCGCCCGCCGGTTTGCCAATTCAGATTTCGCAACTACCGCTAATCTCAATTTGGAAACGCTAACACAAAACTCTATAATGGGGATGGTCAGTTGGCGTTGTAATTTCCAGATTAGACTAAGCAATCTCGACGCCTGGTTTGCCATGCACTTAATCGAATATGGAGAAAAAAAATGATAGGCGGTTTTGTATTGTTTTTGTTTTATTTTTTTTAACTTTTTTTTTTTTTTTTTTTTTGTATTTTTAGATGACAATGGAACCAGAATTTTTGTTTCCCTTTCTTTGTCAAATGCGCATGACGACGGCCATAAAGAAAAAAACAAAATAAATAAATGAATGAATGAACATTATTATTCTTTATTTCTTTTTTCGTCAATCGTATTCGCCGTCATCAGTTACTTCTTTTTCTTTTTTTTTTCTTTTTTTTTTTTTTTTGTTTTTTGTTTTTGGCTCTTTTCGTTTGGCCCTCTTTTTCGTTTTTTGTCCCTTCATTTAAGATCTTAATACAAAGAATGTCTCCGAATCGATCGATTTCAGCCTCTCTACTGTACGCCTAGGTTTATCTGGAGTTTGTCCCCACCACCCACCCACCCAGCCTAAATTTCTTATTCTGGACTGATAAGCCTCGCCAGTAACTTTAACCGTTTAAGCATGGCTGACAAGACACTAACTCGCATCGGGCTTTACATGAGGTGATGGTGGGGCTGAACTTGGATCGTACTTTATTGTGCTCATGACGCACGCAACTTAGATTAGACATGAAACGCTGATACAGATGAGTGTGACATAGATAGATATAAAGTCGACGAGTTGGTCAGGTTGTTTTTTAGTTAGTTGCTTTTGTTTTCTTCTTCTTCTTTTTCTTTTTCTTCTTCTTCTTCTTTTTTTGTTTGCATTTCTTCTGTCATGTAAACTATTCCTTCACGTCGTCCTCCCGCCCGCCCGCGCTCATCTCCCCCTGCCGCTTCCTGTTGGGGCACCCCTGAACCATATCCGGGGCACATGTTTATCCACCAACAAATTAAACCTAAGCGAATTACAGGAAGTCTAAAATAAATAAGAACCAACCAACCAAATCACACATCCGTTTGTTTGGCTTCCTACCCACCACAATGAGCTCGTCATGGTTGTATGACTTGATGGTGTGGATATTCACAATCATCTTTGATTTATTCTTCCGCCAAATAATTCCAAGAGGTTCTTATAGAATTCCAAAAAAGGGCCCCGTAATATTCGTAGCAGCTCCCCATGCAAACCAATTCGTCGATCCAATGATGCTCATGCAGCAAGTCCGCTACTCCTGTGGCAGGAGGATTTCCTTCTTGGTGGCTGAAAATTCCGTAAAACGAAGATTTATCGGCTTCATGTCCAGAGCTACTGACGCTATCGGTGTTGCAAGAATACAAGACAACTTGGTCAAGGGCGACGGAGTAATCTACATGAAGGAAAGCGACGACAGGTCTCCGACTGCAGCCGGCTCTGTTCTTGCTAACGGCTCGGCTCACAGCAACGGCGACGACCATGCTAAGGCCAACGGCACCGCTCACGAGAACGACCGCGTCACCAAGGGCGGCGACGGCGCCTCCTCCAACGACTTGCGCGTCTTTGGCAAAAATACCCGGTTCACAAAACAGTGCCAGAAGGGCGGCCACGTCGCCCTCTCAAGTGCTTTTGGAATGTCAGAAATTGCTGAGATTGTATCAGATACCGAACTCATCCTGCGCAAACCTTTCAAGCCCTCGGCTATTGCCGCACTGCGCGAGTCGCCTCTCAAATACCGCGTCGCTCCTCGAATTGACCACTCGCAAATGTTCCGTAAAGTCTTCGCCCATCTCCACGAGGGCAAGTGCATTGGCATCTTTCCTGAAGGCGGATCACATGACCGCCCCGACTTGCTGCCTCTCAAAGCTGGTGTGGCTATTATGGCATTAGGCGCGCTGTCTGAGCAACCTGACTGTGGTGTTAAAATCGTCCCATGCGGCATGAACTACTTCCATCCTCACAAGTTCAGATCTCGCGCTGTCATTGAATTTGGTAACCCTATGTCTATTCCTCCAGAGCTGGTGGCCAAGTACCAACAGGGCGGAGACGCCAAGCGCGAAGCCGTCAAAGAAGTGCTCGACCTGATCACTGTCCAGCTCAAGTCTGTCACCGTCACATGCCCCGACTACGATACTTTGATGGCTATCCAGGCTGCCAGAAGATTGTACCAGCCCTCGTCAAAGGAATTGCCGCTGTCCGTGGTGGTCGACATGACTCGTAGATTCATGGAAGGATACAACCAGTATAAGGACGACCCTCGTATTGTGCATCTGAAGCGAGCAGTATCTGACTACAACCACAAACTGTTTGATTTAGGAATCCGAGACCACCAGGTTGAGACTGCAACTATGAGCCCTAGCAAAGTTATCGGTAAACTGGTTTCGCGTGTCATCAAGCTGATAATCCTGTCCTTGGCAAGTCTTCCGGGAACCATTTTGTTTTCTCCTGTTTTTGTGGCTACCAAGGCCATCTCGTATAAAAAGGCCAAGCAAGCTTTGAAAGCATCAACCGTCAAGATTCAGGCCCGTGACGTCATTGCCACATGGAAAGTACTCGTGGCTATGGGTCTGGCTCCACTGCTCTACACGTTCTATGCTATTGTAACTGCGATTGTGTGCTACAGACATGGTGTCATTGACAAGAGTTTTCACTCGGTATTGGGTGTTATTGGCATATCCTACGTTGTGTTCCCGAGTCTAACCTATGCTGCGCTGATAATCGGCGAAACTGGTATGGACATTTTCAAGTCTTTACGTCCGCTGGCCTTGGCCCTCAATCCATCTCAGAAGAATACTATTGCTCAGCTCAAGGCTACACGGAAGGAGCTGACGACTGAGGTTACGGACTTGGTTAACACTTTAGGTCCTGAGCTGTATCCTGAGCTCAAGGCGGGCAAACATGTTCAGGACATTATTGATGAGGAGCTCGAGGAAGAACGAATCCAAGCTAGATTTGAAGCAATCCGTGCTGCTAGACAGCTTGTTCGGAAACACTCAGAGTCGGAGATTTCGGATCCTGGATCCATTTCTCGTGTAGGCTCAGGTGCTGATTTGGCCAATATTCCATTGTTCAGTAACTCTTCAATGGTTCCTTCAAGTGTAGTCAGTCCAGCAACCAATGGTAGTCGCAGAATGAGTCGACGAGATTCAGGTTCGTCAATGGAAGATTTACTGTTAGTAGATGTAGCCAGTGGACAGAAACAATTCCAGACTGAAGTATCGCAGAGAATACGAGCAGCAATGGCAGAAAGGAAGGCCCAGCATAAGGAGTAGAAGAAGGTACGGGTGCCGGCAACTAACTAGATTAATTTTTTTTTGGTAGAGACAATAAACTAGAAACTAACTTGCATAACATGTGGTAAAGTGGGGTCGGGTTTTTTTTTTTGGCCCCTTTTTTTTGTTTTATTTTATTTTATTTTTTTTTCATTGGTTGGTTTGTTCCTTTTTTTTTCTTTTGTTTTTTTTGGTTTTTTTTTCTTCCGCGTGCTCTTCGTTTTGCCTTCATGCATGTCGCGTGAGATCACCTTACGGCTCATCACCGCCGCGCGGACTCCGACCTTATCACTGCCATATATATATCTATATATATACTACTACATGTAACGGGCTTGTAATGTCTATACGATGATTCGACCTGTTCTTGATGATGGATCACTAGATCCGTGGTTTGTAGACAATGTGGTGCTACTGATTCCATCGATACTGTTAGTGGTAATAAGCCCGTTCTGCTGGCCGCCCACTATTCAGTCCTCCACGCGACGGTCTTTCTTTTTGAATGTTGGATTGGTAAGTTTGAAGTCTTTCGTTGCACAGCCTATGTGGCTATGTCTTTATGCGTTTATTCTAACCAGATCTTTTGTCTCTTTCAATCTATTTTATGGCTGTTTTTAGCGTATCTCACTGATCTTTACTTAAATTGCATATTTACGTCCACAACATCTCTATTAGCATTATACTTGCATCTGACAAACACTCGCATATGTCCAGCGTCATTACTCATCTATTGGCCGCTTCAGATCATATCACTTGGTGTAAAGCTAGGTAATCTCACTGGATACATTGATGGTGGCCACCAAGACAGCGACAAGAACAAACAGCTCTTTCTAGTTTTCCTGGCAGCAGACGTCTCCTCAGTTGTTGCATTTGTTTTTGCCTACATCCTAAACAAGCACGTCCGAAGAATTACAATGGAAGAACAAGAATCTCAAGGTCTGCTGGTCAATGCCGACCTGTACTCCCATATATCACTGACTTGGATGACTGGACTAATTGAGAAAGCAGCCGCTGCTAGAATATCATTAAAGTCGCTACCTCTAGTTGACTTACGCTTTAACACAGAATATGCCAGCCATACATTTCAGACTAACTGGAACAAAGTCCGCAACAAGTCTGTTGGTGCGTTCATTTTTACCTTGATTAGATCGTTTGGCTCTATTGTCATGCTTTCTGCGTTGTTTGAAGTTGCAACTGACCTTGTCGGCTTTGCCCAACCGTTTCTATTAAGATACCTCATTCAATTTGCTGATTCGTATTGGAACAGGGATCGACGAGATAATGGTGATAAGGGCGATGGTAGCGACAGCCCATGGCCAATTTCTTATGGCTTTTATATCGCCTTAGGAATGTTTTTAGCCAATGTTTTGAGATCAATTTTGGGTACTAATCTCTGGCTGTTCCTTATCAGAGCTGTCACGTCTCTGCGCAGTTCGTTGATTAGCGCCGTCTTCCAAAAATCCCTTGTTCTGTCAACTGCCGAACGTCACAATAGGTCAACAGGAGAAATAATTAACCTAGTCGGCGTGGACATCCAGACAATCGCCACGATGATGTTTAGTGTTACTACTCTCTGGGAAGCTCCGCTACAATTTACTTTGTGCCTTGTCTCGCTGCAAAAAATCGTTGGCGGCTCAATGTGGAGCGCGGTCGTCATCCTGTTCATATTTCTACCAATCAATTCATTCCTGGCCAAGTACCTCAAACGACTACGCAAGACTCAAATGAAACTCAAAGACGAACGCACCCAACTTACGAGTGAAATCATTACAAATATCAAGAGCTTGAAACTGTACGACTGGGAAGACGCGCTATTGGATAGATTGCATGAGGTGCGTAATAACAAACAGTTGACAAACATGCGCAAGATCGTTGAGTTCAGTTGTTTTGTAGATTTCCTCTGGAGCATTGTACCGTACCTTATGAGCTGTAGCACTTTTGGTCTGTATGCCTACATGGAAAATATCCCTTTGACGTCTGATGTTGTGTTTCCTGGCATTGCGTTATTCGATATGATGACTGCCCCTTTGAATGATATCCCACGAATGATTACTATGGTTATTGATAGCAGTGTGTCATTTGTCAGAATCCGAAATATGCTGGCAGCTGAAGAGTTAGAGAGCAGTACTATTAAGTTTGAGGAGCCGCCTGTGGAGGAGAGTGATGGTAATCAGTACACTGCTGTGCACATCGATAACGCTACATTTATATGGGACAGAAAAAATACCGACGACACGGCTCTTAAAAATTTGTCCTTCAGTGCGCCAGCTGGCTCCTTTAACTGTATCGTTGGTCGTGTGGGGTCTGGCAAAACCAGTCTGCTTCGATCTTTGCTCGGCGAGTACCCACTTTTAAGCGGATCGGTGGCGGTTCGTGGTAAAGTCGCATATGTTGCTCAAGATTCCTGGCTAGTCAACGCGAGTGTCAAGGAAAATATCTTGTTCGGCCTGCCATTCGATGGCGAATATTATCACAAGACCATTACAGCTTGCGCCTTGACTCCGGACCTCGAGATTTTACCCCATGGAGACGAGACGCTGGTCGGTGAAAAAGGAATCACATTGAGTGGCGGACAAAAGGCGAGAATTAGCTTGGCCCGTGCCGTGTATAGTCGAGCTGACATTTATCTTTTGGACGACCCATTGTCAGCCGTGGAC
Organism: Crinitomyces ghanaensis; assembly: GCA_030581755.1. Lineage (NCBI taxonomy): Eukaryota > Fungi > Ascomycota > Dipodascomycetes > Dipodascales > Trichomonascaceae > Crinitomyces > Crinitomyces ghanaensis. The sequence continues at coordinate 195,866 of JAKTVX010000012.1, forward strand.
GAGCATGTCAGACAGCATATCTGCAAAGAGGTGCTTGATAGCCAAACTGGATTGTTGAGTAACACGACTCGAATCCTTGCTACTAACGCGATTAACGTGCTGCAGAGGTCTGATAACGTTGTGTTCTTGAGCAACGGAGAAATAATTGAGCAGGGCACCTTCCACCAGGTGTTGAATAACGGTGGATCATTGACCCAATTGATCAATGAATTTGGAGGACTCGAAGAAGAGGAAGAAGAAGAAGAGGTAGAACAGGAGCATGCTCATGCCACTTTTGAAGGTGATGTCCAGCCTACTGAAACATTAGTGGAATCCACAATGGTGAATCCTGCGCATGTCATTGACAGATCTCCTGAAGATGTAGCAGCTAGTACGTCATCCGAAGATTCTGAAGAAGATTCTGACTCTGACCAGAAATCTGCAGTATCTGAGACAACAACTGACATCGAATCACAAACGAACCCTCCTTCTGCCCAGGTGGTACCGCAACAGGTTTCTATCCAGGAAACTTCTCAAAAGGGTCACGTCAAGTGGCATGTGTACAAACGATATGCTCAGGCATGTGGATATTTCCCCTTGACTATTGCAATGCTATTGATCATGACATCCCCGTTTCAGATATTACTTGCTAATTTGTGGCTTAAATGGTGGGTGGAGACCAACGCCAAGGCTGGCGCAAATGTCGATCTGCCCTTCTGGCTTGGCGGATACCTGGTTATAGGTATAAGCATAGGCGTTGTTGTTGTGTTGCGGAAATATTCTGCAAGAATCGTATGTGCGTTGAAATCTTCCAGGATATTACACGACGCGATGGCGTCTACGATTGTACGATGTCCAATGTCATTTTTCGAGACCACCCCTGTCGGTCGCATTATTAACCGATTTTCTGCTGATGTGAATGAACTCGATGAAGGATTGCCCGTAGCCATATTGGACCTGGCCCGTACGTTGGCCAAGATAATTGTCAGCTTGGCGGTCGTATTGTACGGATCCCCTGCTGTGTTGGCCATTATGATTCCCTTGTCATTTTTGTATTATTATTATCACAAATTTTACCAAGGCGCATCACGTGAAATGAAACGCATTTTGAGCATTTCTCGAAGCCCTATTTTTGCCCACTTTAGCGAGACGCTTAACGGCATGACAACGATCCGTGCATTTAGACAGCAAGACCGGTTCGACAAAATGCACTCGTTCAATGTTGATTGCAACATTCGGGCTGTGTTTTTGTTCCGCAGTTTGAATAGATGGCTGTCGTTCCGCCTGCAGACTATAGGTGCGGTTATTGTATTTGCAACGGCCTGTACAATAGTCATACGATCTACCAGCGAGTCGTCTACCTTTTCTCCTGGTATGGTAGGAATTATGATGACCTACACTAGTCAAGTCACTGACTTCTTGAGCTGGATTGTTCGAACCCTTGTCAATGTGGAAACTTCAATTGTAGGAGTAGAGCGAATTCTAGAATACTGCGACTTAAAGACCGAAGCAGCCCCAATTGTCGAAAGTAACCGACCCGGTTTATCATGGCCCGATAAAGGCGCTATTGTGTTCCAGGGATACAGCACACGATATAGAAGCGATCTGCCATATTCACTACGAGATATCAGCTTGGGCATTCGGCCCAAGGAAAAAATCGGCGTTGTCGGTCGAACTGGTGCTGGCAAGAGTACATTAGCAATGAGCTTGTTTCGCATTGTTGAACCCACAGAGGGAACTATCTTCATTGATGGAGTAGATGTATGTAAGATAGGACTGCATGATCTTCGCACGAGGTTATCAATTATCCCGCAGGACTCGCAAATGTTTGACGGTACTATTCGCCAGAACATGGATCCTGTGAACGGACACACTGATGAAGAGATTTGGAGAGTGTTGGAGCTGTCTCATCTTAAAAGTCACGTGGAGAGCATCGGAGGGCTAGATGCCGCTAAGCCTAGCCTGTCCTCGGGCCAGCGACAGCTAATGTGTTTGGGCCGTGCCTTGCTCGACGAATCCAATATATTAGTGCTGGATGAGGCAACGGCTTCAGTAGACGTGGAGACTGACAAGCTGATTCAGCAAACTATTAGAAGGGAATTTGCTGACTGTACGATTGTCACTATAGCACATCGTATTAATACTATTTTGGATAATGATCGCATTATTGTCTTGGATCATGGACAAGTGGCAGAATTCGATGAGCCACAAAAGCTATTAGCTAACCCGGCATCAATGTTCTATTCCTTGTGTAAGCAAGGTGGGTTTGTGTAATGAGAAAAAGGGGAGGATTACTAGATGGCAAGGGATTGACGAAGACATATATTTAAAATAAGTTAATATAATAATAGTTGCATTTTTTTTTATTTTTTTTTTTTTGTTTTTTATTTTGTGTCACTATTCTTCTTTCCCGAACCTTGAATGCTTCGAAAGTTGGACCATGTGCTGCCATAGACCCTTATTACCCGATGTGGCATAGCACCCTTACCCCGACAGGATAAAGATAAACAATAAGCTTATGTTCATAAATTGAACAATAATGAATCTTGATGATGAAGACGACGAACAATGGATCAAAGCAATGGCTAGCAAGCCACGGTTGCAGCCAAAAACAAAAACAAAAGATATTTTAAAAGGTTTGAAAGCATTAAAGAATGATTCGCCAGACTTGTCGTGGTCGTCTTTCTCACCCAACAGAGAACTAGATCAGCCATCTGTTGATTACTATGATCAGGATTTTCACTCAGAGATCTTAGCTCCTCGGGTAACAGACAACAGGGACAATTCAATGAGAAGTGGGTCTCCTTCATCAATAAATACAATTATTACTAGTAGTCCGAATACGCCAAATCTGCGAAGCGCTTCTCCGAAGCGATCATCTCCAAAGCCCCACATGGGAGCTGTCAGTAAGAAGACCAAAATTCGAAGCGACGAGAACATGGTCAATAGAGTTACGTTAGACGAACCTGTCTTGAGACGGCAACAAGGGAAGGATCCTTTTAAGGTACCAGCAGACCCTTCGAGACGAAAAGTTGCTGGTCCTCGGCCGCCACCACCAAGATTTGCAAGCAAATCATTGTCACTAGGAACTTGGCCCGCCGCTACGAAGAAAGTTGAAGTGATCAAAATACACGACGACGACGACGACAACGATGATGATACTGATAACGACGACAAGAATGGCACCGACGGATTCGATGACTTGAGTGATGACGATCTTGCCATCCTGAACGAACCTACAAAAGAAGAAGCAAAATTACGGCAGGCCGAACAAGAAAAAGTCATTGTGATTGAAGACGAAGATGACAGTGGCAATGAGAATGCAAAGAGCAGCAAACCGAAAAAGCAACCGACAACTCATCTCGACATGATTGGCAGCCTGGAACAGGACAACAGTGCTATGATAAAACCAGGTATACTCGACGGTCTAACTGAAGCGAACAACAACAATAGAGTCCGCGGTATGAACATCGATTTATTGCCTCATCAAATTGCTGGCCTACAATTTCTGATGTCCCGCGAAAGCCCTAGACAGAAAATCAGAGGAGGCTTGCTATGCGATGACATGGGACTAGGCAAGACTATTCAATCTTTGGCAGTCATTGTAGCTAATCCATGTGTCAACCGAATAGATAAATTGGGGAACAAGATATGTGGCGGCACTCTTGTTGTTGCACCGTTGGCACTAATTAATCAATGGCACCAGGAAGCCCAGACAAGGACGACATCACTGCGGAGTCTCATCCATTACGGACCAAAGCGTACAACAAATGTCAAGGACTTTGAACGATACGATATAGTCGTTACTACATACCATACGTTGAAGTCAGAACTCAGCTGCGGCGGTGCACTATTCCAGGCTAACTGGTGGCGAGTCATTTGCGACGAAGCTCATACATTTAAACAAAAGGCTTCTAAAACCGCTCAAGCAGTATTTGCTCTGAACTGCCAGATCCGTTGGTGTCTTACCGGTACGCCAATTCAAAATTCTGTCGATGAGTTGTATTCGTTCTTCCGGTTCATTAAAGCCTCCCCGTTTGACAGCTTTTCCACTTGGCGTTCCCAGATCACCCGGCCAATGAATGCAGGCCAAGGAGCATTTGCTTTAGAAAAGCTTCAGCGATTGCTGGCGGTATTGATGTTACGTCGCACAAAGAGGCTCATCCAGACTGGCGCAATCAAGCTGCCTGAGCGACGAATCCACCGAGTGTTACTGGACTTTAGCGACTTCGAGCATCAGTTCTATTCGGAGTTGTTGCAGTCTATTAAAAATGATCTGAAGCGGATTGCCAAAGAAAGAAACCAATATCTTAGCATGTTGGTGTTACTGCTAAGATTGCGGCAAGCATGTGATGATACAGCGATTGCCATGCAGAGGTTTAGTGAGAAGGAGGCAGAAGAAGAAGTAGAGCGCGAAATGAAAGCGCCAGGTGAGTCCCTCGAGGAAGATGAGTCTGAAGGCGGCGAGGAAGCCGAAGGAGAAGAAGAAGTATACTCTCCATCGTCTACTACCACCGATCAACTGGCACGCTCAATGTCTTCACTTAGCATCGACACTGACTACTCCACCAAGATCAAATGCATCATTAGAATCCTACGACAGCCACACGGTATTCCACGGAAGACCATTATTTTCAGTCAGTTCACTACAATGCTTGACAACATTCAACAGGCACTCAGTAATGAAGGAATTCTGTACAGTCGATTCGACGGCAAATCGTCTCCCAAGGCTCGACAAACTGCATTAGACAAGCTAGCAAATGACCCAGCAGTTGAAGTGTTACTATGTTCCCTCAAGGCGGCATCTTTGGGTCTTAATTTGACCAGTGCGAGTCAAGTGATTATTGTGGATCCCTGGTGGAATCCTATGATTACCAATCAGGCAATTGACCGTGTTCACCGAATAGGTCAAACGCAGGACGTTGATGTGTACGAACTAGTCATGAGGAGATCTGTAGAGGAGAAGATCATCCAACTACAAGAACACAAGACAAAATTGTCAACGGCGGTAATGGACGGTACTACTAACGTAGGAGAACCTGAAAGTTCGACTACCAAGTTGACCAGTGATGAACTTTTAGCACTGTTAACTGATTGATATTAACAGGGCTACTATTTATTCAAGCGAGGCTCGCAGCCTTTCTATGTATGACAATATAGGTTTTGTGGCTTTTCTTCTTGAATTTTTTTTTTTTTTTTTTTTTTTTTTTTGGGGGTGTTGATAAATTAGTTTTTAAGTTTTGTTGCACTATTTACATTTCATGCATTCTACCCCGCATTCCCGTTACGGCAACGCGGGGAGGAAGGGAGCCAGGCGGTCGATAACCGAGACCCTTCTATAGACGGTTCAATATAAGACTATGGTATTTCTAATCATCCTGCAATATTATTATACAGCCATTCGCCAGCCATCTCATTTTTTTTTCTCTTTCTTTTTAATTTGTTTTTCTTTTTTTTTTTTTTTTATTTTACAATTTTGGCAGTTTGACATTTTTTAAATGATCCACGAACACCTTATCGCATTAACATTACTAGTCGGTCTTGCATACTCTGTTGGATATGTAATTTATCAAACAGCTCTGCATCCACTAAAAAAATTCCCCGGCCCATTGTTTTGTAAACTGAGCGTAATCCCTGAACTCTACCACGCTTGGAAAGGTGACCGTCATTTATACTTCTATAATTTGCACAAAAAATATGGTCACGTTGTAAGATACGGCCCAAATAAGCTGTCCTTTGACAGCGCTGACTCCTTGCAAGACATCTACGCAGGGAACAAGTCTCAATTCCGCAAATCTGATTTCTACGACGCCTTCCCTGCTGTAAAAGCATTCCCTTCTACCCACTCTGCCATTGACAAACACATCCACAGCCGCAAGCGTCGTGTGCTGTCCCATGCGTTCTCCGCACAGGCCATTGCCTCTATGCAGGGATATATCGTCGACAATGTCAAGAAATTCTGTGACTTGTTGGGAGACTCTACTAAGGACACTGTAAACGTCGGCAGCAGCAGTAACGGCGGCTACGGCCTCAAAAACGTGGCCAGACTAGCAAATTATCTCACTTTTGATGTCATGGGTGAATTGTGTTTTGGTAAATCTTTTGGTATGCTTTCCAAGCCTGATATTAGATTTGTGTCTAATCTTATCGACTCGGCTGCCCATCGCCATTTAGTGTGTGGTACATTGCCCCTGTTACACGAATTCCACTTGGACAAGATCTTTTTCCACAAGATCGCGGCTAAGCGCGAAGAGTACATGAAGTACTCTAAGATGCAAGCCGCTGAACGCACTGCTCGTAAAGACGACAAGGAAAGACGGGACTTCTTCTATCACTTGCTGCATGCCGTAGACCCTGAGACCGGCGAGAAGTTCTCCATGAACGAACTGTGGTCTGAAAGTAACTTGCTCATTGTCGCCGGTTCTGATACTTCTTCCACCTCCTTGGCAGCTACTCTACGATTCCTTGCATTGTACCCTGAATGTCAGGCTAAGTTGGCCTCCGAATTACAGGCCAAGTTTTCTAGCCCAGACGAGATCTCCTCAGCTTCTGAACTGTCCTCATCTATTCCATACTTGCGTGCATGTATCGACGAAGCTATGCGTATCGCTCCTCCAGTTCCTGGCTTGCTTCCTAGATTGGCCCTTGTTGACACTACTGTGGCAGGATACAAAGTCCCCGCTGGCACCGTTGTAGGCACTTCATGCTATGCTGTGCATCATAATCCTGCATACTATGTCAACCCTGACCAATACAATCCTGAACGATGGTTAGACCACAGCTCCTCATCTGTTGCCCGTTCAGCCTTCTGCCCATTTTCTGTAGGTTCGCGCGCATGCATTGGTAGACAGCTGGCTTATGTTGAGTTAGAATTAGCTGTCGCCAGAACTGTATTCATGTACAATTTTACAACTTTCACTAGTGGAGAATACGGTCGCGGTGCAGGATATGGATTGGGTTATGGACCGCAGTTGAGCTTACCAGCTGGTTCAGAAAAATTGAGAGAAGGAGAATTGGAGACTGATTTCCGATTGTGGGATCATTTCACTAGTTTCAAGGAGGGACCATTGTTGAAGTTCGAAGCAAGAGAAAAGTTGTAAAACTCTTTCCAAAAAAAGCAAGAAAAATGTAAGTAAATAAGTTTTTTTAAAAAAAAAAAAAAGTTATATATCATGTTAGCGCTTGTATATAAATGTTTTTTTGTGCAGAAGGAAATGGAGCGCTGCTGTTCGCAACTATGGTTTCAAAGTCGCTTGCAGAATAGCTCACTCGAAAACACGGGGTGGGCCACTTCGACAAAGTTTGGGTGTCAGACATGATGATCCACTCACTTAAGCATAGAACATCCGCCACTCTCCCATTCTTTCCGGAGCGAATCAATCATATACTAGTTTTTTTTCCTATGCACGGCTAGAATAAAGCTGTCTTACTCGAGCTATTCTTTGTTTTAATTGATCGTCATCATTTTGTTCTTCAGCTGCCCTCGCATCCTCAGCAATCGCGACACCTGATTCAGTTACCCGTTCGTAGACCTTTTTCCATTGCTCCGTAGCGAACGGACAATATGATTTGTGTTGACTATTCAAGTTCACAGGTGGCTTCAATATGAATCTTCGAAAACACATATCACAAGACACAATGAGCTCATGCGAATGAACTGTAGCGACATGCTTCCAGCCCAGCAGCGACACAATAAAAAACGGCTTGTTGGTTATTTCAATCTGTGAGCCGCCACCATCCGCTATCCTCGCAGGAATCTTGTCTTCCGGAATGCGGGGAGAATATTCAAGTTTTTTGCTGTCGTCAAGGTTGACTTGGGCAGATGTATCTGCAAACGACCTGTACCTCTCTATTAGACGCTTCTTCTCCTCGACTAAGTTGAATGTCAATGAGTACACTGACTCGTCACACCCTCGACCTTTCCAAGGGCAGGAAATTTTGTGCTTAGATTGGATAAGCTCCTTGTACCGGTCAGCTAGACGGCCATATAACTGATCGTCGTGCCCCATATTGATACTCAGTATAGCTCGACACGTCACGCATTGAAGTGTGATCGACGAGGTCTGCAATTGAGGAGAAGGCGGAACAGCTTCGGTTACTGGACTGGTGGTAGTCTCATTCGTAAGACAAGTCCACCCCCATCTGGCACAATCTACGCATGACAACGCAGCAGTAGGAACTGTCCAATTGGTAGGAGTATATGACGCCAACCGTTTGAGCAAATCATCTTGCGACCAGGGATCGTACGAGGCTAGTTTCGTGTTCACAGTTTTGCGCTTTTTGGCTTCTAGCGCCTTGAGCGAATAAGGCAGGTTTTCTATTTTCATTGGAGCAAGCTCAAGTGTTAACTGCAGAAATGCCGTCCACACGACGACGAGCTTCCAAAAATGTCTAAAATGGCCTGCAATCGCACAAAAGGAGTAGTGTGTACTTGCCAAACCTCCTTCGTCCCGCTGTTTTGATATTATCGCTAATAAATAAATAGCTGGGAGCACCGCCGCACATGAACGGTCCATGAACCTTTCACTTTTAGATCCATTCTCGGTCGCGCAAGAATATCCAGAGATCTTAACTCACTCCTTTGAGCATGGTCACTCTACTTGTGTAAGCTTTAATTTTAAGGGCGACTATCTCGCTTCTGGCCTACTAGACGGCACCATAGTCATATACGACTTTGACACTTACGGAATTATAGTAACTTTACGCGGACACGCTCGTCCAATTCAAAGTTTGAGCTGGTCACATGACGGGCGGTATCTGCTGTCTGCCAGCAGAGACTGGAAGTGCATCCTATGGGATTTGAAAACTTCAAGACCGATTCACACAATTAATATGGGTGCCCCTGTCTGGGGCGCTAGCTTACATCCTGACAATCATCTAATGTTTGTTGCCTCATTATATGAAGACGACGCGAAACTTGTGAATTTGGCGACGAAAAAGACCAGTGTGGTGCCTAGTGCAAGGAGTATCAGCAATGGAAGTAGTCAGGGCGGCGACACTAATAGTTCAGTAATTGACGGCCAAGAGGACGGTAGTGCTGGCACTGCTACTGCTGCTGCTGCTGCTGCTAATGGCAGCGCTAGCGCGGCCAACGGAACGACGACGACTGCTAAGGGCCCGCCTAAACAACTCACTTTGGTTACAGTCTTCAGCAAAGACGGCAAACATATTCTGTGCGGCACTAGTCGAGGAATGTTGAACGTGGTCTCTACTGATACTCTTGAAGTCGTATTTTCCGAGAAGCTCACTAACTCAAATATTAAGAACCTTCGAGTCAGCAGTTCAGGAAGAAGACTACTGGTGAATTCTTCAGATCGCATTATTAGACTAATAAGGCTGCCTGACTTCTCCTCGCCTTCTTCTGCCGACAATTGGGAACTCGACATCGAACACAAGTTTCAAGACGTGGTAAACCGTCTGCAATGGAACTCGGTAACCATGAGCAACAGCGGCGAATACGTACTGGCTACTACTTATGAAAGTGCCCATGACATTTATATGTGGGAGACTTCGATGGGTTCGCTAGTTAAGATTTATGAAGGTCCGAAAGAGGAATTGGTCGATATCGAATTTCATCCTTCAAAGCCCGCAATCATTTCCACTGGCTTAGATACTGGCGCGATATATTTATGGTCCTCGGTAGTTCCGCAGAAATGGAGTGCACTAGCTCCTGACTTTGTTGAACTGGAAGAAAATATTGAGTATCAAGAGAAAGAAGACGAGTTCGACCTAATCGATCAAGAAGAAGAGAATAAGAGATTGGCCAACGAAGAAGAAGACGAGGTTGACGTTTTCTCGTTGGATGCTAAGTACGCTGATCGATCCTTTGTCATACCAATGCGACTTGATACTGTTGATGAGGTGTAGGCGGATGATGGTGCTCTCTTGAGTACTCAACAAAAAAAAAAAAAAAAAGAAAAAAAAAAAAAAAAGAAAAGATATAATCTCACGCCCTGCTTATCTCATACAGTTTATTATTTATATATAATTAATGCATTTATAGAGTCCACACTCGTGCCACACAGTCATCTCCTCCGCTTATTATAGTTTCGTCATCTATCCATGCTACACAATTAATCTCATGCACCCCATGTGCTTGCTCTTGCACATGTTCAACTGTCCATTGACTTTCGGGGCCCTCTTTGTATACTACAATTCTACCATCAGATCCTGCAGAAATAATTCTATTCTTAGTGCCCGCAGACCACGCTACTGCATAAATATCTCCCTCGTGCGTTTTAGGCAGCACAGACTGAATGGCCCACTGCTCATGACTCGTGTCTTTAAATGCTGCAAACCTTCGCGACTCAACGCTGCTCTTCTCCTCGTCTGTGCGAACCCACACAATACATGTCCCATCGCCAGAACATGACACCAGCCGCATAGGACTGCTGCTGCTGTTCTTCTCAAAATCACTGCACCACACTGTACTCTTGTGCCCTTCTAATTCTGCAACGCATATCCAGTCATCCTCGTCTTCTCTCCACAATCTAACTGTATCGTCATATGACGTCGACGCTAGCACATTTTCTTGGCTGTGCCAATTCACATGCTTAACATCTTGACTGTGCTCCTGCAGTACACTGACACACTCAAATTCTTCGTTCATTTCATCCGTCTCCCAAATCCATATACTCTTGTCACGTGAGCATGATGCAAGAAAAATCCCATCCGACGACCAACTGACGCTCTTGACTTCATTTTCATGTCCCTCAATTGACGCCAGAAATGTCCACTCTGGCTCATCTTCTTCATTTGATCCTCCTCCCTCTAGTCCCCATATGCTCACTGTTGCGTCAAAGCTTCCCAGTGCCAGACACGGCGGCCCAATTGGCTTCCACGCGACTGATCTGACACTCTTCTGGTGTGAATCTTCTAATGTAGCAATATCTGACACATTAACAGAATTTGTCGCCGATGATGATCTAATATTCCATATTTTCGCTGTCTTGTCTGCCGAAGATGTAGCAATCAATTTCGATTTCGGATGCACTGCAACACTCCATATCCTGTCCTTATGTCCTTTTAAAATATGAATGTTTTTCATGTTGTTAGTAATAGTAATATATATGATAATTTGGACGAGTCAGCTCGGAATTTAGAGTTTAAGTTTTGACTGAAATTTCAGACGACCCGACGGATCGGGACCCGAAATTTTCGCTTGACAACTGTTTAATGTTCAAATTACCTAGACCACGGCATTTGCAACTGTCGTGTCGTCAGTCAATTCGACTTGTACAGCGGTACTCAAATCTGCCGAAAAATACTCCAAACAATAATGTCCCAGCCCATGACAACAATCCTGCTGGCCCGCCCACTGACTACCCTAGAGTGTCCTACGAATACCCAGATCCTCCTGGCGGCCATGATTCTCAGCAGTCATTTAAACCTATAGAATCAACCTCATTTAAAAAGCATATCCCACTATTGGCCGGCGTTGGTGGAATCCTCTGGGCCATCTACGCTTTCAAGCATTTCATATCTGATGATAAGTCTTCGTCCGGTTCCGGCAACTCCGTCCTCGGTGTCGACCACTTCACAACTTTCAAGCTAACTCACAAGGAATACATATCTTCTGATGTCGCGCTCATTGAACTGTCTCCGAAATACGAGTCCCATAGAGAGATTATATCCAAGAAGGGAGGTCTATGGAACGGCAAAAAGCTGTGGAGCATAGAAGTCAAGCAGCCTGAAATACAGGTAGTCAGAAGATACACGCCGCTTCCAATGTATTTCATGCAATATTTCGACGAGGCTACAAATTCCCGCAAAGCTCTGCTACGACTGCTAGGAAATGACAAAGACGAGGGCCGCATGGTGCTGCTAGTCAAACGCTATGACCAGGGCGAAGTATCTCGGTATTTGCATAAGCTACCTGTGGGCAGCGATGTAGAAATTAGAGGCCCATATACAGAGTACAAGTTCCCTTTCAGTCCCATTGACATGACAGATCCTCGAGACCCTATGCTAGACCTCCCAAGCAGAATGCCGGCCGAATATGATCCCCCGAAAAGTCTGCCAGCTCCTGAGAACGTCGCATTCTATGCCGGCGGTACCGGGATCGCAACTGTTTTGCAGTGTTTGTTTTCTGTAAATCCGCCTCGCGGTCACGTAGACGTGTACTATTCTGTTCGAACCCGTGACGAGATCCCATTCAAGAGATTCCTTTTGTTTTTGGAAAAAGCTGGAAGAGCCAAATTCCATTATTTCGTAGACGCTGAGAACAAGTTTATAGGATTGAAGGATATACTACCGCCAACCGAAATGAGCTACGTGCCATCAGGTATGGACATTGAGCACAAGCAAGAGCTGGAACGGGAAGCAAAAGTGCAAAAAATGGTTGAAGAATTGAGGAAGGAGAAGGAGAAGGGATTAAAAGATGCTGCTGCTGCTGCTGTGACCAGTGGTGCAGCTGGTACTGCCACCACTCCAGCGGTCAGTACTGATGGCGACTCAGCTCCTAAGGATCTGCCTCTTCATGCCGAGAAAGAAGAGTCTATTAACCCGCGCCTTAGATACCACTCTATCTTGGACCAGATTGGCGACCGAACTGATTTCAAGTATAAAGATCCTTCGTTAGCTGTTGTTTGTGGACCCATGGGATATCTCAAATATATTGCAGGATCTCCTGGCCAAAACGGTGAGCTCCCAGTGGCTGGTTTATTAGGAAAGAAAGGATGGACTACTGCTAATACGATTAGAATGGAGCCGTAATGTTGTACATAGAAACATACATATTAACATTGACAGCGATTCATTGAGCCGCTTGGGTTTCCTATTGACCAATAACTTGCCGTCAAATATGGCCAGCTACACTTCAAAACCGTACATACATATCATTATTCATCCTCTGGTTCCTGCTTCTTTTTTCTATTATGCCGTCTGATGGCTATTTTTACACCTTGTAATGCGAGACATCTACTCAGGTCCGTGGTATCTATAACGCCTGGAAACTTTTTCGCAGAATACGACCTAAACGGATCCGAGAATGCATAACACAGTATTGGCACACTCATGTTTGGTTGAGGACTAGGCTCCAGGCTAGCAAATGAAAATTTTAATCGGTAATCCCCTTCTGTACGGACAGACAGGTCATGAAATATAAACCAAATCCCGAGCTCGTCGTCCAGGTCGTAAAGCTTAAATGCAGTGGCCACAAACGTTCCAATGAGGTTCCGAATAGGGGTATAGTAAGACGAGGTGTTTGTCGACGATGATGTTGCCAGTGATGTAGGGGCCGCCGCTGTCGAGCTCAGCGCCATTGCGGATGACGGCATTGCTTGCAGAGACGATAGAGGCAGGGCGGGCGGTGGCGTGCCCTGGTTGAGGCCTGGAATTGAATCTGTCGCCGTCGCGTCAAACCCGAATCCCTGGCCGCTATGTATGAAAGAGTTCCCCGTCTCACTAATTATGACTGATTGATTCATCTTCTCGTCTACCGAATACAATTCCGCGAGCAATGCATAATGCGAAATGTCAATATCTTTAATTGGCTGAACCTCTTGATCGGTATTTGAATAATGAATCCTCAATCGAATGCATGGGGGTGGACATATTAATCGACGGTCTTTATCGCCAAACCCACACATCCGAGATCTCACCGGTTGTTGAACAATGTCTAATGAAAGTCGATATAATCCATTATCAACTGATCTAGCAGACATCAAAGTAAATGTATTTACGGATAAGTTCCTCCTTTCCCTCTTTTTTTTCCCTCTTTTTTTTTCCCTCTTTTTCCTTTTTTCCTCTTTTTCCTTTTTTTAATGTCTTGTTCCTTTTTTGGCTTATTTATCGGTTTCTTTTTTGTTTTCTTGTCCGATTTCTCTTTCTTCTTTCTTCTTTCTTCTTTTTTCAATATGAATGTGCTCTTCTTATACAATTGATGTCTCTTCCAACCTCCTTATTATTTAATAAGCAATTCAACTAAAATGATATCATTTTCATTCACGTCTACGCTTCCCCTGCGTTAATTAAACAATGATTTCATGGTAGCTTTTCACTTTTGTCATGTAAATTAAAGTTTACATCATGCAGCTTTTTTTCCTTGCTTAACCGAAATGGTTCGAGTCATCCGTAAACCTGGGCGTCTTTCACGTGAAATTCAACGTGATCGCGGGGGAAAAGTTTCTAATTTCTTGTTTGTCTTTCTTTCTTCATTGAAAGATAGCTGGCCTCTTCTGACTTTTTCGGGATTCCTTGTTCTTTCTGATTTCTACTTTTCCTTCTAATTGGACTGCACAAACTTATTGGCCGGTGCAAGCTGCAAAGCTAAAAAGAAAAAAAAAAAAAAAAAAAAAAAAAAAAAAAAAAAAAAACGCATGGCCTTTTCGTTTCTTTTGTCCCGCTATGCAATGTTTGTTAAATACCCTTTTTGTACACACATGAGGTCATGTGACTCCTTCGGTTGTAACCATGCTCTTCTTTCCTTCCACGAAACTTCGTCATCTAACTGCCTAATTCTGTTCCCGGCTAAGTTTCGCCACGACAGCTATGACATCAATTTTGACTTTGACAACTACGTAATTTGTTTTTGTTTTTATAGTTACACTGTTGACCTTTCTGCATTTCTAGCCTTGTGTCCCGCCATCCCTCCGGGCAAGGGTCCCCTGGCGAAGAAAGAAAAAAAAATGTAAATGCCAGAAAAAGGAAAGAAGACATATATAGCAGATCCCTCAACGTTAACCTTGAACCCTCCCAGTGTGTCACATGTTGAAAAACGCTGCAAAATCAGTTATAGATTTACCTCTATCTGGTTTAACTAGTTCTTCAATACCTCCAGCTTCTACAGTATTCAGCGCTATTCAGCCTACCGGCGTATTCCATTTAGGAAATTATTTAGGCGCCGTTCGTTCCTGGGTAGATATTGAAAATTGTGCCCCCACTGACACAAAGCTTATATTCGCAACTGCTGATTTACATGCTCTCACTATTCCAAAGGACCCGACCGAACTCCGACTATGGCGCAACCAAGCATTGGCAAGTATAATAGCTACCGGCATAAACCCCGACCGCTGCATTGTTTACCACCAGAGTCAGGTACCTGAACACACTCAACTGTACTGGCTACTGTCCACTATTACCGGCATGGGCTATTTGAACCGAATGGTCCAATGGAAATCCAAATCTAACATCCCGATAAGTTCAGGTCTACAGACCATGGATGAGGCTGCTTGGTCCAACTTAGGCCTCGGATTGTTCGCCTATCCATCGTTGATGGTCGCTGATGTGTTAATACACAAGGCCAATTTAGTCCCTGTAGGCGAAGATCAAAGCCAGCATTTGGAACTAACGAGATACGTGGCGTCTAGCTTTAACCATAGATTTAGAAACAAGGACAAGAAGAAACATGACTCGAAGCCAATCTTCCCTATACCCTCGACACTGTTTGCTCCTTACAAGAAAATAGCATCTCTTCGTGACCCATCAAAGAAAATGTCCAAATCCGATCCCGACCCTCGTTCCTGCCTGTACATTACTGACCCACCTGATGTTATTCAGAAGAAAATTAGAAAAGCCGTGACAGACTCAAATCAGGGTCCCATTACCTATGACCCGGCTAACCGTCCAGGAGTTTCAAATCTTATATTAATGGCTGCTGGATTATTGAAGATGGAACCATCGGACTTTTTGACTGCGCATATACCAGATACAGCTGACCACAAACTATTTAAAGAGACAATTGCCGATGTGCTCATTACTGCTTTAGAACCCGTGCGATTAGAATACAACCAACTTGCTAATAATCCGGAGTATTTGGAGAAATTGGCCAAGAAGGGCGCAGACCGTGCTAGAGAATCTGCGGCTAAAACCTATGAAGAGGTTAGTTATTTAATGGGCTTGTAGCAGAAGGCTGGCTATAGAATCCCCAAATGATGTAAATATTTAGATTCATTAATGTATAGATTTCATTCTAGGCCGAGTGCCGCAGCAGCACATTTTTTAGGATGTTCTCACCGAAGACGAAATCCTTCTCTGGTATGAAGCAGCCGTCATGCCTCATAGGTTTACTGAGGACAAAAAAAAAAAAAAAAAAAAAAAAATAAACGACAATTTTTATCGGCAGTTACATGTGTCAAAGGGCGGGGAATCCACTCAAGGGTTTTAAAGTGGAGCGGAAATGGGCGCATGCAAATTGAGATTAATTATACCGTCATTGGATGCACAAATTGCAGGCTGAAATATATACAACCTACGTTTGATTTGGGAAGCATCAAGAATCTGAGTTCTTTTTTTTTTCTTTTCATGTTTTCTTTTATTTTCTCTAAAGAAGTTCCTCAAAGCGAATATACATCTCATTTAGTCCCTGCTGTAGAGTGCTTCTTCTGGACGCCCATATGACTGGTCAATAAATGCAGGCCCTGCCTGTAAAGAACTCATTGGCCTCGGGAAATAACCATTTCCGTGATTGGTGGGCGTAGTCATATTAGCAGCTGCTTGCAACTGTTGTTGTCCAGCAACTGTCAGTGTCCCCGCCGTGTTGCTGCCACTACCATGGGCTATTACCCTTGGCGGTGCTGAAGGAAGTGCATCAACTGGTCCCATAAATCCCGTTTGTGGCGGCCGTTGTCTGCCAAGCTTTTCTCTTCGATAATTTTCATACAGCACCTCGTGGGTCCGCTCTCTTAGTTCAGACAAATGCGAACCAAACAGCACGCTACGAAGCGCCACGAAGTCTGATGTTTCCGGATCATCCGGTGTCACGCTACCCCAGGGGTATTGACGGATACGCCGACAGTTGCCATCTTCGTCACGACAAATTTCGTTGCTGCCGATCACCGCAAACGGAAGCATCTCTCTCAGCGCATAGCTTTCGGCAACTGCTTCATCGTCTTCGTCTTCGCAGGGGAAGTCGTACACAGGGATCTTAAATTGCTTAATATCCCTCATAATTGCCCTTTTGTTAGCCATCAGCTCTTGTGGCGTAAGGGCGTCTGCCTTTGAGATCACAGGAATCACATTAACTCGACTGGATAGTGTGGTCATAAGATCGATATCCAGCTCTCGGAGTCCACGCCCTGTAGCCACAATAAAATAAAGGCACACGTGAACTCGGCTATCTTCTTGCTTTGGGTTCCTTTCAACCTTGCTCTCTTCGGCTAGAATATTATCAAATTGTTCTTCCAGATATTCTGTGAGTTGCGCAGAATAGCGGCTGTTATTTACAGCATCCCCGAATCCAGGAGTATCGATCACCGTCAGGTTTATCGACGTCTTATTTGTCTCGCATTCAGGTTCATCAATAGAAAAATGAGTCCGTCGAATTTTCATGCAATCAGTAGGCACCGGCTGACAAAGTGCATCTTCACCATATACCGATCCCTCATCACACAATGAATTGATGAATGTACTTTTGCCTGTTCCACTACGACCGCAAACCATAATACACAATTGGAAGCCCTTTTTAATAAACTTGCGCCGGCGCATTTGTACGGGCGTCGACTCAATAAGATTTCGACATCGCGTGATTGCGGACATGCTGATATACTCGTGAGGCAAATAGATATAGCGACAAGACGAGATCACATTTAAAAATGTTCGTTAAATAACCATTTTACATTATGTACATGAACATTATGGGTCACATTCTCCCTGACCGCATACGAACAAATTGGCATGTCGTCGCTTGGAAACGCAAAAAAAAAAAAAAAAAAAAAAAAAAAAAAAAAAAAAAAAAAAAAAAA